>JAGFZM010000079.1:337023-367908 GCA_017657215.1 Limnothrissa miodon | reverse complement strand
GGGGGGGGGGGGGGGGGGGGATAGGGAGACAAAGGAAGAGATGGAGAGAGGGAAAAAGGAGGAGAGGGAGAGAAAGAGAGAGGGAGAGAGTGAGAAAAGGAAAGAGGGAGAGAGAGAGAGAAAAGGAGACAGGAGAATTTCGAATTCAGTGGGGGTGTGCCAGGCAGCTTAGACCCATGGGGTGTCAAGTCTTTGAGAACCTGGAGGAGCCACGCTCACTCTTTCACACTCTCTATCCTATTCTCTCTCTCTCTTTCTCTCTTTCTATTCTATTCTCTCTCTCTTTCACTCTCTCTATCCTATTCTCTCTCTTTCTTTCTTTCTATTCTATTCTCTCTCCCCATCCTTTGAAATTCCTTATTCTCTCTCTTTTTCTTTCTCACACTCTTACTCTCTCTGTCTTTTTTTTCTCTGGGTCTGTCTCTTTCTCCCTGTGACAGAGTGTGACAGAGAGACAGCAAGACGTGGCGGTGTTAGCGTGGTGGCAGTGGGTGGAAATTGTGTGGTTGGTGTTGGGTGGAGGTTGTCGGTTAGACACTGAAAGAAAGGCTCTTTTAATCCCACAAACTGAATCGATGAACACAGGAGGGGGTAGAAGCAAGACGTGGTGCATTCTAGCAAACCGAGAGACAACACCCTGGTGGGGCCTGAAGAAGCTTCACAACCACCACCACCTGTTGTCTCTCTGTCACACTCTGCCACAGAAAGAGAGAGATAGATAGATAGATAGATACTTTATTGATCCCCAAGGGGAAATTCAAGGTCCCAGCAGCTTAAAAAATCACACACAACATATACTACAGCATACACAGGATGATAAGAGGCAGATCAACAAAACAACATCAACATTACTAAAAATAAGAATAGAATGCAAATACTATGGGTAGAGATGCGCATGAATGTACTGTGGTACAGTATGGGGTGTGTGTCAAGGTAGTAGTGCAAATGAGTCCAGTAGTGCAACAGGTTAAAAGTCTATGGACTAGCAATAAATATGTGCATATATAAAATGGACAACAGAAAAAAATAAGCATAGCAATTTAACAGTTCCCATATAAGTATATGGACAATAAGATAAAAATAAAAATAGCCTAATAATATAAAATTACAATGTCAGTGCAGAGATAAGTCTAACAGAATCATATACGGATTCATGCATCAGTCAAGTATGCAGGTCAAGTATCAGGTTACAGTTACTGTTAGTGGTCAAGTATGTAGTTACAGTATAAGGAGGGGTTGTGCATGTGGGCTAATGTAGCCAGTAGGGCCCCTAGGTAGTGTGAACAGTGAATAGGAGGGTTCAGGTGCAGATAAACTATGCAGAGAAGTCCAACTCTCCTTTTCCTTTCAGTGAAGCATTGTAGAGTTGAATGGTCCTGGGTACAAAAGACTTCCTAAGTCTGTCTGTTGTGCATGTCAAGGAGCGTAGTCTCCAGCTGATCAAGCTCTTCTGCTGCATGATAGTGCTGTGTAGTGGATGACAGTCATTGTCCAGGATGTTGCGTAGCTTTTTCAGTGTCCTTTTGTCTGCTACTGAAGTGGTGCACTCCAGTTCAGCTCCCACAACAGAGCCAGGAAGGGACAGAGGGAGAGAGAGAGAGGTAGAGAGGGAAAGAAAAA
The DNA here is from genome assembly GCA_017657215.1 of Limnothrissa miodon. Classification (NCBI taxonomy): domain Eukaryota; kingdom Metazoa; phylum Chordata; class Actinopteri; order Clupeiformes; family Clupeidae; genus Limnothrissa; species Limnothrissa miodon. The sequence continues at coordinate 366,288 of JAGFZM010000079.1, read as the reverse complement.
AAAGAGAGAATAAGATAAATAGAGAGAAAGAGAGAGTAAGATGTAGGTGCATGAGATAGAGCCCCCCACACCCCCGGAGGGTTAAAATGCCAAAAAATAATCTGACTGAATTTTTTTTTTTTTTTTTTTTTTGGGGGGGGGGGGGGGGGGGGGTGTTGGTTGGTGTCTTTATTTTATGATCATGATGACACCCTAGATGTGTATAGTGATTATAGTGGTGGACCTAGTTTATAGCTACAAAGTTATTGAATTGAATCCCTTTAACAATATACTAAGCCACAGCCTTACAATATAGGTTTGGTGGCACTACATTTGGTAGGAGCAAAGTTTTGCATTTTATTTAATAATATTTTTTTTTTCACCAAAGTAAATTGTGTAGTACGACCATAATGAGTGGTGTGTTTTAATTTTGGTGGTATAGGCTACAGTTGATAAGAGCAAAGTTATTGAAGGTTATTTGTAATAAAAAAAATCTTTAAATATAGACTAAGGTACATTTCACCAAACTAAGGATGTGATACGACCTTGGTAACATTCCAAAAGCCTTTGGTGATTTTGCTGTCTCTTCACTCTTTTGTAGTTAAATTATTGACATTATCCGTTTGCGTTTTGCACTTTGCAGATGGTCCCTAAGCTATCCTTTTACGGTAGACTATTCGGACAAATGTCGTGCCTTTTTATTATAGGCTACATATTGTTTGAACGAAAATCTGGTTGTAGCTCACTGCCTACCTTACCGCTGTTGAATAGAACCCTAGTGTTTTAAGTTCATTTTGTTTAAGATTGATTGAGTTTGAATAAGCCTGGAATGGGACCGGAAGAAATTGAAATGCGGCCAATGCGTGAGGGTTGAGAGCCCTGATTGTAGCCTAACACTATATTTCATTATTTGTGATAGAGGATTATACTGACATAAACAGACATAGCCTATTCACTCGCAACTACACCAGAGCCTGCAGCTTTGAACCCAGGAGTCTTTGCTATTTCATTATTGCTCGCTAATCGCTATCATTAAGACATTTTCCGACCTTTTGAGCTTCTACTAGCAAATGAAACACTTCATGACAATCCACTGACTTATTTCCAATTAATAGTTACGGACCTCTAGCGCCTCTGGTTAACGGAGATCCGTCATAGGACGGAAAACTTTAAGCCATGTGTTTCTCAGCCCTGGTTACTCTGATCAGACGACTGAGGTGAGGCAAAGCAGGAGGGAACACCAAGACTCTGGCCTGACATATCTGGCCCCTCCGCCCCCCCACCACAGCAGCTATTCAGGGGGAGGATGCCGAGTGGCAACTTCATTAGTAAATTTGGCAATATCAGCTATAACTGCAGGTGCTGTAGGAAATAAAGAGGCCAGCAGACAGTCAGTCCAGAACTATCAGGCAATTAACATATTTTAACCTTGTTAGAATAGATATTTGCCACAAACATGGACATAATCAAAACCATTATCCCAGTAGAACACAGCATTATGCAAGTATGTGTCTGTTAATATAAAATAATTAAATAATGAAAGAATTGATTAATAACTTAATAAAGTATGCAATAATTCAGTAGGTTATAGGGAATAGCAGTGAGATCTGTTTTGGAATGTGCTAATTCCATCTTCGGTGATCCTCCTCTACTTGCTGTTGTAGTTAAGAGCTCGTGCTGGTATCTACACCTTCCATCAGCAGTGCTTAGGCCGGGATGTAGGAAATAATCCTGACAGCATTTGCCATGTTTTGCTCCAGTGGATGAACTGCAAACTTCTATGTTGTCTGCTGCCCATAAATCTCAGATGACAGGGCAGTGTGTGTGTGAGTCTGTGTGTGTGTGTGTGTGTGTGCAAGCGTGTGAGTTCTGAGAAAAAAATGTCCATGTGTGTGGCAACGTGAGATGAATCCCACACCCAGTAGAACGTAAGTTCCTGGTATTTTGTTTGTACAGAGGGAACTGCAGTTTGTCTTCCTGCGTTTTCAGAAACATTTGTCAGGACACTTAGCATTTAAGTATCTGTGATGTATTATAGACTTGGAAAGGAGACGTTCCAGTCACACATGGAAGTTTTAAACGAATCCTTCCTGCAGCTTGCTAATATTCACAGAGATGTTGTTCTGGGATTTTTCACATCTAGGCTTTAACACAGTCAAGTTCAAAAACACGAAATCATTGTCTTAGACACATATCCCAGCCATGGGACTCGCATATCTGCCATTTTATTTCCCTTCCGGATGAATGGCGCCCTGGCTCCCCGGTCCCACTCATCACCACGCCGCCCTCAACATTGTCAGCATGTCTCTACAGGTCCAAGCTGTCAAAAAGAAATGACTTTGCGGTGTAACCTTGTCAATGCTTCTTTAATGTCTTAGTAGGGCTGCTAGACTTGTTATTATGAGACTTACTCTTGGCTTTGGTGTAAAACAGCATTGCAAAGACATTCCACGACACAGGAGCATACTCTTTTCTCAAACATATGAGCTCTTTAGAGACGGATGAATCTCCTTTTAAACTGAGCTTAGTCTACGCTAGTTGTTTGGAAGCTTATTTTGTGATTCTTCAACCCCCACCCAATCTCCTAGCACAGGCCCGGCTCTAACAAATTTGGAGCCCTAGGCAAGATTTTATGTTGCGCCCCCTGGCATTGCAGTAAAATCCACTGCTACATTCACACAAGAAACTAAATAGCTTTGTCTTAAGCAATTGAACACATTCAAAACACACTGCTGGATTGTGCCGCTGAGGTCTAGGTGACAGGATGATTTGCAGAGATGGGCGTGAGTAACCTCCATAGTTAATATAGACTATAACGTTAGTAATACTGTGACCATACATTGTGGACATTTTTTTTTTTGTTTTTTGCACCATGGACACACCGAAGGCATCACATTATTGCAAAGGAACTAATCTTCCATTTACAGCTTAAATAAAGGGGTGGGAAAACTTTTTGACCCGTGTGCCACATTGGTTATAAACTTTGAAAAAGGGGCCATGCCAGGAGCACATAGATGTAGTGTTTGTGTAAAGCCATTTTTATTTCAGTTTTGGTCTCAAACAGGTAGTAAAGCATGGACACGCAAGGCTTTTTTATCATTATTTATGCATTTATTAACAGTAGTATGCGGACATTGAGGGGGAAATGCTAAACAAGGTTTAATCATATTTATTTATAGGGCTGTCAAATTATTATTATTTTCTCAAAGATTTCTCAAAACGATAGGCCTGTGTAGTTAATTCCTAAACTAACTTAGGCCTACAAATTTGAATGGAAAAGGTTTGCTCTAATTATTTCAGCAAGCTTTGTCTGTAGCTGCCTGTAGATTTCATGAATATATGCTTGCTTGCATGTTCCATGTCATTTAGGCTATAACAAATCTTATCTTCCGTAGTCATAGAGAATTTATGATGCACAAATAGGCCTACTTGGATTTATGGTTTTAAAAAGGCATATGGCAACACACTACACGAGGAACAAGAAGTAGCCTGACACCTGAAATTTCAGTCCAATGAAGCAGGCTCAAGGCGGAGTAAATGCATAAAAACCTGCGCATCCAATCTCATCGGCCATCGTTCGGGATGCACGTTACTAGTAAACTAGTAGGCTACTGCGTCTCAAATGTAGGCAAAATAACTGACCATTTGAGGTATGTTGTAAAGGAGCAGTTTACCATTTAACCGCAATTTACCGCAATATGAGTTGTTATTCACCAAGATTCAACAGTCTATTAAAGAGGGGCTAAGCAACGTTCTGTTTTTCCGCTGTTTTGCATTGTATTGCACTGCATTTTATTGGAGGCGGTCCGCGCTGCTGAACATTGCAAGTGCTGTATCTACCGCTATAGGCCATGGTGGCACATTGTACACCGTTTGTTCGCCGTGTAATGACTCATTTTAGCATCATAAACAGTATGAAAAATGTTGCATAGTGGGCCTTTAACAGCGACAATTTTTAAAATCGCGATTGAAGTGAGGTGGTTTTGCGTTTTCCCATGTAGCAGGTAAAGACTAATTAGACAAAGGAGGGAGGTGGGGCACCACAGGAAAGTAATGCATCAAGTAATGCATCATCATTATTATTCTTATTAGCCTATAGATAAAGGCATGTGAGATTGTTCTTTTAATTATAAGGCACATTAATACTAACTTGTTTGAAGAATAGTGGAATGTTTGCATTTTTAGTATGCCGCCCCCTGGATTGATTGCGCCCCTAGCATTTACCTATATTGCCTGATGGATGTGCCGGCCCTGTCCTAGAATGATAATGTTTAAATGCGACTGCATGCTGAATCCATGGGACATTTTACTCACACATCTGCTGAATCTGATCTAGTGGTTCTCAGCTTTAAAGGACTTCCTCTACTGTCACAATTTATTTGTATTTACTTATTTTTATTATATTTTAATTAATTTATTCTTAATGCTACATCTCTTGTCAACAATACATGTGAATTTGTATGAAAACCAAAGTATAGGAACTACCTTTTTCAAATAGTTATCTTACCTGACAAGGTAATACACACATGCCAAGACTGTCCTCCCCAACCCCAGAATGAGTCAATCAAAGTAACTATGAAGCTGGTAATTTAGCGTAAAACACCATCACAATGTTGCCTGGTCTCCATTTAGAGAAGATAACTAGAAATAGACCCACAAAAGATGTTTCCCCCTTATCTTCTTTGTCCCACTATTCATGTTTTCATTACACACAAGTGGACCCCATCCTGCACTTTGATGTATAGACACGTGTAGACGTTCATTACTTCGTGCTGACAAAATGGCATTAACAGGGGATTCATGTACAGTGGTGTTTGGTCAGCCATCACGACACTGGTGGAGGTACACGGCCGAATAATAATAACTGTTATTATGTCAAACAGAAAGTCATTGAATAAAGATAAAGACATCTAGCTGGTAACATTAGCAGTACTGTTAACAAATTCACACACAAGGCACACAAAGATACTTTATTATCCCTTAGGAAATCCTGACAGTTTCAATTTGTAGGCTGAAAATAGGCCACCAAATACACCGGAATACAGGAAATCAAATGTATTTAATTTAAAATCTCATGGGGGAGGACACCCAGTCCCACATTTTTTGTCAGTCACAACATGTAATAGTCTGACTCCGCCACTGTGTCAAGAAATTGTTTTACCATTTAATTATCAGTAAACTAACAGCTATCTTGTAAACTTTCAGAAAGACATTTGAATGTCTGTCTTCTCTAGAAATCTTTGAAAATGTCCCCGCTCCTGTTGTAGCTGACTTTCATTGTGATGTCTCTGACCAATTATGACTTAACGGTTGCCCAAACTCCACAATGACTTCCATGCACGCAATCACAAACCTCCAGCACGCAATCACAAACCTCCAGCATACTGGCATGTGCTGTGTGAAATGCGCTGTGGGGATGTAGCCTACGCCTACGTGCTCCAGCAGACACCGCCTCTCCTAGTGTCCTCTGGGTAGCCTATCCCAAGCCTGGAAGGGTCCTGGGGTCCCTGACGCTTCCCTGCTTCTGGTGATGAGAGCCTGCTTGGATCATTGATTTCACGGGTATCGTCTATCTCTGCCCCTTGCTATCAAACACAGATGACGGGAGAGCCCTTTCCCACATCGTATCATAATACTTGAAGGCGCTCGGACAGAGCCAAAGTCTGTTTGTTTACTGGGTCGCACGTAGAGGTCTCTCTTCCTGTGTTGTGATTTTTTTTTTCTTTTTTTTAAACAGGCAAGGAGAGGACACCACCAGCACCAGTCCCACGGCTTGAGTAGAGAAGGCCCCCGCTAGAATGTTTACGCCTGGGCGCTCTTTAGTGAGGGGCTCCGGTGCCTGTTTATGTATGTGCAAGCTCATTACAGTCATGGCTCTGATCGCAGGCTGGCTGACAGCTTTCCAGGGAAGTCTAAGGTCCTCACAACAACAAACACGGGGTTGCTGTTTTATTTTGACAAGAGTTAGTTATTGCAAAGCAAACAATCTTGTGTATCAGCCACAAGGATTTCTTGGCTGACTGATAATCCCAAATTCTCGTTTCAGAGGAATGTTATCAGATTGATCATGCCCTCTGCTGACTTCCAGAAACTTCCTCAGCTATGTCTTCACATTGTTGCGCTCTCTCCAAGAGAGTCAGCAGTAGTACAAACACATAAATTGTTCAAAATAATTGCCTCATAAAATAAGATGAAAAGAAAATATAGTGGACATAAAACAAACAAACCAACAACAACAACAAAAATAATAATACCGTAATGATAATAATAATACACTAATAAACACGTATGAGTTATGATTGATGACCAGTGACCTTCAAACATTATGTTGCTGCAGTTGGCAGGGCCTACCGCTTTGCACTATCAAATATGAGATCAGATCATACCTAACCCAACATCCCAGCCAAATGCTGTTCCACACTATGGTTATCTCACGCATTGACTTCTGCAATGCCCTTCTAACGGGCCTCCTAGCTTCCGCTCCAGATGGTCCAGAATGCAGCGGCACATCTGGTCTTTAATCAGCCCAAAAGGTAGTATGTCTCTACTTTTAAGAGCTTATTATAAGTCCTTAGGAATGACCAAATGCAAAAAAACATTGTGCCTCTTCTTTTAGTATTGACAATCACTGTTCTTCTTTTGTGAATAGAGGACCCATATTTACTATTATTGCTAAAATCATCCAATGACAACACAACACAACATAAGGTACAACACTGTGGTTTAGCGAATCCACCAGTCATTAATCATAGTTAGTATTGTGTAGAAAGACATACTGTAAGTTATAAATGCATTAGTATTAAATCTGGGAATCTGACCTTCTATTAATGTAATGAATAATGGTTTTCTCTCAAGTGGGTTCTGGACCGGACAGGTTTAGAGAAACCACCATTCTAAATGAATCACATTTTCTGGTGGTTAAAATAAATCAAATTAAAAATTAATTATTCAGAAATGTAATATTGCCTCCAGTTAATTGATTTAAATATTACTATCAGACTCCTTGTGCAAGTGTGTTGCATATTGTTTCAGTCTGAACGAGATGTGTTACCATAATTCCATAGCAAATGAGTGGAATGCCTCTAAAGTTCCTTGGTATTCTCCTGTTAAAGCAACAGAAGTTTTTTTGTTGACCCCATTTTCTTGATGAGTTGACTGTCGCACACAAAGAAATGTATATAACTTCTGTTTTTGGTGAACTGAATTAAACTCTCACGCTTTTTTGTGTGTGTGTGTGTGTTTTCCCAATTATTGCATGAAGCTGTCATTTTAATGACAAAATGATCTGATGATGAGAGAGACGTTGTATGTTATAGAATACATCTGAAAAAATACTGATGCTGTCGCTGTCCCCCCCACCCCTCTCTCTTCCTGTTTCTGTCTCTCTCTCTCTCTCTCTCTCTCTCCTCTGCCTGCTACACTAATGATGCTGGAGGGAGTCTCCCTGTCCCTGTCCCCTGGTGTATCCTCTGCACTAAGCTTACAGAGGCAGAAGTCTCAACACCTCTCTCCCACGCTCCACGGTAAAACCCAAAATAGAGCTACATAGCAGGTTGTTGGGAGCATTCCCCCTTCCGATGGAAACATGCAGTCATTGCATTAGTATGCACCCACACGCTGCACTGCCAATGATTGCATGTATATGTATGTACTGTTAACAGATTGTACGTAGACACAAATCAGGTATGTACATATAAAATGGTTTATTTCACATATTTCACATTATGTCGCGTAATATAAAAACCATGACCATTTTTGGAACACATCTACTGAGATATATTTGAGGCATATTTGTGTGACCAGAAAATATATAATGATGCAAATTTTCGGCAAATTGTGTTATTCTTTTCTCTGAATCCGTGTTGAAAAGACAGAAGATTTGAGTTAAACTGGGAACAATCTGCTCCAGTGATGAGCAGGCCACACAATTTCTGATGTACCAAAACAAAAAAAACAAGTTACACATCAAAATACTGACTGTAAAAATGACTTACAAAAGTAATCCGAAAAGTAATCACAAAAGTATGGCAAAGCAATAGAAAGCAGAGTATACTATTTTTTTTTCCAGCACCCAGGTGGTGTAGAAAGTTTCAGCTCAGAATAGACTCTGGGATTAGAATGTGACATTGTTGTCACTCTGACATTTTTGTGACAGAGAAATGTGTTTGAAACCATCAAACCCACTGATCATTAAGGTAGAACCTGGGTTTAAAACGGTTGGAAAGTGCAGTCAAAAGTCTCTCCCCCCCCCCCCCCCCCCTTTTGTGATTATGAAAGCTTGTCTTTGAGTGTGTCTGAAGATAGAAATCATGGGAGTATTTATTTTGGAGGGCTCTTTTAGTCTCCTAAGAGCTGTGAAAACAAACTCAGACAAACTGCAACTTGACACAGGTTTGCGGGAACCTTCTCCACATGGAACCTCACTTGTCAAATGAACAGATTTCCTGGGCATCTGCGGCTGTCTCTCTCTGGTGCACTTTGGGATCTGCACTGACAGAAGGATTTTGCCAATGTTGGGTAAAATCAACTCAAACTAGCAACAGGAGCTGCTGTTCTGGGTGTTTCTCTCTGGGAGAGTAGTTATTAGATGGCTTGCTACAGCTGATGTGATAGACACTCTACAGGCTACACAAGTCAAGACATTTGAGTGTAAGCCACAGCATGTTACATTTTTAATTCAGCTACTTCCCACAGGTGCTCTCCTGCTGGTAAAGGCTTAAGGTTAAAGGTTAAAGTTTAAATGGAGTTATGCTGAGGTATTTTCTCACACCCATCCTTACTCACTTTTCCTCCTACGAGGAAAAGTTAAACTATCATGACCTACTACCTGTTCAACTATCACTTCAGTGTCTGTCACAAGTGATTAATTAATTATATACATTTGGGAACATATTTAATTTCTTCCCTCCCCTATCTTCTGTCTACATTATGCATCCTGATCAGTGTATGCCCAAGAAGACTCTGGGCTTGTTAAAATGAAAATGAAGATATCTAGTCTGCTACTGCATGTCTTTTGTGATTAGGTCCTGCTGTAATTGTCTGGTTGTAATTGTCACAAGGTTTGTCAAGAGACTTGCAGTTTGGTTCACAATTTTAGGCTGTCACATGGCATCAGCTTGTGAATATTCCCAGTACGTATCAGAGGGTGTGTGTGTGAGAGAGAGTTTGTGTGTGCTGTCTATGGCAACTGCCATAGACAGCAAAGCCTCGTTTTAAAGTTTATTTAGGATGACACTTTTATTAGAGAAGATACACTGCAAACATAAGAGGATATATTTTTGAATGCATTATTTAGCACCCATGTATCCACACAACAAATCCGCTAAGATTTATTTTATTAGCAAGAACTGGGTGAAACAGGAACACCGCTCATTTCATCTCCATGCGTGATTTAATTTGTTTGTAGTATATGCTTGCCAGCTTAAGCCCTGTCTGATAGGCACATTGCCTGGTAGATGACACCAAATTTGTCTGCAAAACATGTAAATCCTGTCCCTACTGACATCTGAATTATAGGCTATTTGGAGGATTTTGAGAGGAAAGGTAGACTAAAATCACCCAAGTATTACTACTAAGTACCCTTTCTGTCATTGTCATTACATTTATATGTCAGGCAGGAAAACACAATAACCTGGCTCAACAAAGTGTGATTGTTATAGATGCACAGACACACAAAGTTGTCAAATGCTCTCAAATGTCTTCCTCTTTACATTTACATTTATGCATTTAGCAGACGCTTTTATCCAAAGCGACTTACAAAACGAGGATAACAATCAAGCTACATAGCAGAAACCTTAAGGAGCATAGTGCTAGGGGATAGTGCTTCAGTTAATTTTAGTGCTAGGATAGAAGATGTTCTCTGAATAGCTGGGTCTTTAAGAGCTTTTTGAAGGCCTCCAGAGATGGCCCTGTTCACACTTTGTGGTAGTGTGTGTGTGTGTGTGTCCGCATTTGGGGCTTTAGGGCTAAGGGAGTCTGTATCAAATTGAGTCTCAGGATAACTCGTCCGCGATTTATCAGCTTTAAACCACTCATCAGCTTTCACAGCAAGTCACAATAGCAGCCTGTCATTCTGCCCAACTCTCTGCCTGTCTCTCCAGTGAACTCAACACGCTGGAAATGACATGCGAAATGGAACAGCTTGGACATTTCCCCACTGCAATGATTTGGAACAGAACAATAAAAAAGAATCAAGAATCTCAGAATCAAACGCGACAATTGAGTAAGAAAAAAGAGCTGTATATTTTTGCCCACTTGTTCTAAGTTTGTTTGAACAAAAAATATTCTTTGCCAAGAAAAAAATGTGACTGTGTAATGTCTGTGTAATGTAATGACTGTGTAATGGGGAAACCTGACCTACGTCAAAAGGATGCACAGAATTAACCCGTATTCTGGGGATTCTACGGGAACAGGCTAGAAACAGCTTTGAGAGATGGAGACAGCTCTCCAGTAGAAAAGCCTAATTGTACACAGAAATACCCCCCAACACACACACACACAACACCCTCCTTTCTCCGCTCCCAGCTCCACTCCCTGAACTCCCTTAGTTCTGCTCTCTCTCTTCTTTTCTCCACAGGTTCACCCTAATACATAAAACAGTGCTTTGATTGCCCCATATAAGTAATTTTTATATTATTTTAGTATACTACACACCTATGTACAGTACCTACCACTCACATTTGGAGTAATTATTGGCAAAGGAGTTTGAGGAGGTTGACTGAGGCTCACAAAAATGCCTTTGGGGTTGCTCCTTCAGATGCTCTGACGGTATAGGGCTACTGACCCGTGTGCCAGCAGGTGAGGCAATCCTCTGGAACCTGATGTAGAAATGGAAGGGTTTGTTTAAGTCCTATCTGGAAGACTTGTAACGTAATGTCATAGTTAGCTTACTCAATCACATACAGTACTCTCACTTGTCCTATGAGGATCTTAGGTGCTGCCCTGGGCACCAGCATTCCAAATGCCCACCTTCTTCCCATCCACTGCCATTTTGGTCCCTGTTCACCAGTCCAAGGGAAGGCTCTGCTCCTGCCATGGGAAACCAGGCAGAATCTGCTGGGTCAAGATTATCAATATCATGGACAATGAACAGACCCAACAGCAAAGTTCCTGTGCTGTCTTGAGTCAGTAACATCTATCATTCACCTATCAGAGTTCAATATAAAGTCTATACTTACAAAAACTAGGTTTCCAACCAACTAGTTTCTGTGCATGTAAAATGTCTTGTTGAAAATTGCATCAGCCCCCCAATGTGTTTCTGTCTAGTCGTTGACCCCACAGCTGGTTGGAATGTCAACGGACCTTTTATATTCACATTTTCACAGTTGATTGAAATAAATGCATGCACACAGCTGAATGATTGTTAATGCAAATGTGAGATGTGAATAAGTTAAATGGAAACCCAGCAAATGACTGATGGCTGGACAGCTGGCCCTGCTACAATGTTATGACTTGACCTGTGCAAAAGACCCAGATATAAGCTGGTAATTGGTTGAAATATATTGAATATTAAATTTAAAAATTTCTTGCTTACACACTGCAATATTGTACATTTTTTGCATAGTTAGCATTGGATATGTTGAAAGTTTCTCTTGAATTTCTTACAGAATGATAAAAGTGACTTAACGTAAGTGTAATCTAATCTAATCTAAATCCTCCCAAAATGCGTTATAGTCAATCCACAGCGAAGTTGAGAGCAGTCATAATCTAGTTTAAAAAAGTAAATACTAGAAGATGCTAATTAATGTTGCTACAGCATTATATTGAGTTATTACATAAATGGAGTGCATTTATAGGGATTTTCTACTCCTATGAGCATTCAAAGCACTATACATTGAATGCCTCACATTCACAGGAGGAGGAGGCTGCCATGCAAGGTGCCAACCTGCCACCGGGAGCGATTTGGGGTTCAATATCTTGCTTCAATACCTTGCCCAACATAGTCTTTCATCTCCACTCTATTTCACCAGTATCCCACTAACACGGTTCCCTTGCACAGATGCTGAGTAGCTGTGTCATTTCTTCTCCAAACGCTTCCTCTGGGATGGTGTAACGTGCTTAGTGGTGGAAAGCGCGTGAGACGAGAATTAACCTGGCCCATGTTGCATGGCAGGTAGATGAGAAAGATGAGTTAATGAATTATGTCACGGACGCGTGGGTGGGAACGCCTGTCATATTCAATTTAAGGCTACCGAATGGCTGTTAGGGATAATCCAGGGTAATAAATCAGTAATCCTTACATGACGACAAGGGGGTAGGGGGGTTGGTGTGTGTGTGGACCGTCGTCTAATTTTGCTCATCCCCTGTATATGGGAATTAGGTACATTGGTATGTGTGTGTGTATGTGTCGACTTGCACAGCTTGAAATGTGCTGGGTCGAAGTGCTTCCCATCGGCTCACCATTCCCAGTCTCTGACATGATCAATGGGGTCTTGCTTAGAGTGCAGATTTGGGAGTTTGGCTGGGCTTGGCCATTGAGTTTTGTTTAACAAATGTGGCCATCTCTATCTGTATGACTGCTTTTGTTGCTGATGAATTGATCAAGACGCCTTGGCAGAGAGGTGTCTGTGGTCTAGGCCAGAACATAAATCAAACATAAACCAAGACATATCCAACTTTATTACATACATCAGAATTTAGTGCTATGCCCCTATATACATCATACTGTCAGGAAATCGGAAGGACTCAAATGCAGGATTGACTCAAAGAACAATTTATTAGAAAATCCAGGAAAATCCCAATGGGCAAAAAAAACAGTCACAAAAATAGTAACAAAAAAGCTCTTCACCGAAGGCGTCCTTAGCAACAAAGAAAGTGTCAAAAGCTATAAACAAAAAGGCACTTCACCGAAGGCATAATATCCACAACAGAAAGGGCAAAAAAACTTTGGAAAATAAAAAGCTCTTCAACGAAGGCGTAATTCTTAACCGTTTCAGACCTTAACTGGCAGATCCACAAGCAGGCAGACAGAGAAATCCAACAGAAAAATAACGTCAGGCAAACAGAGATTCAACAGGCAGACCACAGGAACAGAGAACTAGCCACATGTGCTCGCACCATAGAAGTGACGAACGGACAAAGACAAGGGGAAAGGCAACAGTATAAATGCTCTGGCCAATTACATCAATAGGTTCCTAATTATCAGGTTCAGGTGTGCACTGCTGGCAGCCAGAGTAGGTGTGGGGTGTGGCTAATGACACACAGGCAACAAAACAAAAAGAAAGGTGGCGCCAAAAATCACAGCCTCACAGCTGTAGACCTGACACATACACATAATTCATTGCAAGAACAGTATGGACACGTGTAAAAATAAAAACGTTTCCGGGGTCCATATACAAAAATGCGCAGACAGAGGCAGTCAGAAGGCTGTAAACATTGGTGAGAAGACATTTACTTTTTGTTGCAACAACATTAAGATTCAGACTTGGGAAAGCCCGGAGGACAGCATTAGAGCTTCCACCAATAAAGGTGGTCACCTCCATACTGACCTCCAGAACAACAATCCAGTTCAGTAGCCTATTTAAGATGTCTCTTTCGTCTAATATTATATGTCAGATGATGTACTGTAGGTAGTCAGGTGAGCGATTAAATGGACAGAGGGTCGGTATCATCTAGCAATCAATCAAATGAACAAAGGTGCACATGAGCACTGAGTAGTTACATGCTTGGCTGTTAGCTTGGTTTATTACAATGGAAAGGTGGATGATTGTTTCAATACAGAACATCATAGTATAACTATAATTGTTATACTACACACGCATTTACACACACACACACACACATGCACATCAGTATATTTCATTCACGTCCATGAATCTATTCAGACTAGCATTTCATGTGCTTCTTGTTTTCTGCATCCAAAACTCCATTGGCACCCCTTTGTGCAGCCAATGGTCTAATATTGTCACAAAGTTTATCATATGGGCTTTTTTTTACATATTTCTCTCAATGTCTGTGAACTAGAAGCTGATAATGGGGCCACTGATATAAGTCATGGGTTATACACGTATGACTCATGTGCATATTTCAAGTGTGTTATTCATGAATGCATGTTTTCAGGCAGATAATGTTTTTCCATTATTTGTATATAATAATATTGTAGGTCTCTCAGATCTGAGAGGAAAACATTGGCGTTAATGCAAGTGCGGTGCAGCTGCTTTCAGTGTCTATACTGTGCTTTACAACTACAGTATGAAACCAACTCGGGAGCGTAGGTGGTAGAGGGGCTGATCAGCAGACGGTGGGTTGCAGATTTGAGCCCTGCTTCACCTGACCCCATTAAAATGTAAAATGCAAGATACTGAACCCCAAATTACTCTCGGAATGCAGTCCATTTACCATTCCAAAATGTAAAAAGGCCTCTAGAGTGGGTAGCTTCAAAACTAGACTATTTTAAAATGCTTTCCCCTAACTTAGATTGATTTTTTCTATTCTGTACATCTTCATGGTGTTTTTTAAAGCTTTAATTGATTTTTTCCTTGGCATGCACATTTTTTACTATAATAATTTTTATATTTGTATTATTATTATTATTATTATTATTATTATTATTATGTTATTATATTATTATATTATTATGTTCTTGACGATGTTTTATCGTTTTGTATGCTTTTACTTGCTCTTATCTGCTGTACTTCTATTTCCCATTTTAGTTTTCTTTCTTTGTGCAGAACACTGAAGCACCTGTGTGTATGAATTGCACTATATATGTAAATAAACGTAAGCCTTTGAATCCATACGCAGTAATTAACCCTTTCAAGTGCAGAATATCTGGACCTTTCTGGGCGGCCCATAATCCATCTTATTTATAAAATGAGGTTTAAACCCATCTCCTTCCTTTCATCTCCCAGTCATTAGGGCATAGGATGGGATATGAGCTTCCTTTTGCAATAGTAATTGGCCCACTCCCTACTAATGGGTGTTTAAAGTGCTACTTCAAGGTTGACCAATACTGTGGATAAATACTGTAGGTACATAAAGCACTCAATATATGTATTTACATTTTGAAATGTCTGTAAATTAGTTCATTTTTTTAACGTTGTTGGTGATACCGGAGTTTCTCAATCGAATTCGGTGATGACGTAACGTTGGGTATACTTGGAGGAAGGTGGCACTAAAACAGTGGCAAGCAACTGGGATGGGGAAGAGGTTTCAAGAACCTCCAACATCTCATATGATGGCCCACAGCCATACAACTTTTAAACAGTCCGACATGAGCGTCTAAATGAGGAATTGGCAAGAATTGGTGGCTGTCAAAGCCAGTTAAATGCGTGGACAGATGAGAATGAGTGGAGAGTTGCGACAAGCATTGAAGGTAGCCTACTCCAAAATGTTCACTTCTTACCCAAATGTTGCAAATGTTATTGTCTGCTGAGTAAACTGGTGCAATGGGTTAAATATTCCACTTGCCATTAGTTATATGGAAGCTGATTTATTTGTTCAGTGTAGGCTACGTCCATTACTGACTAGTGAAAATATTTTCTCTGATATGAACCAGTCTACAGTAGCCTGTGGTAAATTGAAGTAGCCTAAATAGTTGAATAACTATTGTTATTACAAAGTTATTCATTTTACAGAGAGGTTTGTGCAAGTGGAGTGTTCGTATTTAATTAGGTGCTTTAGACACCGTTATCGTTTTATCATGTGCTGTTTGGTATGATGATGTTATTGCTAATCTGGTAGACCAGCTAACTACGGCATTGGTGTAGGGTAAACCTGGGCAGTGAAAGAGACGTCATCTTTCTGTTTAGCTACTTGGGAAGTACCCACGAAGCCGTGAGACATTTATGAATCATGTTGTTATTAGGTACATGTGTTTATATTCTCTTATTTTAAAAGAAACAATTACCAGTCTGAGGTAGCTACTTTTCACGCTACTTTGGAACTAATGTTATCCAGGAAGCTGTGAGATTACTTATAAATGGCTTAGAGCCAAAAAGAGTAATGACTGCATGTGTTTATTACACAATGCAAAAGGGAGATAATGCAACCACTCAACTGCCAATGTTTTCACAATGTAATTTTAATGCTTATGCATTGCAAACGTTGACCCCGCAGAGGCTGGCAATGTCTTCTAAATATTGTCTGTGCTATATTACTGTGAAACTTCCCTTGTCACTGTTAGGCTTAAATCTGGTGGAATCCAAACGCAGGCCGAGACCAGATGAATTTCAAGATTTTGATGTTTATTGCAGCCGACAGTTCAAAAGGCACAAAAACATCAACTAAGAATTCAGATCATAGAAAAGGCAAAAACTCAGGAGATCCAAAAAAAAACCCACAAGAGATCTTAATCTAAAAACTGAAAACTTAACAGAGAAAACTACCTTCGAGGATTTAACACAGTCACTACTCACTGGTCGACACAGGGCACTGAAACAAACAATCCGACACAGAACAGGGCTAAACAGGGCTTAATAAAGGTCTGCAAGACAAGAGGGATTGGACAGAACGAAAGAAGGATGTGGGGTGATAAATTGGACAATCAGGTGAGCCCAAGAGGTGGGTGGAGCACAGAGTGACAGAGGGAGACACAACAGAAACAAAAACACAGGTAATGCCGCAGGTGTCCAGCAGGGCGGCTCATTCAACCAGTCCTACAACCGGTCACTTGTCTCGAAATCATTAGTTTCAATGGTCGCGGTGGCCAGCTTTGGTCTGTCTATACCCAACGTTACGTAATGGAACATTGGTGGGAAATTAGAATCATCAGAAATTGCAGTTACAGTTTTTCTGGATTGGTTTGGCTCATTTCTTGAAACCGAGATGACATACTCAAAATAACATGGACAAATCTCCAAACCACCTTGCAATTGTTCACAACAGAATGTCATTTCTCATTGGTTTCATCAATCAGCCTTGGTACATTTCTCAACTGACTCAATGCATGTTTGCATATGGTTCTGTACATGTAGCCTACAGTTAGCACAATGAGCCCACATTTAGCATATTTTCCAAATAAATAGATCTTGCTGATCTAAACTGATTAGTTGATTTTTCAGTTTAATGGTTGCTCTCTCCAAAACATATCAGCAGGATTTTATTGTGTAAGTCATCATATGCAAAATAGTCTGTTCAATTGTCAAAATTAGTCAAGAATATAATGCCATGAACCTCATATATGAATTTCTTGTAGCATTTGAAAAATTCATGACAGTAATTGACAATAAGGTGACTTGTCCTTTTAGCAAACAAGGTTTCCAGATCTCAGGTGACCAAGATTTTGTTTAGTTACCTGACAATAGCGGTTTACGTATGATTGTGAATGTTGGCAAACATGTATATATAGATATGGCCATTTTGCACAATCTTTATATTGATCTGGTCTGTCCTACCACTCATATGTAATCGTGTGTGGGACAATGTGAATTTCAACCGCTCATCATAATTATTCCTGTTTTTTGTTTGTGTTTATATTTATGCAAGAACAGAATACTGCCATCATCTATGGAAGTAACTTTATGTTTCTCCAGTTGCAGTTCCAGTTGTACCTCTGTGATAGTGACAAAACATCTAAGCATTTTGACTTGCAGTGCTTACACAATGCCAAAGGGACGATGCATTTTGGGGGCACTGACTACTTACATGAGAAAGATTTAGTTTTGACACATGGATAAACTGTTTTGGGAGAGATATGAGCTTTTGCAGGGGATCCATGGTGTTGTGCTAAACCATCCAGGTTATTTTGACAAAAGCACTAAATGAATGCACATGTGCCAAGGCAATTGAGAAGGATCTGTGCTATTTTTACTGTACTGACCTTTTATATGGGAAAGGAATCTGCTTTTGAAGCATGTATGAAGAGTTTTGGGAAAGATATTTGATTTTGCTAGTGAGCTATAATGTTGTGCTTGTGCAGAACTGTATGACTGTTTAGCCAAATGACCTTATAGTTTTAAGAATGTCATCTCGGTTTCAAGAAATGAGCCAAACCAATTGAGAAAAACTGTAAAAAAAAAAAAAACACCCACTTTTTCATTAAATATACAGTTTTGTGATACCCATCATCATTAAAAACAATGGATAACTGTTTAAATGTTTATTACCAACAAGAAAGTAGCGCAAACTCACTACTCATTGAATCTTGCAACACACCATTTAAAATAAAATAATAAAAAAAAGTCCATCTGCAAATTACCCACATCCAGTTACCTACGTCAGCAGTGTAATTTCGTCTATGATTACTGATTATGGTGCTTTTGTGAACTTGACATTAAGACATCAAGGGATTATATAAAGGATATAAGATATAAAGGAATAATTTTCTAGTCTATTCAGATGCTGTTTTATGTTTTATTTTTATGTTTGTGTTTTTGTTTGGTTAACGTCATGAAGCATAAATAATTTGAAACATGTGTTCAAAGATCCGAACTTTGTTTGGAGTTGAAGGCAGAACAGCATCGGCAGCTGCAGTGAATGAGCAATCCGTGGGCCTTGTCAGGGCAATCAGAGCAGTGTCCCGATGCACAGATTGCACTAACCCACAGACAGGACCTTGCCAATCACACGCCTGCTTCCTTCCATTGGGAGGGACAGACAGCTGATGAAAGCCACGGGGCTGTACTGTGGTGCCCTGTGCAGTCACAGCACAGCCGAGTGGTGTTCAACACTCCTCTTGCATCACCTTCATCTTAGATTTACTTTATTGTCCCGCTCTCTTGGGCTTTTGTCCCTACGCAGATGCACCCAGCACTCACACACATTTATCATATATATATATGGCATGCCGTTGAATCTTTGAATATATTCAATGAAGCTCGGAAAATATGGAATGATCCTTGAATATATTGAATGAAACCTTGAATATATGGAATGATACCTTGAATATATTGAATGAACCTTGAATATATGGAATGATCCTTGAATATATTGAATGAAACCTTGAATATATTGAATGAACCTTGAATATATTGAATGAAACCTTGAATATATGGAATGAAACTTGAATATTTACCACTCATTTAATTTGCCATGTGAGCGATATCTGTTTGACCCTAGACTTCATGATATACAATTACGGCACCTCTAAAACAGGAAGCTGGGTATTCAACAATACACAGTATAATAATGACAGACAGACCAACCTACAGTCACATAGACAGGTGTTTACCTGTAAGCAGGTGTCTAACCCTCCACCCACACAGGAATGCACAAAAAAAAAGAAGTAGACCTATCTTATTCCAGAGACGGTTGATGAAGCGAGATGAAGTATAAGGAGATTCTTCCTGTATCAATGACGTAGTGTTCGAGAGGCTGCCATGCCTTTTTAGGAGACCGGTAGTAAAAGGGACTCCCGTTAAACTTAATGGGGAATTAGTAGGAATTTACTAAATTTCCACCAATACATTAATTTCCCTTATTTGAGCAAAGTCTTTGGGACTTTTTACATCCCTTGTCACCACAGGCAGGTAAATGTGATCAATACTAGCTTAAAAATATATTTTCTAGGTTAACGGAATGGAATAAAATTAACTTTATTTCAGCCTACATGTATACAGCCAGAAATATGCATTACAATCAGAGTCCATAGCCATTTTAATAGCCTACTTATTACTAAATAACAGTCTCATTAAAATCGACTTTGTTATACAACATTATTGCTGTCAGCTAAAGTGAACATTTACATCTCAAGTTTGTTTACAACAATATTCAAGTTTAACCAAAATCCTTAAGTGCTAGCGAGCTAGCCCGCATCGCTAGCCATATTCCTGTAGTAACCCAGTCAAATCGATTTGCCGTGCTAACGTTAGCAAGCTAGCTTGTGAGGTTAACTGATAAAATTATTTATCCTGTGTGTTAAAATATGAAAAATTATGTTTATATTGCCTAACATCTTTTTAAGAGAATTTGTTAATGTTATAACGTCTATGACATCCGTAATTAGGAGACTGGAAAAGTATCCGTTTGATTACACTGACGAAGCCTAGGATGCTTTATCTTGTGTTCTAAAAGATCGTTGCTTATTCTACTCTACTCCATTGTATTCTATTCCAATGTCCATTCCAAAGATTCTAGAGTGCTACGTGCTAGAATTTTTGGTCCAAACTGCCCCATCATTACATTGGCCCAGATCCAGAATGCATTATATTGCAGATGCATTTATGCTTTTTCTTCAATAGTTAATGCAAAATAAAAATAGACACAAGCATGAATTACATTTTTATCAGCTGTATTTGAAACAAGAATGATGCATATATTTCTACCCCACCTACTGTACCAAGCTCAGTAAAATATCACACTGTACAGCCTAAAAAGAAAGAACACTCCGGGTAAACTGCATAATTTGTATGTGTGTGTGTGTGTGTGTGTATGTGTGTGTGTGTGTGTGTGTGCAAGAAGCTGTCATTGACACATGGTTCACAAGCTTTGGCAACCACAGTGTCACTTTTTTGCTGGCTTTTTATTTCCTGCAAAAATGCATTACTACGTATCATGCAGAAAAATCTGCCACAAATAAAATGTTGAAATTGAGAAATTTAAGCTGAATGTATTTCAATTCAGCTGAATTGCATTAGAGAGACAGACAGACAGACAGAGGGAGAGAGAGAAATGCAATATTAACATCTCATTAAATCAGTCCTCATCCGTACATCCTCATTTCCATACAGGTTTTTGAGAGCGCGCAGACTTCATGCTGTGGATCTGACGCTAGTGTCCTGACACAGTTTCCTGGTTTGTCTGTTCATATTCAACTGAGATAGCGGCCCTCATCGCCGTATGTACAAGGACACAAAGACAGACAGAGAGAGAGAAACAGAGAGATTTAGGGAGGGAAAGAAGAGAAAGAAGGAGATGTAAGAAAAGAAATACATATACAAATAGTCTCTTTTTTTAACCAAGAATGTTTTTTTTAATCGAGAGCTGCAGGGCTAGGGCTGTTGTTTTTGGAGCATGAGGGGTTGAGATATTACTGTAGGAAAGACCTACATCACATTTCATATCACATTTCATGTTTGACTCTGGGTTGCATCTCAGAGCTAATTAACCTTACTCAATAATGTATAGGTGGTCCATCCTCACTGAAACTCATAAATAGATGGATTTTGATTAAGAGTCACTACTTTTGATGTATAGTGTATTGGAAACGGCTATCTGGTGGCGGCTCTAGTGCCGACAATTTGATTCCCCTATGGGGACAATTATGCTGCTCCCATCGCTAAGGGACTCATCATAAAGAAAAGGTCACAAGGAGATTTCTATTAGGAACTATCCACCTTATCAGGCCGCACCCATTGTAATTGTTTTTTTTTTTTTCTTCATTACATTTTGTGTTGGAACATCCTACACTGACGCTTTTTGACATAATTTCTTTGAAGATGGAAGTTGTGTGGTAGGCTCCCTGACGACAAAATGAAAAGTACACGCTTGCATTTTTTTTTTTTTTTTCACAAATCCCCCCAGACTGCGCATACATGTATGATACTATAACAGTTCAGCTCTACCTTTTAGGACTAACCATTACTATTTAATAAAAGACACTGTATATGTGACATAAATCATAAAGCACACCCAACACATTCCAAGTTGAATTACTCTCTGTATTACTGCATTGAGATCTTCCATATGCTTTTCTTTGGTTGGTGAATAAGTGATAATATCATCTATATAAACAAAGCAAATCCTGCCTCTTAGCTCTCCTAACACCCTCTCCATAAGCCTCTGGAATGTTGCTCCAGAGTTCTTGAGTCCGAACGGCATTGTCAGGAAGTGGTATAAGCCGAATGGTGTAATGAAGGCAGTTTTTTCTTTACTAGATTCCTCCATTTCAACCTGCCAATAACCTTACTTAAGATCAAGGGTGCTAAAGTAGTTAGGACCATGAAGGGACTCAAGAATTTCATGTATGATTGGCATGGGATAGGAATCTTGAGGCGTTTTTGTATTCAAGCATCTGTAATCGACACAGAATCTTGTGCTCCCATCTGGTTTGGGTATGAGGAGTACTGGAGAAGCCCAGGGTGACTGAGATGGCTCTACTATCCCATCCCGCAACATCTTATCCAGTTCATTCCTGATAACCTGTTTTTTCAGAGGTGAGACTCTATAAGCTTTGCGACGGATTGGGACCTCATCGGTTGTAACAATGCTATGGGTAGCCAAATTAGTTCTTCCCAGTTGGTCTGAACATACTCCTGGCCACGCTTGAAACAAACACTGCAGCTCTGGTGAATGGCTCTTTATCAGATCGCTGACTGATGGTGGTGTGGAGAGAGACTGCACTTCTGACAGCCCATCTTCCATTGGCAAGGCCATGTACAGGTGTATGCCATGTTTGCCATGCCTTGGTGTCTGACTTTCCAAAGAGTGGTTGAGGAAGGGGAAAACTGACCAACAGCCTTTGATCTTGAGGGCATAGCTACGGTCTCCCACATTGAGTTGTACGCCAGTGCGGGCAAGAAAATCCAACCCAAGAATAAGGGGAAAGGCTAGCTGACGGTCAGACATGATATAAGTGTCCAAAGTCCACATCAACCCATGCCACTCAAACGTTACAGGGACTTTGCCTTCTGAAGCATACGTTTGTCCATCAGCCAGAACAAAAGAGCGATTTCTATTGGCTTGCATTTGGTTTCCTGGTTCCTCCAATGTCTCCCATAATTGCTTCTGCATCAGTGTGTACATACAGCCTGTATCAAGGACGGCTTCCACGTGGTGTCCCTTTATCCCCACCACTACCTTCAGTAGTTGAGGGGAGACAGTTGACCCTATGGCTAAGAGTTGAGGTTGGCCACTAGGGGGTTTCGATGCAGTGAATTGTCGAGATGATGTGTTCTTCTTGCTTTTGTCTTGTGGTTTAAGCTGATTTACTTTGGTCCAGTATTCCTTCTTTGAATTGAGGTCTCTCTCGACCATTGATCCAACTTTCACCAGCTGTTCTACTGTATATACCGTGCCCCTCAGACTGCTAGCTAGAGAAGGATTGCAGTTATACAGAAGTCTCCTCACTACTTCTGTCTCTGGTAAGTCTGCCTTCCATTTCATACACAATGCCCGAAAATCATAAGCAAAGTCACGGATGCATTGATCAGGACCCTGGACCATGGCTTTGAGTTGGTCTTCAACCTCCATGAGGTAGTCTGAGGATAGAAACGCTGCCAGAAAAGCTCTTTTAAACCCAGCCCAGTTGTGAACCTTAGTCTTCTCAGCTCGCCACCAGCTGCCAGCAGGGCCTGTGAGCACGGTGTTAAGAATGGCAAGGAGCTCTATGTCAGACATAGGCCTATATGATAGGAAATTTTTGCATTTCTCAACATAATCCAAAACATCCCGTGTCTCTCTTGCATCTCCAAATGTTGGAAATTCTAGTTTAATGGGTGGCCTAGAGTAAGAAGGTAGTTGAACGGTTGAGGACTCTGCATCCACAGGTGTGCTAGGGAAAAATGATGCTCTGGATGTAGGAATACTAGCCCTAATGCGGGTTATCTCCCTTTTCAACCGATCGTCTCTTCTCTGCAGGCACTCCACCACTCCTTGTTCCAGCTGGTTTATAGATCTCCTTATCAGGCCTTCAACTGCTTCGAATCGGCGCTCTAAACTCTCTCTGAGCCCGGCTTCTCTGTTTGCAGCACTTTCACCTGATGTTCTAATGTCATTTTTAAGTTTATTGAGTTCACCTTCAATGCCTTGGACAAACTGGAGTTTGTTCGCTAGCGTCTTCTTCGTCTTCAGCCTCTTGATCTTCTCTGTCAATGTACATTTCACTTAAGAGGGAACTTATTTCATCCACATGAACAGGATTTCTATATGTAACCCCAGGGCCAGGGACGAAGGGAGGAGTCTCTGGGATGAATATTGAGTCTGGCTGTTCTATGCTATCCCTCCTGGCTTCCATGTTTGTATTTATGTGTAAAATGCAAATAAATATTTAGGTGATGATGTCTAACTGCAAATAAATGTGAATGTGTTCACGTACACAAGGGTAATAGGTACATAAATGTTCACATATTTGATTACAATGTCCCCGTACGGGCCACCATCTATAACAGTTCAGCTCTATCTTTTAGGACTAACCATTACTATTTAATAAAAGACACTGTATATGTGACATAAATCATAAAGCACACCCAACACATTCCAAGTTGAATTACTCTCTGTATTACCAAGTCAGTATATATATCAGAAAAGGTTGTTTGTATAAACACAGATATAAGCTCATTCAGAGTAGCTAAATATACCAGTCTTTGGCTTAGTCCATTCAAAGCCCAAAATGCAATCAAAGATCTCTTCTCTGAGAAGGAAGGAAGAAAGGAAAAAAAAAACACAGTCTCCCAAAGGATGAATATAAATCCAAAAAGCAGTGAAACCAACAAAAAGATCGGGCTCACCAAACTGTCCTCTTCTCTCGCAAGAAAGATCCAAAATCCGGATAACAAAGAAAAAACCCACGAAATTTAAAGGTAATCCATTTGGAAAAAATAGCAAGACAGAGAGGAATCATCAAAAAAATCTGGTCCAGGTCCAACAACAGGTATCCTCCAGTTTTATCTGACAAAAGAAATGTCTCCAAAAAAATGGCCGCCCTCACCTTTTCAAACAGGTGAGCTGTCACTTCCTGTTTCCTTCTCCCAGGTACATATCCACACAAAAGTCTTACTTCCTGTCTGTGCTAACACAAAAGTCTTACTTCCTGTCTGTGCTAACACAAAAGTCTTACTTCCCGTCTGTGCTAACACAAAAGTCTTTTATGGGTACTTGTGATTGAATATATAAATGAAAAACAAAACACCAACACAATGGTTTGAATGTCACCCTTTCCAATTATATCTCCTGTGTGGACTCTATGTAGGATCTTACTCAGAATACTTCACCTAACCAACTATTTGTATTTAGTATGTTGATGTATGAGTAATCTAAAATCCTAATATCTGTGGTGTCACAATACTACACGGAGAGCGGGGAATAGGATACAACTATATGGTACTACACTTGAATTTTGCCATTATGTTAATAAGCATTAATGATAACCAGACACAAAGTAAACAGTCATGGCCTCCCTTTGTAGCCACAGAGAATACTGTAGGTAGACCTTGAGAAAAAGTGCATCATGCTTTTTCAGGGGAAAGCAAACTAGATTTGAATGCCAATACATCATTCAAGCCTACTATACAGCATACTCGTTGCACAACACAGATGGTAGATATTAAAACAACCTTGAATTGTTTATAAATACTGAATTTATTTACACTGAATATTGTTTATATGGATCATTCCGTCTAATTTTGATATGAGTACACAATGAAATGGCAGGGCTGGTCCCAGGACTGCGTGATGCACTCTTTGCAGGCAGATTAGTTTACAGGCGATGCTCTCTATTCCAGAGGCCGTTTTTCCATGCAACCCCCACCCCCCATGTGTTGTCAGTGTGGTGCTGCATCCCTAGTCAGAGTGGAAGCTGTCAGAGCAGCATTCCGGTTGAGCATTCCTGGTGCTGTTTAGCATTCCAGTGCTGGAGGCTCGGAGCTCGTTGCAGCGCGGAGAGCTGGAGTCACTAGAATCACCTCATTATGCTGGAAACTTTTGCCGAGCAACTTTTCACTGCTCTTTTTAATGAGGCTGTATGTGAAGTTTAGCATCTTGTTACATGTAGCAGCATGAGAGAAACCATATGGGTGAAAATTAACAACCATTACTGCTTAAAACAAGTCAAGGGACTCTTAAATTAAAATTATGTGTGTGTGTCTATAAATAGTATAACTCTTTAATATTTTTTCAGTACTCAGACCAAATCATCATGCCACACAGCTTGAAGATGGCTTGAAGAGTCGCTTGACTATTGAAGATGGCAAGAGACGCTTGACATTTGCCAATGCAGGGCACTTTTTTGTGTGCGCTTTGGATCGCCCCCAGCTCTTGAATTGCACACGGTTAGCATGGCAACTTGCCACAGCATCCTGAGGTGCCTACGTGCAGCTCCTCTGAGATGATTACACAATTATTGAGAGTCTTCCTCATCTCCTTATTTGTTGCTCGCTGTGTGGGAGAGGCCCTCATCTTTTTATGCCAGCCATTCATCATCAACGCCTGATATATTCAGTCAGCTTAGTAGGCTATGCTGTAGCTCTCTTTAGAAAGATTGGATAAAGTTTACATTTCCATAAAGTCAAAATTCTGTGGACTAGACACTATATTAAATGGCTACAGTTAAAACAGACAAACAACAAACAGAGCAGATATAAACAGGTGTGCCAAACATTAGCTAAACATGTACTGTATGTGTCATAATATTGTTTGTATGTATAGTGTTGTGTTGAGTATGAGTTGTATTAATGTTTCCGCCATTTCTTTTTGTGCACAACATCCTCCATTTACAGCTGATGACAAATATCCTGGATTCCGCAACAAATATGCTTGTAGGAGCTTAGTCTGGTGAACCTACCGCCTTCTGAGAGGCGGGCTTAACCTGCAAAACTAGGGGGAAAGCTAGTTTCTCATTGGTTCACACTTTTTTGGGAACGGAAATGCTCTAAAACGGCAGCTTTGCCAGACTGACTAGTTCGCGAAATTCAATGCCTACTATACAAGTTATACAGAATTTGACTTGGTAGGTGTTTTGTTCTTTAGACAAGCAACAAGGACCTCCATCAGTATACATACAGTGCAAGAAATACTATGGACACATGATGGGGATTAAGACAATAGAGAATATGCAATATACAACTGGCAACTGTCAACATTATATATAAGTAATAAATTATAGAAGAATTCTGTAAAACAAAAATATGAACATACAGTGCTGTTTATATTGGCAATACCACACACTTACTGCTAAATCTACAACATACTGCACACTGAGTGCAGTTGCAAAGAGGCCACAATGTTAGACAGAAACTACAGCGTTCATTGCTGGAAATAAAAATGAGCTGTTGTGAGCAGCTGGTCCACCCATATACGCAATCAATCCCTGTTAAACAGAGAGCGTCTTCTTCTCTGATGTTCCCTAACACTCTAATTCCGAGACACAATTTGAGATATCTCCGATATCGCTATAATTTTGCTGAAACTAACTAGAACCAACCCTTTTGAAAAAAGGGGAGAAGAGTGCGCAGCCATGGCTTGCGACCCACCCAGCAAGCCGTGACGCATGCAAACTTATAAAAGGCCTGCGCACTCTAAAAACTCCCTCTTTCGCTTTCAGTGATTCCTCGAATCTACTGTCTGTGTGCTACTAGTTTGCTAACCAACCTATCGCTTTTCCAAGCAACCACAACAGCTTATCTGAAAGCTCATCAAAATAGCTATTTTCAAAGCTACCCACCTGAAAAGCTTCTCGCGCTTTCACTCCAGCGGCAAACCTCTGTTGTTAGGTGCCCAGGACACGCGCAATGGATTCCTTCGACAGCAAGGCATGGCTCCAGGCTATCCCTACTTCAGACCGAGATCAAAGGACATGCCTCTGCCTGGGACCGGACCACACTCAAATCGTGCTGGTGGACCCAGCATCTTGCCCCGGCTTGCATCAAGCTACATCAAGCTTGCTCCTTTGAGCCACAATATGGCGGTTTGTGCTTGAAAAGCCTAAATGACGCTTTTATTGTTTTTTTTTACCTTGATCTTACTAGAAGTGAAGCTGCAGCAGATGAGTGGTTTCACCTGTCTGTCAGATCCTGTCTTTTATCCCTTTGATCTGCAGTTCTATGAGGGGTTCGACAAGCGCAGTCCACTAAAGTGGACAGTGCAGCCTACGGCGAGCCTGTCTCTTATTCGGATGTGACCCAAGGGTCCATCCAGTGTGCTTACTGCCCCCTGGCGTCCCTGAGGTAATGTACTCTTAGGGGGAGGCTTATCCACCCCCCCCCCCCCGTCAACCAACATGTGCCTGCAAAGTGGCCCGGCATGTGACACGCGACTGGGCGGTGGATTCGGGCACTCACTGCCTCGCGTGTGATGGGCGAAGCAGCAGCCTCGCTCCCTCGGATACATGTCACAGCAGTGCCGGCTCTGTCGAGGGCATTTACGCTTGCAGCCCATCGCACTGCTTTCTCCCCACTCCCCGCCACTTCGCTATCTGCCCAGAGGGCGCTAAATCAGAGATGGGTGAGTCCCAGCCTTGCACCAGTGTGCTCGTTTGTTCCGTGCCCCATGTGTGACCTGACACCGAGCTCACACAGGCAGAGAGCGCGGGTGGCATAGCCACAGGCCCCGCCTTAAGCCTTAACAGGACGTCACCTGCGTGCCATTTGCGCGAGGGGAGCGTGTCTCGCGTGTCACCGCCCCAGCCCTCAGGTTGCGTGCCACAGGCCTCCCTCAAGAGGCTGGTAGGCGTCGGAGGGCTTCTGAGACACTTCAGATTTGGAACAGGGGTCACGACAGATCTGTGCCTCAGGCTAGTGGGTCGGCTGTGCACTGCCAGCTGCGCCACGCCGCTGAGCCTCCTCCACCTCCACCCACTACAGCGATGTCTGATGTGGATAGGCATGTCCTTGTGCTTGCGTCAGTCTTGCCCAGTTGAAATGTGGAGATCGTCAACACACTTGAGGCTGCCATCTTCCTTTGTGTGCAGCAGCGCCTTAGGTGCGGTCTAGCTCAGCCAGAGGGGTAGGGTCATGTGTCAACAGACGCCTACACGTCAACCTGCTCAAACTCCTGACGGTCTTCCTCGCCCTGAAGCACTTCCGACCGCTGATCAGAGGCGCACACGTGCTGATCAGAACAGACAACACTGCGGTTGTTGCCTACACCAATCACCAGGGCGTCCTGCGGGACTCTGCCGCCGGGCGTCCAAGGTTCTGATATAGGGATCTTGGAATTTTCCTGTCCCTCAGGGCAGCTCTTCTGCCAGGCTTTCCGGCCACAGGTGCGGATCTCCTCTCCTCTACAGCCTGGTGCCTAAAGCCGGAGGTAGTCCGCCAGGTCTGGCCCAGGTTCGACCAGGCTCAGGTGGATCTCTTGCCTCCAAAGACAACACACACTGCCCGCTGTGGTTTTCCATAGGGACAGATGACCCACCTCAAAAGGGAGGCGTTCTAACACCTCAGTGGCCACGCGCCCTGAGGTACGCGTTTCCTCCTCTGCCTCTCCTGTGTCAGGTTCTGACCAGGATCAGAGTAGAGGCGCACAGAGTGATCTCGATTGCTCCCCTCTGGCCCTCCCAGAGCTGGTTCGCGGACCTCGCTTCACTGCTGAATGGTCAGCCTTGGTTGCTGCCGCAGAGACGAGATCTACTCTCCCAGGCACGCAGGTCGATATAGCATCCCCGCCCCGAAGCCTGGAGACTGACAGTGTGGCTCCTGAATGGGGCAAACTGCTCGGACAAGGTCGTTCTATGTCAGGGATCGACACGATCCAGAG
>JAGFZM010000079.1:275682-330752 GCA_017657215.1 Limnothrissa miodon | reverse complement strand
GGGGGGGGGGGGGCATATTAGTAGTAGTAGTAGTAGTTCTCTGTTCGATGATGTCCAGATACTGCAAGTTAGTTGTAGATGTTTGTTTGTGTGTGTGTGTGTGTGTGTGTGTTTGTTTGTATTGTGTTTAGGAAAGAGTGAGATATAAAGAGAGTGTTTGTGTGTGTGTGTGAGAGAGAGAGTATATGTGTGTGTATGTGTAGTAAAAAAGTTAAGATGTGAGTGTTGGAGGGTGAATATGTCCAAAGTCATTGAGGTGTGTGTTCAAAGTTCGAATGGCTTGGGGATTCATTTCATGTATCATTTCATTATGTTAAAATAATGTTTTTAAAATCGTTTCGGTGGTCCATCAAGTCATAACAAGGTGAACGATACTTGCTTCATTTGCTCTGCTTTTGGCTTTAATGGCACTAAACAAGTTTGCCCAATCGGGTAGCGATCTGATGTTTAAGTAAAACTACTACTGACTTGCCTTATAGCAAGCTTCCGTTCCAATTTGTAGAGGGTATGATTTCCAAAACTCTTTAATAAAATATTTTGGGATTTACTTACTTGTATCCACCTATATCTGTTACTTTCAGAAGGCAATGTATGATCACTTGCATATAAATATTAGAAAGGATTCTCATTTTTTTGAACTAGTGTTAGAGCCACAGTATCAATTTAGCAAATCAGAACTCAGTCACACATAATACTACAAATATTATACTGTTTCCCATTCAAACACGAGTAGAAAGGTCTTTTCAGGGCAGCTGCAACTTGGGAATCACCTGAAGAATTCTGAATGGCAATACTATTGTTTAAGACACCATATGTGGTGTACCTTTAAAAATGCAAGACAAAAAGGATTTATACAAATTAATGGACTGCATTTATACAGCACTTTTCTACTCCTACGAGCACTCAAAACGCTTTACAACATATGCCCCTCATTCACACACTGCCCACCATCACCACCAATAGCAATTGTATCTTGTTAAGCATACTTTGATGGGGTCAGATGGAGAGGGGATGAAACCTGCAACCCTTCGATTGCCGAACGGCACCTCTAGCACCTGCGCCACTATTGCCCCATTGCAAATTAAAACATAAGAAAAAAAAAAGTCAACAGTTGCTTGTGGAACATGTTTCTTTGCAACGTTAGGTCTGGTAACTTGGCTTGTGTATTTGCAACATTTCACAGTTTTCACGGTTGACAGTTTTGTCTTTTGTCAAGTCTACTTAATTACAGTAATCTGAGTAGTTGTAATTCATTACTTCCACCCCTGCTAGTATGGTATTACTGACGTATCGATATTTGCAAATGCAACTCAGCTCAGTTGGTCCTCCTGCTGTAAGGCTTTGGTCTTGTCCATTGTGTCTTGTCTCTAGTTCATTTCTTGAGTGTAGTTTCTCCTGTGTTCTGTGTCTGGTCTTCCTGTGTGTCTATTCTTCTGTTGGTCCATGTGCCTGTGTTTACCCTGTGGCCCCACCCCCTGTGTGTTTCCTGGTTTTGATTTTACTTCCTGGTTGTGTCATGTGGTATTACTCTTCCTATCTGTGTTGGTACCACCAGAGGCGTTGGTTTGTTTACGGGGCGTCGGTCCACTCTCTATTAACTTGCCGGCAATTTGTTGAAATTCTGCTAGTTTTGCTGTTGAGCAAGTGAAAAATGAATTGTGGTATATGGAGCTAAGTGGCTAAAACTCGTTGTTGTCGCAGTTGACAACTTAATTTCTTAATGTACGTTGTGGTAGTAGCTACCTGAGTATAAATTTTCCACTAGAAATTAAATAAAAAGTCACTCATGTCCTTTCTGCTTTTCATAGAATGGGCTGCTTTCCCATATAACATGCTAGCATTTAGCAAATTCACTTGCTCGGGAGCGCCCTCTCGTTGCAGTACCACCCGGATTCTGAGTGGTCGTTCTCCCCATATTGAAAATTCTCTGGTACCACTGTTCCATGTGCTTTGGTTTGTTTCCCTCATTGGTTTCACCTGTTGGCTTGCTAGGTCATCGTCTGAGTTGTGCTCACCTTTAGTCTTTTTCCTTTGATTAGTTTATAAGCCCTACTATCTAATCTTTTCTGTAATCCTTTGGTTTTGTGTTGTCCGTATGTGTGTGCATTTTGTTGCTGCGTTGCTTATTCCTGTTCTTGATCCTGTTCCTTAATTTTATGAGTAAAGTATCTCATTTATAAACTCTGCTTTCCTGTGCCCGCATTTGGGGCCTCTCTCTCTCTCTCTGTGGGAGAATGTGACACCCGCAACATCGGACAATATCTAGAGACTTCTGATGAAACCGATAAGATGTGTCGCAGAACTGTATTGATATGCCACATCTCTCTCACTCTATATCAGACTCAATGGAATGGAGATATTTATTGATTTTCACATTGAATTTTCTCTTCAGCTTTCTATCTTCAGCTGGTGGAGAAATATGATTTACTGGCCTGCTGCTGTGATTCAAAAGTCAATGTCAAGTTTCCCAATACTTTTGTACAATGTTTGGAGCCACTATCTTAATATTGATTCATTAAACAACAATAACATATCGCATGTAAGATAATTCTGTCTGTTAGCTTTTGAAGTACATGGAGAAGGCCTTTTCTACCTTGTTAAAAAAAACTGTAATTTTAATATTTGAATTTTAAAATCATATAAACACATACGGTGTTACGCTGATCCGCTGGACAGAGTTGAGAGTTGAATGTGTGATTCAGTGATGTTGGTGTTTAAGATTGTTTGTCTTCCGGATAAAACATTGGGAAAAACATTGCATTGATACAAACCTACTCTCCGCCTTACTTCATCCATTACTTCAGTTCTTTTATTTCCAAATAAATTCAGTGCTCCCAATAATTTGACTAGTGTGCTACAGAGATTATATGAATTTTAAGATGACAATATATAAACTCATTTAACCATATTTATATATTATTTGTATATTTCAAATGGCTGCACACACACACACACGCATTGTTAAGTACTGTGTAAACTATTTAATCATATTAAAATATGGTTATAAATGTACAAATATGGAGTGCAGCTGCTCCAAGCATGATTGGCTGCACCTCTGCTAGATGATGAGATCAGTATGCCTGCGAGCACCATTCCTCAGCTGAATGGGGTATGAATGGGATATAAATAGAGCCGGGTTGGTGTTTGGGATGACATGACACCTCCAGCCTCCACACAGTCTCTCAGCCAGAGGAATGGACTGTCAGAGGAGCGGCAAGGTCGGCCGCCGAGAGTGACAGCATGACAAAGGAGAGCCGGGTTGGCAGGAGCGATGCGTGTCACACTGATAGCCTGACTGACATGCTAAAGAGGCAGGAAAAGGGAGGCGAACGTGAGAAGGAGAAGAATAAGAGGAGGAGGAGGAAAGAGAGGGTGATAGAAATATTGAAAGACACAGAAAACAAGCAAGGAATGAATACAGAAAAGAGGGTGAGAGTAAGAAAGGAAAGAAAGAGAATTCTGGTTGTCAGTCACTTGCGAGACCTTATTTCCTGTTATAACATTTTATTTGATTGAATACAGTATTTCTGTGTGGTGATTGAGGAAGAATAAAACTGTTTTCCCAGTAGGCAAAGAACTCTCGGTAACACTTTATTTTAAGGTTCACTTATTAACACTAATACATACCTAATTAAAGCTATGATCTACGTTTCTGAAAATCACTTGGGCCTCTGAGACAGATTTGAAAATAGCATCCCGCCCCCCAAAACCAAATACCTCCCCTCAGTGTACAACGATTACTCCCCCCTAGCTGCTAAGCTAATCAGGGGGGAGTAATCGGAAACGGAGGAGGAGTGGGAGGGGACGAGGCGGGATGACGGAGGGGAGACGAGGGGAATGGATGGAGAGTAGGAGCCAATGGGAACCATCCGTCCCGGATCGTAGACTATAGCTTTAATGCCTGTATTAGTGACTTGTAAGGCATCTTTTAGGCAACATTAATCATTTGTCAGGTGTGTATTCGCAAATTTCTTGAATAATTAGGCCTATATTCTTGATATAATCTTAATAATGCCCTAATAAGCCTTGATCTCTACATACTAATTAGTCGTACCTACCACAATAGAATATGTATAACCCACTAATACACTGTCTGAATATGCAAATTTCAAACTAGAATTTGCTGGGGTGAAAAAAAAAATCTGACACTAGTGCTCTGTCTATGTAGACAGCGCAAAGCTACACCTCCTCTATTACATTGTCCAATCCAAAGAGCTCTGCTCTAGAATCTTTGGTCCAATCAAAAATTGTTCGAAACAGTCTCTTGTCCAGCCCCCTGTTGCTTTGGCGATACAAACTGTGATAGCTAGCGAACATTGAGAACAGCTAACGGCTCTAAGAAAATTAAGTGCATGATGAATTTCTGTTTGAAATAAGTGCATGTTGAATTTCTGTTTGACTGGAGAACATACGGAAAAAAATGTCAGCACAAGCTTGTAACATTCCAGGATGTACTGGGGTTGTTCGGAATTTGCACTACCTTCCTCAAGAATCTCGCATTCAATGGGAGTGGTTGATGTATATCTACAACCACGTTCCGCTAAACTTCAATCCGCGATTCTAAACTAATTCTGAACACTCTGAACTATGAACTAAAAACAACACTCTTGACTGAAAATAACTACCTCTGCATTGCAAATTGCACACACCTGCTGCTATATATTTTAGTATTCTTTTTACCACTATTTATATTACTACTACTGCATACCTGTCAAGTTTTGGATTTGAAAATAAGGGAAATTTTCCACCACCCGCCGCGAGCAATCCCACCACCCCAACCAAGCTCCAGTATCCCTTACAACTGAAGACGGGTGACAAGAAAGCTAATCACTTGTCAACCACTTATAAACTACAATTGGCTTTATGCACAGCTGCACTGCTTCCTTAACTTCAGGCCGCCCGTTGTCTGCCTGTCATGTCTGCCATTATTGGACAAACCGATTAATCCAGGTGATCAGTTTGTCCAATAATGACAGACAGGGAAAAAAAGGAGCTGGCTGTTCAGAAAGTAACACAGCTGTGCATAAAGCCAATGATAGGCCCTTCCTTTGTTGACATTGACATGCTATGAACATTCATAGCCTAAATGAAAACACAAAGGGGTATATATGAAGGGCATTAATTTAAAGGCTTATTTGTATACCGTATTTCCTGAAATAATGGCCGGGATCAATTAATAGCCGGGCCTGGTTTAATGGCTGGGGGCGTGGCCGATATGTGCATTTAAAGGCCGGGCCTGATATACAGGCTGGGCCAAAAAAATTAAGACATTTGGCAAATGCAAAGAAAAAACACAATATTTATTTCCAAGGAAAAATAAACTAGCCCATCTAATATTTAAATTGAAAGCAACACACCACTGTTCTTCAATATTGAAATATGTTCCTCCCCTAACTTAGATGAGTTAGGCTACCTGTCACGTCTCAGTGGTGCAATGATACGTTGTTAGCATTTAGCATACAGTCAATGGCTTAACCCAGTTTTCAATGTAGCTACATTTTAGTTTGTGTTACCATACATCGTAGACCGCATTTAAATAGGAAAGACGTGGACTTGTTTGGTCGCTTCTAACTTCAAGGCTGGACATTATGGATATGACGGTCATTTAAAGTAAGTGAACTGTTACTGAAACTTTATGGATGTGTGGGCAAAATCGCATACCCTTTTCTCTGCGAGATGAAACGCATATCAATGGAAAGAACAGAACCGGGGCTTTCCATCGCTATATGGCACATGTATGTGCATCGATGTGTTGTTGAGAAAATAATTTATGAAGGTACTTTAATTTTGTAAACGGCAAACGTTGCTATCACTGCATTAGCCTACTACCGAGTCAAATAACTCACGAACCCGGAATCGCACAGACATGGTATGCATATCAAATGAAAGTGCAGAACAAGAGCTACCAAACACTCTACTACTAGATCGAAGCAACCATACTATAAATGAATAAGAAATGTTTGGAAATTAGGACTATTTCTTCCTAACCGACATTACACTTCATAATTTCAGTTGCTTCATAACTTATGAATGGCAGAATTTACCAATCTTTACAGGATAGTCCTAAAATGTCTTAGTTGCAGAAAATGTAATCCAGGTATATTTCTGCATGGTAGGCTACCATTTATAATATTGATATTTTATCCTGCTATGTCCAATGTTGTTTTCTGTTTTTCTGTTCAAATGCATTCCTCCATCAAAAGGAGAACGTAAAACATGGATCCAGTCGTTCTAAAGCATGCTAATGTTTAGTAACCAGATCAGGCCACTTGAGTGGATGCAGAGGTGGAGATATAGAGTATGTTTTAAACCCTTTATCAGTAATGATAATAATAATAATATAAAATCATAGCCTACATGTAGTTCACCGTAATTAAAGAGCGAGTAGGCCTATTCTACCTACCAGGTCAATAAGAAATAAAGGCCTGTCTGTAATTAAAGCCTGCCTAAAATTAAGGCCTGGGCGTTGGGTGAACTAAGTAAATAAAAGCCCCGGCCATTATTTCAGGAAATACGGTATTTTCTGTTCATTTAACATTGCTTCTTTATATTTTTACATTCCACATCACGCACCCATTCATTTCCAATTGCTTTTTTGTACGTTTTTACGTTTCATTTCATAACTTTTCTTTACTCTTTTAGTGACTTATTTAAGGCTACTCCTTTTGTGGACTATGCATTCTTTAAGTTTTGGAAGGAGTGTATTTTTGGCCTTAGTCAGCGTGGTTAATTTTACATGAGAGTAGAGCGCAAACATTGCTGTTGTCTAACAACATCCTGTTCTCTGTAACAATCTGCCTAAATCGCTGTTACAAATCTTACAAAATGCGTGACAGTCTCCCACCTTGCTATTCTTCAGAAAAATAAATGTGTCCCATTGATCGCGGTATTTACACAAGGGTTTTGTTTTTTTTGGCAGGAGTGCCTTCCATCTCTGTCCTGGCGTCCATCATCTATGTTTTTTCTCTCTTTTGTTTTTTTTTTACCGCGTCGTCACTCAACGACTACTCATCTGACCTCACACACTAACCTTGCGACCACTGCCACCTATAGTAGGCTGTTGCACTACAGGTGGCAGTTATCACAAGGCTAATGACAGAGCTCAGATTTTTTTTTTAAATAATGCACACAGGTTAAAATACGGGAGATTTACGTGAAAATACTAATACGGGAGGACGGCGGGAAAGAATGGTAAAATACGGGATTTTCCCGGCCAAAACAGGATACTTGACAGGTATGCTACTGCTGCTACAATCTGGTGTTGCACTAAAAACAAAAAAAAACCCTTACCAACCACAACCTGGGACTACCTCAGGTAGACTAGTATACTACTTCCCAGTGTACACTGTTGAAACACTTACTATATGTTATGTCTTGTCTTATTATATCCTGTATGTTACCTAAGTATAATGCCCTAAGCCTACTTGCACTTTTTTTTACTTAACATTTTTACTTCTTAACACTTTTTTTTAACTTAGCACTATGCCTGAAACCAGGATCTGTTCCAACTATACTGAAAGCACAACCGATTCTGCCGGTAGGTAACCACGCTAACATGCTGCACACTCGGTCACTAAAGTGTTGGTAGGCTAGCAAGCTAACCATAACAGCAGATAGGCTACTAATGTCGCATTTCCACTATGGCCCCGGGCCGCCCCCAGGCTTCCCCCCGATCTTAAACACCTGTGCTTAGCCTCAGTGTTGTATTTCCACTACCAAGTTTTAACACCGGGGTTTTAGGTGAACTTGGAATGTTTACTATAGTAATAGCCTACGTTAATTTCCCGGTAAAGATGCATATTGCCGTCTATCATAGCATCATAACCTCAAACATTAGTGCTGAAACTAAAATGTAGCCTATGTCTACTTAAATTTAAATGGTAAATGGTTCTGCATAACGTTGTCATGATGTAGAAATAGGTTAGCCAATAGGCTACTGAAAGTTGGCCGTGGAAAACTTTGTTCGTGTTTATATACAACTTTATTTGTTTTCTCAGAGAAAATGAATAGAGACAGACAAAACGTGCCAAGCGGTACCAATGTTGGCCTCTCGCAGGCAAAAGAGGAGGATGGGGGTTGCAACAAATAGGCTAACTAAAAAAACCCCAGCCCTGGGCCAGCTCCCATAATGGAAAGACGTACCACAAACACACCGGTGTTTTGCCCCATAGTGGAAATGCGCCATAAATAGTACTATGATGTCAGATATTGGGTATTTTAAATGGGCAAAATTCATATTTAACACGTTAGTTATTGCACTCCAAAATAGTCCGACTTGTTCATGTAAAATGCCAACTCTGTTTAACTTCCCAATGCCATGTCTGAATGTGTGAAGCAACCCTAGTTTTAATTACACAGTACGTAACGTTAGTTACCGGGAATTCTAATAAAACTTACCAGTCTGACACATTCATTTCCAAACGCTGTGGATCTGGCTGTTGTATGGTTGAATTCCTGAATTGCATGTTTATTTACCTCAGATAGTTAACCGATTTATTGTTTACTCAGATAGTTCACCAATTTACCAATTTACTAAAATAGTCCTTCATGTAAAATGCCAACTCTGTTTAACTTCCCAATGCCGTGTCTGAATGTGTGAAGCAACCGTAGTTTTAATTACATAGTACGTAACGTTAGTTACCGGGAATTCTAATAACACTTACCAGTCTGAAACATTCATTTCCAAACGCTGTGGATCTGGCTGTTGAATTCCAGACAAGTCCATTGCATGTTTATTTAGCTCAGATAGTTAACCGACTTACTGTTTACTCAGATAGTTCACAATTTACCGATTTACTGCTGAGAAAGAGTATCAGTAAAACTCGGGAGCCAATCTGCTTCAGCGAAAAACCAGCCAATAGGTCTCACAATGAACTAGCCAATCAGCACCAGGAGGCGGGAAACTGGCTAGAGGGTGGGAAATACAAACATTTTTAATGAGCATGCATTTCTGAGCATGGAATAGACTGCCTAGAAATACTCCTGGGTCTTTTTCAGCCGCACACGTTTGCATACGCAATAATTGAGGCTCAAAGAACATTTTATGATGGTCAAAATTTTTGTTCTATGGGCTCTTTAAATAAATTCCAATTCTGACATTTCTCATCTTTTTTGTTGTCAACACCCTCCCAACCTCTACTTTATAACAGGGGCTATATTTTCAAGGAATAATGGATGTACTAGTAATGTATTAAGGGCAAAAATGTCTGTATTGACCAGGGGTTATAGTCGCTACACTTTTCCCACCTTGTCAGAGGGAGAGTAATGGTTGACTTTAGAATAGGCAGCCAATTCATAGTAGTTACATACTGCATGGGTATTAATGATGATTATGTGCTTGCAGCTAAGAGGGAGAGTAATGCCTGATTTCAGAATAGGCAGCCAGACTGGTAGGTACACACTGCATTGGTATTTCAGATGATTATGTGCTAGCAGCTAAGGAACTAGTTTCCATTTCAGAATGGGAGCCACTTTCCCAGTTGTTAAGTGCTGTTTGACACTGCAACCTGAGCAGTGAAATACAATGACGTTGAGCTTTAAACTTGCTTATTCTACAAGTGTTCTTCCTCTGTTCTGGATTTATTTAGACAGTATTAGTGGGTTATACATATTCTATTGTGGTAGGTACTACTAATTAGTATGTAGAGATCAAGGTTTAATAGGGCATTATTAAGATTGTATCAAGAATAAAGGCCTAATTA
Organism: Limnothrissa miodon; assembly: GCA_017657215.1. Lineage (NCBI taxonomy): Eukaryota > Metazoa > Chordata > Actinopteri > Clupeiformes > Clupeidae > Limnothrissa > Limnothrissa miodon. Next base: position 321,051 of record JAGFZM010000079.1, on the reverse strand, counting down.
GTCATGAAAAGTTCAAAGCTCTATTTCATACATTATTTGCCATTTTCGATCTTAAAATAATTAAGAAAGCATAATTATAATATATATAAAGTTACTGTAATTAATGGGCCCAATTAAGCAGTTGCATGATGATGTTAGAACACCAGGGTTGACAAATACATTCCAGTATACAGCAAACAAAAAGTTAAACAATAACTCTCTGTCTAACTCATTTGCACATTTTAAGCTCGTATATTACAGATGTAGTGTTTTATACACAGTTTATGGTCCCACTCCATGCATAACACTCTTGACAGCACCGGGCAGATAATTCAGTGACAGGCTTTCACACTCCACAGAAGAATTACTATACTGTAGGCACAATATTGCCAGTGCTGCAACTTCGTTTATGACACAATAAAATTACACACATCGCCACACACAAATACACTCACAGAGACACATGCACACACACAAACACATACACACACTGTATTGCACACACGTTTGGAAGCATAATATCAGAACCTTAATTGCCCCTACCCCATTCACCCGCTTTATCCTCCCCCCCTCTCCAACTATCCTTATTTTATTTTATTACCTTAATAATCACCCGCAATTACACATACAAGTGGTTAATACTGCTATCGTTCAAAATCATGTGAATTCAGAGAATATGAAAAAAATAAGTAAAACAGAGGACGGAAAAAAATGGAAGGCCAAATTCAAACCATATGAACACAAAGCTGAGCACTGCCAACCCAAACCTCCTCCTCCAAGCCATGTTGCAAATTCAATTTTCCAATCAAAATATTTCTTGCTTCCCAAAATGCTTTGCTACAGACCTGTTGGGAGATGCAGAGACGAACCGGTGGCTCCTTGTATTGTTTTTGAGAGAATAAACTGATCCTGCTGTACCCTGTGTCAAAGGTTTTCCATATGTGCCTCTGTGCTTCTTCTACATGGAGAATGCTGGAGGCCTCATCCCACCTCTCCTGGTTTAATCATTTTAAGTGATCCCAAGTGATCCTATGATCCCGAAGCTTCACATGTTTTTGGACACAGAGGGACATTTTCCACATGAAACCTCTGTCAACCAACCATCATTTTAAAATACTGGTTATTTGTTTATTTACAGTGTTTTTTTAATACACATTTTAAATTTAAAAATGTGTGATTTTGTGATTTTTGGTACATAACAATGGCATTGTTAGATGTTAGAAGCATAGTACTCGATTAGTACTCTACTCGAATCTGAAGTAATTTGATTCCTTTAATCAGTGGACTGTAAAATGATCGCTCCTTTGAAGGTGAAGTCTGGTATGAATCAATCAATAGCCATTCTCAAAGTCACCTAGTGCTGTCGATGGGAAAGAGAACAAGAGAATCAAGAATACTGTTTTTAGGTACGACAGCGTATTAGTGCCATGCATATATATATATTTTTTTTTTTTTCAGAGAGGGGGGGTAATATTCCGGGAAAAAAGTCACAAATTTGCGAGAAAAAAACTCATAAATTTGCGAGAAATAAACTCGGATATTTGTGACATTAAAAGTCGCAAATTTGCGAGAAGCTGTCACGTTAAAAAAAAAAAAAAAAAAACTCCTGTACTTGAGGCAAGGCATGTCGTGGTCACATCACAGGCCAGGCCAGAAGGATTTTGAGCAATTGCACATGCCTACGAGAAGACCCATGGCTGCTATGTTTATCTGGCTACATTTACACTAGAACAGAGAGGTAGAGTAAACAGAGTTGCGTTTGGGTTGCAAGTAGAGGCTACTCTTGGGTACCCATACAGAAATGTAATATATGTCAATATATGAAAATTGCATATATAATGTCAGTGCCCATGTATGTGTCCTGCTTATATGACAATATATGTAAAATTCAAACACATTTATGAAACATATATTTCAAAATATAGCAAAAATGGCCGTTTTCATGTAAGTGACATATATTTGCCCATATATGCAGATAGTTGTGAAATATATGTAAGATACATATATTTCTACAAACATATATGTGCTTATTTCCATACAACATACTTTTACATATATTAGAGATACTAATAAGCTTATTATATGGTGACACAATTTACTTTCACTTATATTAGGGATTCAAATATACTTACAATATGGGGACACCATGTACTTTCACTTATATTGGGGATACAAATATACTTTTAATATGATGATACTTTCACTTGTATAAGAGACACATATGTTTGTACTATAATTATTTTTTATGGCACAAACACAGAAAACACAGTCTTTTCACATAAAAACAAGTTTTTTATTTTTAGTATCCCCCCCCCCCCCCCCCCAAAAAAAAAAAAAAAATACTGTTTTAAAGCAACACTTTATTTTTTTTTTCTTCTAATTATTTTTTTTTTTTTGACACAGTCTTAACTCAGCCATTTTGGCATTCAATGCTGTGCCGATTTGTCTTGGCAACATGGGGTGCTTTGACATCACTGCATCTGAGAAGGTAGATTAAAGAAAAAGGCATCAGGTATAAAGTAGACAAAACAAACACATTCAAATTCTGGGATGCACTACTTGCATGTAAATGTAAAAAAGTGAGCGCCATAGGTAACCACTATTAAAGTTGACTTAGCTGAGTGTTAGAAAATCCTTCTTTGCAAAATATTTATCTTCAAAAAATTATACTTGTCAGTAGCTGATTTGACTGGGTCTAGGCTCACAACACTTTAACCAGTGGCAGATGATGTCAAATAGAACTTACCCCTTATAGCTCTCACTTCCTGCTCATCCAGGGCACTTTGTCTCTCCCCATCTCCCCCCTTCGACAACTTGGATTCCCCCCCTGAGAGAAAAACAAAACAAAACAGTATATAATTTTCATTATCAGCAGCGTGACCATCAAAATGGTTGAAAACGGACACAAGAACACACCTTAAGTGTTTTAACACAAGTACCCTATACAAAAAACAAAGCTACCTTCATAATATCTGTATCTGTTTGTCAGAAGATCTCAGTGAGGGTCTGTGTACAGGAACACCTGATCCACACCACCATTTCCCACAAGCTGCTTACTGTAGAACACAGGAAAATAAAGTTAACCATTGACCTCATTGACCATCAAGATCAAGGTAATTTATTAAATATTTTAAAATGGATCATAAAAATGGATTTCTAAATAGGATAGGTCAAACAGAGATACTAACCTGCTGTACAAAAATACAGCAGTGCACACTGGATGTAGGGCTGGGCGGTATATCGATATTTAATCAATATCGATATAATTTCAAACCACGATATGATTTTTGACATATCGTATACATCGGTTATGACTTGTTTTTTAATCCAGAGACAAGTATTCCGCTTTTTTCTGCTATGCGACGTCTGTGCACCAGCTTCCTTGCCACTGATAGCTCAGTGCTCCTTGCTTTGAGTTAGCTCCTCCCTTCCCCTTCTCATGTAGACCGAGTAAACAACAATGGCGACTTCCATAGAATGCATGAGTTATACAGATGGAGAATGCCGCGGAAAGGTTATTGTGGCCAAAAAAGCGAAACAACGGTTCGGTCATTTTGAAATGGAGGCCACCGGCAAGTATATGAAGAGTGTTACAAACTCTGAGGACAGACCGCCACAAAACCAGTGGGAACTGAGCAAAACTTCAGAACTCTTTAGCATGCAATGTTCCCTTACTCTATGACAGAAAAAGCGGCGGTGGAGCATAACGTTAAAATCAATTGCCGTATCACGGTGGACATGGCATCAATTGCCGTAGTGGAACGCGGATTTGTGTTGTTACTTTACAAGACAAGAACTGCCGCGACTATGATGAGAGAGCGCGATTGGCATTTGAACTCTGACGCAATGACAACAGACGAGTGGAGTAAAGTTAGCAGAACCTGTGAGTCCTACATTTGTGTCACATTACGGCGGAGACTCTTAACTCATTCCTTTTCTTTGTACAAAATATACAAATGGAAAGAAGGCCCACATGTTTGTTATTACTGTCGCACAGTTTAGTTGAGAACTTGTTATTTTGAAAAAAAGCTCTTTATATTATTTTCATTATTTATTTTATAGACACTTTATTTTATTTATTTATTTATTTTTCTTTGCTGGAAAGATATCGAGATATATATCGTATATCGATATATGAGAGAAATATATCGAGATATACATTTTAGTCCATATCGCCCAGCCCTAACTGGATGTATGGAAATGTTGAACACTTGGCTTGCGCTGCAGAGAAGATCATGCCAGGAATCCAGGAGGCATAGTTGTGTAGACTAAATGGAAATGAGGAATATGAGAAAATTACACCAAAATACTTAGGGTCGGTACTGTGCTGACATTTCATTGTGTTGTATAAAATATAGAAAGAAACTAAAAAGAAACTAATTTATGCAGTTAAATGCATAATTCTGTCCAAATTCATGTCCAAAAGACTGCATTTACTACAATAATAAGCCAAAAGCATGCAGTTCACAACAACATTACAATGTAATGGTAGGACATTCAAAGATTCAAATATCGCTGCCACCAGTAACAACTCTCTGAAAAGTTAGCCCAGTGCTTACCTTCAGGCTGCGATGTGAGCAGAAAGAGCATCACCATAACCCCTATGAGATATCGGCTATCACCCTTCAGTAAGACCTGTAAACAAACAATAAATCGACATAAAACTCACTTACAAAATGAACGAGATAAAATGCAGAAAAGAAATGCCCAACTTCCTTGCCGAGGGGAAATAACCCATCATGTTCATCTTTAAGATGATCTATTATAAACTTTCAGATTGATAAGGTGCTTTAAAATAACACTATACGACTATATGGTGTTTATGAAGTTTACCGTTACTTAATTACCTTCATTTAAGATTTAACGTGTCAATCATAATCTTATTACCAGAGAATAAACGGCTATGCTTGTAAATTAGCCTACAAAACTAGCTTAACTTGACTGACAGAAAACTAGCATCAATGAAGTCCGTGACAGTCGTTACATCGCTTCTGAAACGTTCAAACAGAGACGTTTTAATAGGAGAACAAATGAGCACAACTTTCAACAGGGTGAAAAAAAGATACCAACCTTAATTTTATTCTAAACGGGGTACTTTTTCCATATCATATTGCTGGTTCTGTTGAAGGACGGTTCAGTGCAGCCTGAGAGACCAACGTTTTTCCCCAAATTGTTACTTCTTTATCCATGGAAACTGGTGGTCGGTTGGCTGGCTAGCTAGCTGGGTAGCGTGGTAACAGTTAGCTTGTAGGCACCCATCTCCAAAAAAAATCCCAGACATGTTTTCAGTTACAATAACAGAGGTCTAAACTCTATTGTGTCTAGTTAATAGGATTTTAGAGAAGAAAGACTAAATACTACCAACTTTCATCTATGTCTAAAGACTGTCTAAATTCACCTTCTACCGTCCGCCATATTATAAACTATTTTCAAATGTAAAAATGGGGCGGGGCAACCCCAACTTAACTGCTGAGTCTTTAAAAATGGGTTATGTTTTCAGAAAACAACCCAACATAAATGTTGATATAACCAGCAGTTGGGTTACAAAATCAACCCAGCATTTTTTAGAGTGTACCGGTATGTTTGTATTGTGTGAATACAAAATATAGTATTTTTAATACAGTGTTAATAAAGTGTTTTCTTTGCCAGTTCTGAGTACCATAACCACATGCCACAGCTTTAAAAATGAATCGGTGTCACATGCATGTTACACACATGTATTAAATAAGTGGAAAACAAATATGTATGTCACCTATTTGTACTAAATAATGTCCATATATGTGATAAACCTATACTACTCTGTAATATGTGTACATATATGACATCATGTATGGATAACATCATATATTTTCTTCACATGTTTGGACCCATAAATGTTCATATATGTTGCAGGCATATATTATATTCTCAGATAAGTCAAATATATGTATACATATATGTCATACTATTTAAAATATATGTACATATGTACATATATTACATTTATGTATGGGTAGTCACAAGCCTTGTCACATAAAGTAATCCTGCCCATCAGCTCCTCAGCCAGCCACAGCTGATGTGTAGCACATGAGTTGCTAGTCTTATTTGCTATTGTTACCCCTGTCTGTGTCTGCGTTGTGATTTTCAATGATGAGGACACATGGGACCATGCAGCGATTTTATTTGCCTGGCAAAAGCAATGCAAAATCGAGACTCCACAAGGCAGTGCATATGCTAATATTTCTCTATGGCTACCTAAGGCAATGAAATTTGTGGATCAGCGTTCGTTAACAACCCATCTCTGGTGCTTTCTGCTATACGCTGATATATGCTAACCTCAGAGTTGAAACCTAAACTTATTAGGTAAATATGTAGCAGAATTGCTAAGACAATGAGTAGGCTCTCTCATTATTGGAATAATCAACTGAAAAGTAGCCTACAATTTGATAAGTTCGTCCATTATGAATGCTGGCGACATTATTATGGTGTCTGGGTCACACCGAATTCTGAGTGTAAATGATAAATCGCAAATTTGTGACTTTTAATGTCACAAATATCCGACTTTATTTCTCGCAATTCTGCGACTTTTAAATGTCACAAATATCCGAGTTTATTTCTCGCAAATTTGTGATTTTTTTTCTCTGAATATTACCCCCCCCCCCCCCCCCCCCCCTCTGAAAAAAAAAAAATGCATGGCACTAATACGCCGTCGTAGATAGGAAATACACAGAGAAAATGATTTTTTAATAGTCGATTTGATGACACTGCTGCTGCTTCTGCCCCTGCCATTGTGATCACCATTAAACCACCCACACTTGCATTTGACATTGACCACCACTACCACACTAGCATCTGACATCGGCTGTACATCCAGCGCCACCACACCTCCCCCACTATGACTTTGAGTCGTGCCACGGGCAGAAGTTTTCTGTCAACACTGAAACTGTAGCATGTTTCCAGGATGGAATAGGAAGGGGAGTATAGAAGTGTTGTGGAGGACTTTGGGGGGATTGTGTACTGTAGAACTAATCAACTGCAGGTGAACACCACCAAAACTATGTAAATAAATAAATAAAAATAAAGACATACATACAGACAGAGAACATGCAATTTCACTGCATTTTTTTTACACCCGTAAAACACATGTATGTGACAATAAAATTTCTCTTTTCCTTGATCTGGACTGGTCTGCCAATAGGTATTCTCTTTACAAGAAAGGCCAGAGTGGGCTCTACTTCCTATGTATTGGGTCTTTTAGTGTATGCATCAAATTCCTGCTCTCTATAACAAACAATGACTGCCAGCCCCCAGCACCATACTTTATCTGAGCAGAAGAGCATGTTCAGTAGTACATGAAGGCTCCTGCTCTCTGTCTTACATAACAAACAGGCTACATTGGTCCTTTGTCCCCAGAGACATCCGGCTCTTCAATGGCACACAAAAAGGAAGAAGTGTGATTGATGTGAGCATATAAATCTGTTTAAATCTGCACACTGCTCTTCATACCCTGGTTTTTATCTAGCTGCCTTTAAACATGTACATTACATACATTCTATTATTTTGGACTGGATTGATTGAAACCAATGCCACTAGCACTAATTAGCTGTCAAATCAATGGCACTGATACTAATTAACTGTAATCACAGTAATAACACACAACTGATGTCTTTGTATTTTGTACGTATCTATTTACTTACTCTCAGTTTAGTTTTGCAATACCTCTTTCAGTTCATGTCAGCAGCTTATTCTTCACCCAAACTTTGTGTTTAATGAAAAAAAAAGTTTCATTACAATTTTCAAATTTCTTTCTCCAACTGCCAGCTCCAGGTGACCTAGGGAACAGGGCTGTGGAATGATTCACACCACATTTCTCCTTTAGGTCCAGCTCACCTGCGTTCTATTAGGCCACGGCAGACCACCACAGCCCAGCACGCGGATCTAAAAAGAGCACACCACAAACACCTGTGGATCTGCAGCCTTTTTAGAATTCACGAAACACCAAAAATGGATTTTTCACAGACACAGTCCATCAAATGTTCTCAACAGCGTTCATGTGAAACTCAATCAACTCTTTGGCCCGATTTGGGGTGGATTTGGATGAGAACATTGCATGATAGATAAAGCACCCGATACCATCACCCGCTGATGCTGAATAAAGACAGAAATGAAGACTTCTGGGTCAGAGTTATTGCACCTACATTATCTGCTTTAAGAAATGAATAAACTTCCATTGGTGTAACAAACTGCTTTCAAAATCACACCATGCATTTTTTGCAGCTTTAAGCCAATACAGTATATTTTTATAACACCAAAAGCTTATCAAATTCTAACATCAAATAAAAGGCAAGATTAAATTTTAGATTTTATTATGATATTGTATGAATCTTATTAAATTTTAATGTCTAGCTAAAGTAAATGTGTAGGATAAAAAGACAATGACAAAAAAAAAAACGTACTTAACTGACGTTATAGTCTAGTGTCAGGTTAACAATTTCATAAGAAAAGTCCTCACTTTCATAAACTACAGTAGAGTGCTTTGCAAAACTCGCTAAAACGGCATCCTGGCTAGAGTGTAGTACAAACCAGCATTAACGATCAACAGGTTTTTAAAAATTCGGTTAACTTTAAAGGAGCCTTTTGATGTAAAGAGTTCACCCGTTTGAGGCCTAAACACTCAGAGATGGCTGTCATAATATGTGATCTCATGACCGTGGCACTTTCCTTTACCTTGCCTACTTCAAGCAGTTTTTTGAACGCCGGTCTGTTAATACGTATGATAGCGGAAAGCTGTTGGAGGCCTTCTCTGTGTGTGTACCTTAACTTCTCGGTATGAAACATGACTGGACAAGATGCAAACTTGGGAGATTTTCGTTCATGCCTCTTGGTAGAGCTGGTTTCCATTACATCCATGTAATCAGGATTTCACCCTTTTGGTCAGGGCCCATGATTATGGTGAGGATCGTCTCCTCGGGGGGAAATCTGCTGCTAGAAGAGGACGGCTGAATTATCCCAAAAAAGGACAAATCAGCATCTCATATTAACTTCGAAAGTTGCTCATTGGTTTGTTTCTCCCACAAAGCGAACCACCTCAACATGGAAAATAATTTTATCAGCTTAGTCTCAGCAATTAGCTGATTCATATTCTCCACAGGACCTGAGTTAATGTGCCACATGAAACTCTATATATGTGCAAAGGTGCACTACAGAGAATTGAAGCTGAACATTGCCATTATGCCCAGGGCATTCATGTAGTTCCACAAAGATTGTGGTCTCTCTGCTGAGCTATTTGCAGTCAGACACTACACATGTACAAATATTCACAATATATGGTCTTATTGTGAATATTTGTACATGTGTAGTGTCTGACTGCAAATAGCTAAATGAGTCCCTGAATAAAAACATAAAACCTGTGTTAAGTTCATTAAAAGGGAATTGTTTGCTAGAGACACAGTAATACTGTCTGTATTAATACTGATTATTGTCAGCAATCATTTTCAGCAACCATTATATCATGATTCATTGGTAAGCAATAGAAACAGCAAAATAAAAACAATGAAAAAAAACTACTAAAGAGTACTCTATACAAATAATAAACCTACTAGAAGCACTAGAACAGAAGGCTACAAATACAGAGTTACAGTAGTCTACAAATACAGAGTTACAGTAGTCTACAAATACAGAGTTATAGTAGTCAGTCTACAAATACAGAAGAACAATAGTCTATACAGAAGAACAGTAGTTCTACAGAACCAGTAGAACAATAGTCTACAAATAAAAACAATAGGCAGATGTGTCTTGTCAGCAACTCATTTCTAGTGATCCATTGTCCACAATATAAGGTAAGCCTGGCTATTGTAAGTGGTTGTGGGTCTGCTCATACCAGACTGCAACTTACCAAACACGCTTAAGTCATGACCTCTGACTGCTGTATTATTAGAGCCTCCCCCTGAGACAGGGTTTTTGGCAGAGGGAACAGAGCGGCTCCCATCCCCTCCAGGAGAAACCGGAGCCTTTCCTCCGAATCAGCCTTTAAACAGGGTGACTTCTCTTAACCTGGGCTCATCTCCCCGATCCGCTGGATTCCCATTTCATTTCACGTTGCCTAGCCCCCAAACACTCGGCATCAAGAGGCGTTGAAGCCAAAGGCCCATCTGCTGATGGGGTTTGACCTCCTGAGCTGCCGCCAGCTTGTAAAAGAAAACGTCCAGAGTCAAGTACAAGAGGGACAAAACCATTCAAAAGCAAAAAGGTTTCAGGCAACATGAAAGATCATTGCCCAGATTGGACCATTAGATGGGTCAGGGTCAAGGACATTTTCAAATTAATTGTGTGTGATCATGTTGTTGATTTCTGTCTTACCTGCTGCATGCTCACACCATTGAGAGGCCTGACAAGTTGATGAAATTTTAGATCCATTAGTAACCATTCTATGGCAGAGCCAGAACCGGCAGCGCTTATGTAGAACTAGGCACAAGCCGATAATATTAAGATTTGTTTGTCATTGATGACATAATATTAACCCATCAACTTTCTATTCTGATAGAGTCAATCTATGTGAAGATGTAATTTAATTAACCTTTTGCACTTTATGTGTAAAAAACTTGCATGGTCATAACAATTCTATTAGGGCAACAATGACTACTCAATGACTTTTCGTCCAATTATTACATATCACATCATACTCACTCTCTCTCTCTCTCTCTCTCTCTCACACACACACACAATGCATATTTTGTCCATTTAGGACAAAGAAATGTATAAATGAGAGATGATCTTACAGAAACATATGGGTGGTCTATTAGTTTCCCAAAATAAGTGTTTTGTAATGGGGCTCTTTGAATTCATTTCATCCTTTTAAGTCAACTTCCAGGAAAGAACAATCCTATTTAGGGATCTGCTACAAGCCATTTATTCGCTTCAAATTTCAAATCCTGACAGGGTCACTCCTTAATATAAATAGTAGTCAAACATTTAGCCATAAACACGATTATGTCCATCACAAATATTTTGGAAGTTAGGAGGTTATGTGCTCAAGCAATATATTCATCATAACAGTATGGGGAGAATACACACCTAAAATGGCCATATTTCCATGTAGGGAAATATTTAGTTGTTTCAACAACAAAAAAAGATCATTTTCAGCACACATGTGTTAAATTTAACTCTAGAACCTCTGGGAGGATATCAAGAGCCTTGGTACAGAGAAAAAAAATATATTTAATTGAATTTAAAACCCACTTCTGGGACTCTAGTTAGTTGCCTCACATCTGTAAGCATCTGTCAGACTTCATCATATTGAAATTAGAGTTATGAACCATGGGCACGACATCTCCCCCAGCTTTGTACTTCACCCTCGTGGTTGAACATCCTGTTTATAATCGGAGGTCATTTATGTTCCCCCATTGGAGGTTCAACTTGAATCACAATTGTGGCGTCTCTTTTTTTCTCTGATGAATAATGCAATGTTCTTTTGTTATGCTGGTACAGCATCTGAAGCCGTCCTACACTCACGCTTGTTGGTTCTTTAGCCTTTTTTTGCCTGACACTTGCTTTAGGTTCACTGAAGCCCTCTGGCATTTGATTGGTCAGCCCAGAAGTTTCCAGTGAAGCCATCTGTTGTTTCATTGGTCAGCCCAGAAGGTCTAAACTTATTCTCCACCTAGGATGGTGGGAATTTCGAGATTTCAAACCCCACTATATTTACCCATAGCCCACCAAAAATATAACTACATTAAACAATTATTTCTGCTGGCTATGGGGTGGTAAGGGGTAACAGGAAATCAGAGACACTGATGATATGGAGGAAAAAAGTCAAAGTGTACTTTATTGTCAATTCACTATGTAACAAGCATTACGTTTAACCAAACACCAATTTTTAACTAAAAACACACACATGCAAAGACACGCACATACTGATACCATGAAAAGTAGATACATCCATAAATAAACATAAAAACATACAATGTAAAGTGCTGAAGGGCTGGTGCAACATTGTTATTTGTTCAAGTAACATATTTGGATTGTTCATTGTTTTTTTCTTATATAGTTGATAACCCTGAAGGCTTGTGGGAAGAAACTGTTTGCCAGTCCGCTTGTGCAGCTCTGCAAGCTGCGGTAGCGTTTTGCAGATGGTAAGAGCGAGAACCGTTTGTGTGCTGGGTGAGTGGTGTCCTTGATGATGTTGATGGCCCTCTTAGAACAGTGTGATGTGTATAAGTCCTGGATGGCTGGCTGTGGTGCTCTGGTGAACCTTTCTAAAGTCCTCACTACCCTCTGTAGTGCCTTCTTGTCTGCAGCTGAACAGCTGCCATAGCAGACAGAGAGGCTGCTGGTGATGATGCTCTCAATGGCGCCCCTATAGAAGGTGGTGAGTGCAGAAGTAAGAAGGTCAGCCCTCCTCATCCTTCGCAGGAAGTGGAAGCGAGTCTGTGCTTTCTTGACCAGGGGGGTAGTATTTTTTGGCCCATGTGAGGTAATCTGTGATGTGCAACCCCAGAAACATAGTGCTTTTCACAGATTCCACCGCACTGCCATTGATGGTGAGTGGGGTGTGTATTGTGCGTTTTTCCCTGAAGTCCACAGTTATTTCTTTTGTTTTGTTTATGTTGAGAAGTAGGTTGTTCTTGCTACACCATGTACCTCCTGTCTGTATGCTGAGTCGTCGTCGTCACTGATAGGGCCCACCACACCAAACTTGACGATGTGGTTTGATGTCAAAATGGCACAGCAGTCGTGTGTCATTAGTGTGAATAACGGTGACAGCACACATCCCTGAGGGACCCCGGTGATTAGCTAAATGTTTCCAGCAACTGTTGTTTCAACAAAGGTCTGGACTATTTTTCCACACACTAACTAGAACAGATTGGTGGTTTCTGAACTGAGTTCAAAAGGAGTCAATGAAGAGAGAACGATTGACAGACATTATTCAGGCTACTTCCGATCCTTGTACCTGACCACTTCTATTGCTTCAGTCTCCCAATGCACTCCCGTCTATTCTGCTATTCAATGTTCGTTCACTGGAAAACGTGGCTCAACCACACTGTTCCGTGTATGTAATCTGTTTAAATAACTTTTTTACATATCTACCACTCGAGGCTCTGCCTCCTTCACAAGGAAATGACAATTGAATTGTTCCAGCCCATTCTGAACACCAAAGTGGTATTTAACATGTATGTCATACATGCAAGGGATGTCGTGAACTGTAAAAGGGATTAGATATTGTGTGCAAATTTACAATGGAAAATCTAATTCACTTTAGAACAAAATATCACTTACTGGTGTTAATATGTGTAATTTATATGGAACATATTTTAATAAACAGTTGATTATTAAATATTAAATCAGAATCAGGTTTTGTTGGTCAAGTATACTTGCATAAATAAGGAATTTTACTTTGGAAGGTGTTTTGCTCTCTACTCAAGCTGTGCAAGAAGTACTATGGACACATGATGGGCATCAAGACAATAGACAATATACAACCTAACAGTGAGAAGATATTTAGTGTTTAGTGCTGAGTGTAGGTTCATTCATTTGTAATCACACAGACTTACAATTTACAACTACATACATACAGTGTGTCATTTATCATTGGGCCTGTATGTGACCTACGGTGTCAGGACTCCTTCAGCATTCTCCTATTGTTCCTGTTCCTCATTTGCAGTCTCTGCAAAATGCGCATCTGTAGCCTCCCACTATCTGATTACTCGCCGCAAAACCTACACCAGGATTCAGCCCATTCCACAGCACAATTCATCACTCGCAGATGGGTTTATTTCAGAGGTTAGTGGTATTATTTGCACGGTGGATGTTATTGAATTTTCCAACTGGTTTTGAATTTGATTTTCTACTGTAAGTGTGTGCACACAGTACCTAATCCCCTATCCAGTTCATGACATCCCTTGGAGGTATGACATACATGTTAAATACCACTTTGGTGTTCTGAATGGGCTGGAACCATTCAGTTGTCATTTCCTTGTGAAGGCCTAATGTGAACCAGTTAGGCAGAGCCTTGAGCGGTAGATATGTAAACAACTTATATAAACAGATTATTACATGTTTATAGACTGTTCTTATTCCGATTGCCATGCATATCGAAGTGGAAAATTAGTCGACAACAAAAGTAAACTATGATCTGTCAGACGTTGCTACGGCTCTGAGCTATGTTTATCTCTGGTCCCTAAACTGGACTTCCCAATGTGAGTGCGTGCACTAATAGCACTTATGTCATTTCCAATGAAGACTGTATGTTTGTTTCTGGACCAGAACAGTGTAGGTCAAGTGTAAGTGTATATTTTTATAAATTCTTTACTCTCTCGTAGGAAGACAGAAGAATGCATGCAATATGATGAGAAAATATACACTGCGTATAACACAGTTAGAACTTCTGTCTGTGGTTGTTTAATCACTGAGCTGGTGCCTACAGTAAGAGCTGACTTCACATGTTTTGAGTCTGGTGCACAAGCAATCTCACATGTTTACCTGTGGAATCCAATACATGCGAGAGCTGCCAGGAATGGCAAGATCACTTTTTTGTGCCTTTATGTAATCGGTCAGAGTCAGATTGTGATCAAACAAATGACCCACTACGGAGAGGAGAGCTGGAAAAGGGGAATGTGGTAGGCTATGGAATGGGACTCCTAGTGTTTAGACAAATGAAATGAATTAAATGTAAGTCTATATACTGGCATCTATATGACTCCATCTAATTTAGCGACAGTGTGCATACAGCAGAGAGGCAGTAAACTTTATTGTGGACTTGCCATACAAAGTATTGCAAGCCAGTATTGTTCTTTGCACGTATTCTTGTTATTATTCTTCCGCCGGATTTTTGAGCCGCTACTCCTCCTAGGGCTTTCAAGTTAGAGACACCATTCCAACTCTGACACGTCCGGCCTGATCTCGATTGAAGTGCTTACATTAATCTTTTTGATATCTCTTGTCGTTCCCCCGTTATCCCTCTTTTTCTTGTCGTTTTTTCCCCATAGAAATGCATGGGGTGGGGGGGCTCCTCATTGAATTACATGGGAAAAATGCTTGTGTGTGTGTATGAGTGTCTGTGTGTGTGTGTGTTGGAGTTGTTGAGGGGGTGGGGGGCTGTTGGGGGGGTTCTCCATTAGAAAGAATGGGAAAAATGTTTGTGTGTGTGTGTGTGGGGGGGGGGGGGGGGGGGGGGGGCAAGTCCACCTTGCGGTTTCTGCCGAGAAAATGCAGTCTAGTTATTATTATTATTCTGTCAGCATTTTTTATTCTAAATATTATTTAATCGCAGTCACAGTGTTCAATTAATGGCAACTGGACTTCTTCTTTGAGCTTGAAGACGTTTACCATCAAAAAAGCTTGATCATAAGGATCCCACACAGATCCTTCTCAAAGGATCAAGTAGCAAAGGGTTATGTAAAAAAAAGGCTGAGCTACTGCGGCTTTGGACCAAACCTGTTGCTTAGAGCAACCAGCCTATAAGCAGCTGGAGTGTGTTACAACTCCCTGGATTTGAACCAGGTATTGTGGTCAGAGGCCCGAGAAGCGGTGGCCCTGTGCATGGCAAATGGGACCCTGGGACAGAAGGATGTGTGCACAGAGGCAAGCCTCATTCTTCTTCTACTGTCTTCTTCCTGTCCTCCATGAGGGGAAGGAAAAAGGACTTGTGGATAATGGTGTTTTGCTTTAAAATAGCAATTAAAATTCAGCAAAAAATGTAAATGTTAAAAGCTCTGTACAAATCTGTTTATCTGTTTATTGATGGATGAGTAGTTGATTTGTCTTTGTGTGACTTTTGAAGGTCCCCCTTACTCACCCCATTACCACTATTGTCAAACAAGCAGGGCTTACAAATGGCACCATAGCATAATGCTTCACGGTGCAGGGTAATTTGGTATGGATAATTAACTTGAATTTAATTTTGGCTCTAGGCAGGGAAGCAGGTATAACATCAATTACATGTTCAGAGGGATGGATGGAGGGAGGGAGAGATGAAGATAGAATAAAAGGCAGAGAAAGAGAGAGAGAGAGCTTTTAGCCGCCTACTCTACAAGTCCACTCCACAGCCCATGCTGCCTGTACGATCACATTTGAACAGCTCCTGCCCATCTGCATGGCAATGAGCACCAATGAGCGTCCCTTCATCTGCATGCAAGTCCCGTGTCCATGTTTAGCAGGAATCCAGCGGGATAACACCGGCACCTGAGACCAATTAATGAGGCAAGGAGGCGCAGACAAACACAATTTGGATGCAAAAGGCACTTCTCCTTCAAGGACCTGAGCCCTTTTAAATGTGCATGCAATTACCAGCACTACAAAGGCTTTAATCTGATACATACCTGAGCTATAGCTGGGCCACTTCCTATAGACTCTGCATGCACCCACATGCTGCATTAGACTACGCTACGCCACAGGGGAACAGGCATAGAAAGCCCCCCTCGCATTGGCTGATCAATATGCACATCGGCCCAGAGGGCAATGGAAGGAAGGCTGTGTGACCTATGAGCATTGTATGAGAACACACAAGAGTCTCAAACTTGTTTGAGAAACAACTATATGACCTATGAGCATTGGAACACACAAGAGTCTCAAATTTGACAGGAAAGTCAACTGAGGTTGCTGCGGCTATGAGCACCCCAACCCATTTGGAATACATTAGCAAATTATGAATACTCTATATGCATGGAATACATAGATTATCTAAGAAGGAGAAATAATTTGGGAAATAATTCATACTGGGTCTCACACTTAGTATCATACTCTCGCACACCTACAGTATATACACTCTCTCTCACATTTTCTACTAAACTCTCTTACATACACTACTAGTTTCTCTCACTCACACTACTCAAGACTATGTGTGAGACCCAGTATGATTATATATCATATATTATGAATACATAGCCTATGCTGTTTGTGCTTTGAGTTGTGTGTTTGTGAGCTAGATATAGAGTTTGCCGGTGAGGTTCCGGAAGTGATTTTCCCATTAATTTTTCCCATTGACATTTAGATTACAACCCACGATATCCGGATTACGGAAGGAAGACGTCTAACTAGCTACGGCATAACAAAATGATTGGTTGTGCTCACCTAGACGCCAAAATGTAATGTGATCTCCATTTTGTTTCAGTAAAAACGTCTTTTTTCTACGATTTCCCTTAGAAGTACTTCAGTACCCATAATCCTGAGCAATCCCACAATCCCAGCAACGCATCTGATTCGTGGACAAGTACGTTACCATGGATGTGTTTGTTAAAGCCCGGGAAAGCGAGCAAGTTCACGAATGTCACCGTAGCCTACCTCACAACCCATGGGTTTGCTCGTTTTAGATGTAGCCTATTACTGCTCGTTTGCCACGACGCTTAAGCCTAACCTAATTTCAACCAGACATCCTTACCATGTCATTTCCATTTCCCTAAGATTTATACATTTAATATGCTCATTTTCTTACCTTGCTTGATTACATAAGTTTTTCTCTGTATCTGGTGATATGAAGGGTATGTAACATGGTAAATGGCAGTTGGGCTAATTAAAAACGTAGTAAATTCAGTTGTTGTGGTGCAATCTATAACAAATGGAAATTACCACAAATCTTGATAAATGCTTTATTGTACCCGTCATTATCAATTCTTTATTCAGGGGAGCTTGACAGAGGCATTTGTATGGAAACGGTGGAAACTGCAATGGTGGACACCAAAGCGGTGGTTGCAGTCGGGTACAAAATACTGTAGCCTACCATGCTTTCGGTTAAAAAAACGGATCTAAAACTTGATTGATGCAAATCTGAAGATATATACAATATTCGAACAATATTACAGCACTATTTACACAAACTACTGAGGAAATACACCAAAATTTAGCTATTCGATTGCAAGAGCAAGATCGCGTTGCTGTCGTCTACTTGAGATTCAAAAAGAAGGTTAGGCGCATCGTCTTTGGGATAGGATCGGACAGGGTAAGTACTGGTTTCTGGGATATGTAGTTTCTGAACTCGGGGGTAAAAAATATGTACACAGTCTTGTACCTTTGCCTTTTTTTAGCCTTTTCTTTATTTTTTTCACTCTGAACGGAAGGTTACACGGTCATCACCTACCCCGTAGCTGGATAGAATGAGTCGGGACTTTAAACGCTTTTAAAACGCGATTTTATGGAAAAGTCAATGGCAAAACGGGAGCCTTGGAACCACTTCCTGGTTGGAAGTTCTGGGTTCACTGGCCAACTCTATTCAGAGAAAACTGGTAGGCAGAAAACAAGTGATGTTTTGGGACTGACATCTGTGGCATCTGAACTTTTCAAAAAGTTTTGGGAATCATGCTGTGTTTGTTGAGGTGGCGTGAACCTTAGAAAGAGACTGTTGCCTCACCTCAGGGGTTGACACCCCCTCAGAGATTTAAGGGGCGTTAGGTCAACTTCAGAAAAGAAAC
The DNA here is from genome assembly GCA_017657215.1 of Limnothrissa miodon. Taxonomy (NCBI): domain Eukaryota; kingdom Metazoa; phylum Chordata; class Actinopteri; order Clupeiformes; family Clupeidae; genus Limnothrissa; species Limnothrissa miodon. Next base: position 302,692 of record JAGFZM010000079.1, on the reverse strand, counting down.
AGAGGGTCAGTACACTGTGAAGAAAATATATGGTTTCAACTTTAAAAAGTAAGTGTCAGGCTGCCTAACTAGTTTCATATACTTAAGAAATCACCACAACTTGTTATCTCAAATTTGGTCAACTGAAAATAGTTAGGCAGCCATTTTTGGTTGAAACCATGTATTTTGTACATTGTAGTGAGATGGCCTTATGTAGGCATTATCAATATGGTATAATTGTAATTAGTGTAATTGGTTAAGAGGTGATTGATTGACATACTATACAGTAGATGGGAATGTAAGCCTACACGGAGGGTTATAAAAAGTTACTTTGGACTCCTGATAATGACATGGTGTGGGTGTGAGTATATTGTGAATAAAGCTCTCCAAGACTTCTTTTTAATCATCAATTCTGCCGGAACCTTATCTGACTGAATCTTTGCTAATTTGCATGGCAATATATACTTATGTATTGTATATTATTGTATAACCTTCATAGCCATCCCCATCTCTATGCACTCTAGGCACTTCAGCTGAGGTCTGCTGGTTATGGATCAAACCAGCAACACTTTAGTTTCAAGCCTGAAGTCCTAACCAGTAGGCCACAGTCCAATTATATTCCAACATGTTTTAAAGATGTGTTTCCTCAGGTTCTGTTCTGACTGAGAGATTGGCATGCACAAGTAGTTGGAAGAGTTTATAAGAGTTTATCAATGAGGTTAGTTTTTCTATAACTTGTGTGCAAACACATTTCTGTATAAACAGCCCTTGCATCAGGGTGAACTAAAGAGTCAGAGAGCCATTTACAGTATATTGAGCAGATATTTAATCAATAGTGATAACCACTGTGTGTTGTTATATTCTCCCACTTTGTGGAAGAAGGGAGGAAACAGGCAGTAATGTTCTGTGCAGCTTTGTCCTGCATCCTTGAAGAAAGCATGAAATGAGTTTAGAGGAGAAAATGAGATTCATACATATTTATACATGTTTATTTATACATACAGTAAGTACACTGGTGGTTTTACTGATTTACTGAATGTGTTTATGTTAAATAAGGATTTCACATTTATACCAAAGTATTGCAGGCAAAAGGTGTACAGTACATAAAAATAGTTCTTACATCACTTTCTTTCTGAGGCCATGAAGTGTCAATTGGCAGGGGCGTTACCCGCGAGGAAATTTTGGATCATACAGGCCCCAGGAAATATTTTAATATTATAATACTGTAAAGGCTTGTGTGGCCCAAAATATTTTCTATCACAAGGCTCAAAATTTCTAGCAGCTTCCCTGCAACCACATATACTGTGTTTAATGGACACCATGATGATCATCATCAGCCAGTGCATTGAACGTATAAAAAGACCTTTGAGACGGGCCACATTCAGTGAACACAAATTACAGATATACATCATAGATACAGTACTGTCCTTCCGAGGCAGCATACAGCCACACAGACACCACCTGCCAAACACACACTAGCTATACTGAATAAGGCTCTTGTGTGGGCTTGTATTTTCACGAGCTTGAATCCAAGCCCATCAAATTAAAGGGCACAATCCAATCGTCATTAGCAAAGCAAGAAGGCAGGTGTGTGCGCAGCTGAGGCTGAGGAAATGGAAGTGTTCTGTTTACTGCAGAAATGCACCTTTGCGCACTAATGCAAATGGCATGGATTGTGTGGCGGAGGCTGAGAAGAGGGGGCATTCTAAGGGGGGTGGGGTGAGGGGGCTGCAAGTAATCCCCTTGTCAAATGCAGACCATTAGAGCAAAGACGACTTATTAGGAGATAAGGCTTAGGGAAATGAAGGGGCCATGCAATAGTGTGATACTTAGTGCCCACACCCTGCTACAAGGGTGACCAAGAGAGAGTGAGAGAGGAAACTGACCTATTGAAACGAGGTTCAATCTCAGTGAGACAACTGATCAGTCAGTTAAAATGGAAAAGCATTTTTTTTTCCTGGCGCAATATCTCTTGATTTCATTCTGTAAATGGCACACAAAGTTCAGTTGCGATCCTCGAGGTCAAATGAACAGTAATTGCGGTTTGGTTTCATTCCCTGTAGGGGGTTCACTGAGCTGATTTGTAGGGATGAAAAATGTCTTTTCAAACGTTTCAATGTTTCAGATTCCTGCTGAATGACTTTATAGTCCTCTGAACTTTACAACTCATTTCTCTCTTCACTGCAAGCTATTATCCCTCTATGTGTCCATCTAACGAATTATGATTCTTATTAGTATCATGTATAATAACATCATTCAAGTTCTGGATCTATAGTGGGAACCCTCTATGAATTAGGCCGTAATGTCTCTCCTGATAGACAAGAGGGAAAAATGAAAAACATAATTTAGTTTAGTTTAACAGTGATATGTCTTTGGCAGTGGTCTACGGTTGTTTTAGCAACTTTTGTTCCCATGGTTTACCAACAAGTTCCCAACATTGCACTCTCAGTAAACAGCCCCAAAGGAGACCCGAGGACTCGCCCTGGGACCACAACGGGCCAGCAATTAAACCTGTCACCACTTTTGGCCAGGCTCTCCGGGGTCCAGACCATCAGATAATTCAGATGACCAGCTGACCCTTGACCTCTGTTCCAGGAGCTATTTTGAGCGCGTCCACCACAGGAGTTCAGGCGAGACTGTTTTTGGAAGAATCCACTGCTCCCGTACGCAACAAGTAGAGCGTGGATGTGGTTAATCCATCATGTGGTTTTTTTTTTTTTTTCACTATTTGTCTGACTTGCAGAGACAAGACTTAGTCATGGGCAAAAGCACAGAAGACAAACCAAAACACAATTAAGTTCTATGGACATTGATACAGTTTAAAGGCTGTAATTAAGATTTCGATAGCTATTTGAACATCATTTGAATATTGATTTAATGATTGAGCAATTAATAAACAACTATCCGTTCACCGTATTTGTTTACCAGATTTTTGTTGTTGTTATTGTCAGGTTTTGATTTGTTTGGTTCCTGGGTGTAAACACAGCATAGCATCCTGACACGGCTGATCTCTGCATCAAATGCACGGCAGCTCGTTGCTTTAACCTCCCTGTCTGCGGGGAGATGGATGTCTCTCCATCACTGGAATGAAGAATGGTTTCCCATCTCCCATCTAGGCATCTTCACTGAAATCTTTTAGCGGCCATGACGTCTCAGGAAGTCTTCTGGGAATATTTATATATTTTAAAATGCTATTTTATAATTCTGTTTTATAATGATATTTCATAATACTATCTTTAAAATGTTATTTTATTGGGGCTGACAAGAAAAGAGTTCCTGTGAATGAGCCATAGGACTGTGTTCTCTGGAACGATGAAACAGAGGTGGAATTTTTTTTTTTTTTTTTTTTTTCCCCCCCCCCCCCCCATAAAAGTTATCTCTGGGTTGACTACTGGGCATGTAGGGGTTTCCTCTATATGGGGTGATTTATTCTGTTAAACCAATTTTATTATTCTACACATTAATGTTGAAGTGATTAGGCTATTAAATCTGGACAGAATCGAAGGCCTCAGTTCCTTAGTGCTGCCACTGCATCTCTGCTCCTTTCCCCTCGTTTGAGTACAAAATCAATTAATCTAAATCTGCACGGCAGAAATGATTTCTCATGGAGATTTGACCACTTCATTTTCGACCTCCTCATAATTATGCGCTGTACGTTTTCGCAGACTTTGCAGGCATCAGAAGATTAGTTTAATCTTTTCCCTGCTGAGGCAGAACCCCTTTATACCCTGCAGAAATTCCCTATGCCCTTCCTAATCCTAATTCATCACTGACACACTGCTAGTCCACATAAAAGATATACTATTTCTGTGTTCTCCCAGTCCTGTCTGATGTTTACCTTTCTTACCATAGATACAGTCTATGTTTCTTACAGTCAGAAAACATGGCCAGTGGAATCACTGTTCTTGGGGGATGGGGGGGGGGGGGGGGGGGGGGGTCGATTTGGAAGGAAATTGGCACAGGTTGAAACGCTGTCCACTTCCAGTTTCATACTTTGTCATGGCCAGTGGTCCTGGTGAGTGGGAAGCAGTGGTGACCACCTCGGGAGCCGTGCACCATGTGATCACTGGCAAAGCCTTAAACTCTAGTGACCCTGTCTGACCCAGAGTGTCCTTACGAGTGTCATGATCGTACCACCACTGGCTCTGGCTTGGCCACAGTAGCACAGGAAAAGGGTTTTGAAATGTATTCCAGCCTTTTCATTGAGCCAATATAACATCTATGCCAGGAGACATCAAACTCTTTTCAGTGGGTGCCACGGCATAAGTACATTTCCATAAACATAAACAATCATGTTCAGGTTTATTCACATTATTCCAAATGTATGTGGTACTGTACATTATTTGGGAAAGTACTGAGTTACATGTAACTTAATCGTGACCCCATCCACAAAGAGCAGTAAAGGACAATACAGTTTAATATATTGTAGTTATGTGGTGAATCCTTATGTTTTAGGGGTGGTTGGGCTGAATAGCACATCCACTGCCTGAGATTCGGTGGAATATATGAAATAGAATCTTAGAGCATTCATCCGAACAGGATCATGCTTACAGCCGCCCAATTCTCTCCCTCTCTTTTGCCTTCTTCTGAAAATCCTCTATCTTATTCAAGTCTTGCTTATTATTCAATGTTATTTGATGGACTATTTTAATTTATGTGTGTGACTTCCTGTCTGTTCCCTCATCTCTTCCTGTTTTATTTCCTGGTCCTGTTCCCCTTTGTTTATCCTTGCCATGCATTCCTGTGCTTCAAGGCTTGTTCATTATCAGTCTTGTTAAGTCCCCAACTTGATTCCCCTGGTCCTTGTTGTCCTGTGTATTTAAACCCTCATGTTTCCTGTTTTCCCTTTTCGGCCACTGTCACGTCAGTGCCAGAGTGTGTGTCGTTCCTGTGTTACTTTCTCTTGATAAAATGGCTATTTATTTATTTATTATTGCGCCTGGCTCCTAACTCTCCTAAAAACTGTGATAGCTCCATGCTTGCACCATTGGAGCCTGTGGGCTAATGAAGAACCATCAAACAGGGCTTTAGTTCTTGAGATGCCACTAATGCAGGGACAACTAAAAAGAGCTACCTTTCTCAAACAGTGAGGTCTCGCAAATGAAAAAAAGTGAAACATAATCTCCAATACAAAGACTTTAGTCAGTGGCGAGAGTAATGATGACAAATTCAGTGGTAGAGTACATAAGTTACATGAGCTAAGTACTGCTTTGTATTTACAATGCAAAACTGTTGGTTAGGCCTTGAAACCGAAAATGTGATTAAAAAAAAAATTTGGGTGTGGGAAGTGGTTGCCAACATCCACATTGCCTGTCTCTGTGTCTGTAACTGGTGGACTGTAACTGTGTTTGTTCTAGTTAGTGTTCCCGATTCGGTGTCTGTTGTGTCTGGTCTGTGTGTCTTTGTGTCTGCCCTATCCATGTCTAAGCATGCTTAGTCTTAGTTTTATCTGAGTCTGTCTGTCTTGTCTGTGTCTTGAATGTTTTGATGGATTATTTTATCTCATGTTCATAAAATATGTACAGTACAAAATTCTGGTTTGGTTGTGACCACTGGTTGCATGCTGTTACCAACTCTTATTTAATAGTTTTAACATAGCATACAGTACACCATGATGCAATAAGTGAATCTGTCTGTCCACTAGGCCTGTCACGTGACCTCTCCGAGGCTCTGGCCACTGTAAATGATACCCGTCATTTTCTAACGAATATTCTTGTGTGATACTTTTACCCTGCGCTAGCTTTAAGCAAAAACATCTGCCTGTCAGACTAAAGCTTTACCTCTAGTCTTGAGTCTGACTGCAGAAAAGAGTTAGATCCCAGGTTAACCCCATATAGGAATTTGTCATGGACAAAGGAGCAGGGTTTAGAGGAATGGTTAAGATGAAGAAGATTAAGAAGAGGTCAATTTCAAGGTCTATGCACAAATGCACATGTCAATTGGTTTCACTTGCTTTGCAGTAAGTCTTGTGCTGTGTGCCTATAATTAAGGAATAAATTATCTACATTTTATTGCATCAAATCTGATAGACTTGCATAGGTTGAGTCAGTCTTGTCTGCCATCTCTCAATCTGCGGTCACTTCTGTAATGATTACCGTAGTTTTAATAATATATTTCTACTTATGGTCATTGGTTAATTAGTAGTAATTACAATTTTTTAGTGACACGCTTTGTTATAACAGAACTTTTTCATGCACGTTTTATTTGAGTGGACTCTACTGCACATACACACATCAAAGCACTGCACATTACTGATTACATGGAATATTTTATGCACAAAGATGAATGCAAACTTTCAGACCGTTAATGGATTAATATAATGGCCTACAATGTCCCATAGGCAACATCACTCCTCCGTCTGACTTCAAAGCAGCTGCGCTCTCTAAGGTGCTGGACACAAACACACTAACCACGTCTGGGTCTGCAGGCTACATGGATTCTGATATAAAATATGGACTATAATGCCATTTATTTTCTTTCAATTTTCTCTTATCTTTCTTTTTCTTTTTTATTAACTCAATACAAGAGAAAGCATTAATACAATGGTAAAAACTGGTAACTGTTACACAAGTAAGAGGTTAAAAAAAAAAAGTATTTCAGTATAAGTGATAAACAGACTCTTTGATCAATGATGGCAGATGGCCACTGAATTATAAGGTGAAACGTTCTTGAATTTGGCACAATGATTGGGCCCAATCCCAAGATTCATTTCACCAGCAGGTCAAAGTTGGTGGTACACTCATGTACCGTGTAACTTTGGATCTAATGAGTTTTATATGATCATCTAGTACTGTTGGAATCCTTGGGTCAAGAGGGTTCTGATGCATCCTCTGATGTCATTTTACTAGAACTAGATTTTCTGTTGTTGTTTTTTTTGTTTGTTTGTTGAGTTCAGATGAATCCTAAAACATTTATCCAAACGTGATCACCCACAAACACCTGTGCTGAATCTAATCTTCTGTTACCTTGGTTTAGTTTCAGTTAGTCTCCATCGGGTTTAGTTTAGATTTCATTTGCAATCACAGGCTTATACTCTAATAATGCACTCCGACTTAGGATGGGTTAGGATGGTTGCATATGGAGCCGCAAGTACTGTAGGCTATTTCATTGCACAAACACAATGAGATGCTCTTTTTGAATTGGGCTTCTTGAAATTACATGATGGCCATATCCAGGCCCCAGGCCCCCTGGGTTAGTGTCCCCCCTGGTTGGTTTTAGTGTCCCCTCGGGACACTAGGGGTTCGAACATGTCCACTGATGTACCTGTACACTTGCTTTGATTGTCCTGTCTTGACTGTCTACTGCGGTCTCTAGTGGTAAGAATAATGATTAGACTCTAATGATTAGAGTATTTACATGTAGTATATTTTATGTCAGAACATAGTTTATGTTGTTCTATGCACTTTATAGTTTGTTCTGTCCTGTATTGTCTGTCTATTATGCAAGGGGCAGGGAGAAACGTAATTTTGATTCCTTTGTATGTCTAGTACATGTAAAAAAAAATTGTCAATAAAACTGACTTGACTTAAACTCACTTTCCAATGCACTCACACACTACAGTAGTAGACTTGAGTGTCTACATGCCTGCTCCAGTGCTATATTGGCCAAATCAACAGCTGCTGCAAGTTATAGTAATGTCCCTGAAGAAAACGTGCCATTCATTGTCTGTGTTGCAACCATTAAAAATATATATTTTTAAAAACTGCTCCACCATATGCTCCACCATCTTCTTTGCCTTTTCACAATTTCCTTTTTTTTTTACATTACATTACATTTATGCATTTAGCAGACGCTTTTATCCAAAGCGACTTACAAAACGAGGATAACAATCAAGCTACATAGCAGAAACCTTAAGGAGCATAGTGCTAGGGGATAGTGCTTCAGTTCATTTTAGTGCTAGGATAGAAGATGTTCTCTGAATAGCTGGGTCTTTAAGAGCTTTTTGAAGGCCTCCAGAGATGGCCCTGTTCTGATTGTTTTTGGTAGATCATTCCACCAGCGTGGGACGACACATGAGAAGAGTCTGGATTGCCTTGGGCGAGGTGCTGGGACTGCCAGCCGACAGTCATTGGAGGACCGGAGTTGTCGGGGGGTAGCCTGAGCTTTTATGAGAGCGCTTAGATAAAAAGGGGCAGATCCTCTAAGCACTTTGTAAGTCAGCATCAGTGATTTGAATTTGATGCGAGCCGCCAGAGGCAACCAGTGGAGCTCGATTAGCAGAGGGGTGACATGCGTCCTCTTCGGCTGATTGAAGATGAGACGCGCCGCAGCATTTTGGATCATCTGAAGTGGCTTGACGGCACAGGCAGGAAGTCCTGCCAGAAGGGCATTGTAGTAGTTTTTAATCCTTCTGTGCTGGAAAAGAGGGGTGACTATCGTGTACTCATGCAAGAGGGTTCGGGGGGTTCATGGCCAGAACCAAACCCCTTCAAAAAGCCCAATGTTCCTGCATCTGGTACACCCAATACATTAAATTGCCCAGCTGGCATGTTAGATACCATCAGGCGCGGACTGGACGGTCTGGCATTCTGGCAAATGCCAGAAGGGCCGCGCAGTTTCTTGGGCCGGCCGAGCACGCTACTTTTAATCACAGCAGCCCATTGAGATACTTACGCGGCCCACTCACGATTATGAACATTTTAATATAAGTTACAAATGAATAGTTAAAGTATAAGTTTCTTTCTTTTCCAACTTCACTTACTAATTTATTAAGATTGATCACTTCATTTGTATTTATACGACATACACCTGTATACATTACAGTCATGGTGTATTTAAAGTTTTACATCAGCCTCCTTTTTTGTAGGGAGTTTCTTGTTCGGATTTTGAAAAAAAGGTTCAGGGTTTGAAATAAAACAAATCTACTGGTATTTTGTTTTTGATTGTTTGAGAAAATTAAAATGATGCAATGCCTTCTGGGAATTTCAAGGCAGAATGGCGTGAACCGCGTCTGCACGGTGGTAAAGTCGTTCAGCTGTGTGATTATACATTTAACTGGTATTATAAACATAAATACAGACACTAAGCGTCAGAAGAGGGAAGCAGAGGAAAAGAAAGACAAGATCAAGAAAACACTGCTGTCTGAAGGCGACAAATGCACAAAATTGGATTAATTTTTTCAATCGACTCCAACTTAAGCTTGCGCTAGACTAACATTAACACTAGCAGCGACCGACGACCGGGTTGCAGAGAAGAGCTCCTTCGCATTTGTTAACTGCATGACGGTAAGACAAGTGTTTTTTTTTATGTGGACCGGCTGGCTCTAACAATTTATTCGTCATGGTTTATTTGTGCATTGATGACAATTTTTTGTGCAGTTGTTTGGGAGTTTATCTGCATCATCAGTGGGGCTATCAAAAATGCTGCTCTTTTTGTGCGTTGTGTCTAACGTTACATCTGCGAGGTGGGCCGCTTGTGGGTGAAAATGCCAGGGCCGTTTTTTTATCCCAGTCCGCCACTGGATACCATTGTATCTTATTATTCTATTTTATTATTAATCATAAGTCTTTTCAATAATATGAATAATATTATTTCCCTTAGCGTTTTGTCATAGGTATATCTTGCAAACTTTTATATTTATTTAAGTGTGCTGCACCAACCTTATTCAAGTGGACTTCAAAATCCTGAAACAGCTTCTTGAAATCTTTAGTGGCCCCTAGACTGCATGCGATGCTCTCTAGTATTCTCACAAATCAGCACTGCACTCAAGTCTGTGATTCATGACTTCTTTCTCTGATCATTTCTCATTATGCTTTCTCCATCTCCAGAGTTGGAGGAGATGTGGGGAACATTTCGTTTGAGAACAGAGGGGATTAAATAACGAGTTTCCTCTGTGATTTACACACAGCCATCATCGCACATGAGTGCCTCAGATGGACATAATTAAACAGTGAATTATGAGTGTGGCTGTGGATTACACGCGGCCCTGTCTGCGGAGGCTTTCTCCATCCCGTTAATACCACAATCACTGACTGCGGCCAGTAGTGCCGTGGGCTACAGCCCCATTGAGATGAAGTACCCTGATGAGGGGGCTGCTGGGCCAGACAGGCAAATGCCTTTATGTCCTCATTAAACCTTGGCGAGCGTCAGGCGTATTGCACGGTGTGCCACCTCTTACCATGCACTTGCCAAGCGGTTACCTGGGCAACAAATAGCCTCATTGGTCACAAGCCTCAAGGCATTTACCTGGGATGGGTCAGAACATCAGAGGCTACTCTCCATCTCTCTCTCTCTTTTCCACTGTATACATATACTGTACTGTATATGGTGTAAACTCAGCTCACTGTTGAATGTAATGGCATCATTGAGGGAGGTAAAAACAAGGTATACAGGTGAGCTTTAAAATAAATAAATAAATAAATAAATAAATAAATAACTGGACTGTTCAACAGAGTTGAGTTATTCTTTTTGCCAGACAGCAATGTTCCATTAAAATGTAAATAAACAGAGGGTGCCTTTGGCATTTTCTTAGGAAGGTTTTATAGACTGAATAATTTAGCTTTTTATGTTTTAAAAATGTACAAATTTGAAATATTAGATGATACATAATATGTCCCCAATAACTGACTGCTGGTGAACTCCAAACACCTACCCTGGAGCAGAATGTGTAAAATCCCTCCGTCTGAAAACATCAGTTGAAGTAGAGGAAAGTTTTTTTTTTTTAAAGGACTCGGAGGGCAACTGGGGCAGTCATCTTGTGAGAATATATAACTCCACAGCTGTCAGACACCTTGAAGTTTGAACAGTAGCGTCGCACAAGATTAGATGAAATGCTTGAGACTGGCTCTGTGTATCGCCATGGTGATCAGGCCCAGGATGGATGTGGATGCCATTAAAAGCGCTATGCTAAATATATTCACAAAGGGATAAATTCCAGACAGCTCAGGAAAGCAATGAAATGAGATAAATTGTTCTGTGGAGCTGGACTGGACTGGACTGGGCCGGTGCTAGATTAGATTGTGGTCCGGTGGCTGGAATAAGATCAGAGAACAAGTGCAGATCATCTGATACACGTTATCAGACTTGTAAGTAAGTGAGCCAACTCGTTTTTATGTACTTGACCGGAAATAACATTAGCCTGTGGTCTACATGATGATGAATCATTCTTTTACTTTTAAATGCATGGCATAATGGCAAATAAATAGCTGCCATGTGTTTTTAATGTATTATGCAGATTTATGATACACAATAGGCCTGTATCTTATTTTACTTTTTCAAATTGTAATGCAGTAGACTTGCAAATAGACGTGCATTAATTATGACTAGAGTGGATTTAGATGGATACTGAAACATGTTCTTGAAAAATGAGGTCTGCCTTGGCACTATGTGGTAAACACTTCCCATGTTCCCATGCTGTGTTTTTAGGGCAGAAAAAAAAAGATTTTTTTCTCTCTTCATCCGTAAGCTTGTTGACATTTGAATCATTCCATATTCCTCTTGACCTCACAAGCATATTCTTGTCTTGTGCCACTTACGGTAGCATCTAAACACTTTACTGGTTGACATGTAATTTCAGTGTAGTCATTTCATCAATAAAAGTGTGGGGATCTGCGACAGTTACTGAATCTGTGACGGTGTCATAATGGCTTGATGTGTCACATTCTCGTTTGTTAGCGGAATTCCGCGGGAGTCAGAGTCTTAGCTTCCCTAATATTACCCTTTCTAAAATGTTGAATTAAAGGATTTATCCGGAGTAAAATACACTTAAGATATATTTACGGATGATTGGGAGTACATACATTGAGTTGACATCAAAATCATGTCATTCGGATGTGTTTTGAGAAAGTTATATTTTACCGTTATGAGCCATTTATTTTTATACCTCTTCTACAGTTCCAAACAACAGTACACTTACGTGGTAGTGAGTACAGGCTCCCTAAAGCCAAACCGAAGTATCCTGAGGTCTTCATGTGGTCGGATAGAGAGTCGAGAATGAATTTTAACGAGCCAGTACCTTGCCGGAAATGGTGCTGCTTTACCCTGTGTTCTGGCAAATGTTTTTAACTTAACTGGGGGTATGTTTGATATTTTCTCAGTCGCTTTAGTGCCACTAGTTACATCAATAGTTAACAGTTAGTGAATTTCTTAAAACAATTGGTGCAAATTGCAAAACCTAGTGGACCTAGTGGACTCAAAAGCAAGTATTCATGTCAATGAAACTACCAGTGTCATCAAAATGAGATGTCTTGACACCATTTTATGAACAAGATTTCATTAGGACAGTGTTTAGTCTCAGTGTTTTTCAATTCAATAAATGTCAGAACTCGGTGGCGCTACCTGAAAATGCTGAAGATGGCACTACACTACTTGTACAGCTACAGTAAAGTTAGACATGTAGTTAGAGGAGTGACTACAACTTAGACACTATATGTTTAACTTTTCTACTGTACATAGGCTATTGGTAATTCTAAAGCATTGTGCAAAAGACAAAAAAAATCACTACAGTCACTTTTTTAGAATAATTATAAGAAATACCCTTTCGGTAGAGCTGTGTACAAATGTGAACAATTTAACAGTATGTTTTGTATATAGCACATATCATTATGGCACATCAAGACCTTTCTGTCTGTTTGGACACATGTTTTTCCTCTACATTACAACAGCTTTCATCCCATGCAATGAGGAAAGTATCTCCTGGAGACATTTCCAGGAATAAAAAATCTAAAAATGGACAAATTCAACAGTTTTATATGTAATACAATTAAAGACTTTTTTATTTTTTATTGACTATTCAGCATCCAATAGCTAGAGTTCATTTTGACCAACATTAATTGAATGAAAGCAACTAATACACATATCCAAAAGCATTTGCAATTTGTTGAGAGGAAGAAATTGCTACTATGATGTGCACAAATTATTAAAAGTTGTGGAGGTTGAACAAATAGTGATGAGAATTTTCATTCTGATCTGAGAATATTTAGTGTATAGAACTGTGCTTTTGTGCTCAGTTTTTAATTAGTTATCATGCATATATGGCCACCTATCCCCATGAAAGAATAAAAACAGAGAGAGCAAATTTCTTCTTAAGAATGGTTGGTGAATTAAGCCCATTGCCTTTACTTTATATATCAGTTCTCACAATGTTTGTGTTGTCTTTATGGGTAAATATTCTTTATTCTATCTATTCTACTATCATGGATCACACCTTTTTAAAACCTGTATATGACTATATAGACTTAATTTGTTATGCCATGTATCAATCCAAAGTTGTCTCAACTAAAATGTATTTCTTTCTTCATTTCTTTCTTTGCTTGTTGGTTTGTTACTTCCACAGATTGGCGGGCCTGAGCTGAGCTTTACCCATGGCAATCAGTGACCAGTCACCCTGGGACATGACTGCATCCTGACTCCATCACCAGATGACTTTATTTTGATGTTTAAAAAGCACACCCTACAATATGTACATGTATATACAATATGTCCACGTAAATATCAACCAGACACAAGAACAGCCATCTCCTCCCTGAACAGAAAAACATGTGCCTCATGGCAGTAAATGCAATTGCTGTTTTCCTTTTCATCTGAGAGGGTCTGAGGTAGGTTAAAAGAATAGCGTGGATCCAGCTTTGTGCTTTTGAAGCTGCTTCATCCTCTCAGCCCCCCTAAAAATAAGGCTTCCTGAAGTGTTACTCTGTTGTTTTAAGACCCTTACCAACCCACTACCTAAACGCATCAGCTAAATTGGTGCAAACATTCTCCAGTAAGGCTCAGAATCAAATCTCCTGGGCAAAAGCTGCTGGAGGGTCAGCGTCAATCGAACCACACAATTTCCTCAAACAGCTCACTGTCAGATGCCCTGAAGGAGACGTCATTTGCTGAATGACACAAAACTGGGACGAAGCAGCGCAGACAGCAGATGCTAAACACGTCGTAATGGCTGTGGTTGCACCGCATCTGTGCTGGAGAACAAACTCATTTGCCGCATCCGCGTCCACTGACGACCGCAGTTAAGTGGCTCAGCCATCAATTTTAAAATGCACAGAATGCTATTTAGGGCTTTGTAGTGTGTAAACAGGCACAAATGAGAAGACCTACAACACAGCTAGAGACAGTTAAGGAGAGAGTGGCAGCTAAAATAAAAAAGAAGTAAAGAGAGTAGTCTGGTATATGAAACGTGCATAAACCTTGTTGCCTGGATTTAAACGTGGTTGCTCAAACTTCCCACCAGCATCTCGGAACTCACTGCCGTTAATCAGGTTAAAAGCTGTCTCAAATTGCACACTTCAAACACGCCATTCTAGTGCATATTGTGTGTACACCGATAACCGTGCTGAAACAGCAGGCAGCAGAGGGTAACAGTTAAAGTAACAAAGGAGTAAAAAATAACTTATGCGTCACACAGTAATTTCGCCTATTTATAAAACTTCTGCCATCAGAAGATAAAAATAACACTAATCTTAAAAAAAAAATAATGGCTCCTCTCTGCCACTGTGTTATAACGTGCTTAGCACTGACAAAGAACACAAAGTCCACTTGCTTAAGTCCACAACTCCAGCAAACCTGGAGTACCTATATTTCTTGTCCCCAGCTACACTCCTACAGTTTGCTTTGTAACCACAGCAACAGACCCCAAGCCCGGGCGCCCCCTCCCGCACACACACAAACAGAAAAGAAACAGTATGTCACTATTTGCCCAATCTATCACATCCCTCCCCCCATAGTCCAGAACAACCCACAGTTTGTTTGTTTTTTAAAGTCCATACAAGGAACACTCAATGAACAATTTAACAAGTGCTAATTGAGAGTGAGGGGTAGACTGCCCTCACTCCCGTGGATAGCCAGGGGATTATTGTGCCCCTATGTTGAGGCCTTCCACCCTAGCTATAAATTTAAACAAACAGGTGCCTCGTAGACTCTTGACCCCAGGCTCGGCTTCATCTGGCTCCTCTGGAACGTCCCCACCGCTAGGCTGCTCCCTAGCAGGAAACTCTGAGGAAGGAGTGCCTGAGTGGCCATTATCCTGCTGCTCACGACCTGGGTCCCAGTCCTGCTCAGCTGAGGGGGAGGTGTTCCGGCAGAGCAGGTGATTGACGTGCCTACGCAACACATTCCCTGCTACCTCCACTCTATAAGACAGCGGCCCTGTCTTATCGACCACTGTGCCTGGCAACCACTTTTCCCTTCCGGAGAAGTCCCTGACCCACACGGCTGTCCTGAGCGGCAGCTCCCAACTGACCGAGTTCCTTTTTGAGTCAGCCACCATCCTCTCCTGACTGCTCCTGCTGCATCAGGCACACCAACTCAGGGGGAACAACAGAGTCTGCTGTAGTGCAGGGTAGGGGCAACCTACTCAACCCATCGGCGTGAGCAATCACCGGCCCTGGTCTGTATGCCAGGTTGTATTGGTACTGCATTAAAAAGAGTGCCCACCTTTGCAGACGGGCTGATGCTGTAGGCTGTATGTTTTTCAGCTCGCCTGACAGACCAAGAAGGGGCTTGTGATCTGTCTGAATTGTAAAGTTGTGCCCATAGAAACTGGTGGAACTTTTTAACGGCAAAAATCACAGCCAGAGCCTCCTTTTCCACTTGGGCATACCTTGTTTTGGCTAGTGCCAGTGTTCTGGACGCAAAAAAGACTGGGCGTTCTGTCCCATTTTGGTATTTTTGAGACAATACAGCACCCAGGCCGAACGGAGATGCATCAACAGCAACCACCAGTGGCAGTGTGGAGTCATAATGGGCCAGAAGCGCTTCTGAGGACAGCAAGGCCTTTGATTTGTAGAACGCATGTTTTTGTGATGGCCTCCATTCCCATTTAACAACTGCTCACAGCATGGCATTCAAATCACTGATGCTGACTTACAAAGTGCTTAGAGGATCTGCCCCTTTTTAGGCTACCCCCCAACAACTCCGGTCCTCCAATTACTGTCGACTGGCAGTCCCGGCACCTCGCCCAAGGCAATCCAGACTAGGGTTGGGTATCGAAACCCGGTTCCAAGATGGACTTTTTTTTGGAAGTTTTAACTTGTCAATTCCATCGACATCGTACGTCATTTTTGTTAACGATTCCCTTAACAATTCCCTCAGCCTGCCCTGCATGACGTCAGATATTATCAAGACGTCTATTAGGACTCCCAGTCTAGTGTGCTAGAGTGTTAGTCAGTTCATAAATTTAAGGATGTAGCCTGGCTACGTTATCCACCTGTAAGCAGCTTCTAGACAAGATTTAAAGTTCCCGATTTCGTTCGTGAGAAATGTACACGCAGTTTTTCTGTTTCAGTAAAGCCAGACCGCTAGTTCTTGTCTGAGTTGTATGTGTTAACCTAAATTTCCCCACTAATGTAAATTAAGGGTCATTTGAGTGATTACACCAACTGTCGCAGTTGCAGAAAGTAACGTTAGCCTAAGACCAGACTAGACCATTTTGTTGGTAAAGTTCACTTTCTACATGAACTAGCTGCTAGTTCAGTTCATAGTTCAAAAATTTAGAAACGAACGTGTTCACAGTATCATTCATCAGGCAGTAATATAATGTTAGTTTGTTTAGTTCACGTCCACCAAAATTATAAACACGTTCATTAATTGTCATTCAATGAATGCTGCCCTCAGGCGCAACACTGCTGTCTGCAATCTGCCTACCGCTAAGCTTTCGGCGGCTGATATTGCTAGGCAAGAAAGCAGTGGCAGCGATTGATGACTGTGATGTTCTACAGGACGGTAAACGGTGAATAAACAGCACAAGTTTTAAACACAGACCTTTTTTCATAGCGAACTTTTTGTTTTTAATGTAACTTTGGCAAGCCCTAATACTATTTTCCACTGAAAATACCCTAATGCCAGCAATATGTTAAAACGTGTCCGTGAAGCATGGGATTAAGCTCCAAGAGTGTCATGTGTTCGACAGTCTGAGAGGGGTGCTAACGTTGCAGGTCAAACAAGCTCCACTGTGACCTCCGTTGACGATGGTAATGCTCAAATTAAATGTCATGCATTAGACTAGCACATTATCGCTTTGCAACTGTGAGCATGCTTTTACACTACCTCTTGTCAAGTTCAGTATGTTTGTATCAAGTAGCCTATGTTCAGTCTTGTGCAGAAAATAATTTTGAGAAAAAATAAATGTTTGCTTTTGTTGCAAAAGACTGTGTAGAACTACTTTATTGGCACCCACAGATTTGTTTGGGAATCAATAAGAGAATTGATTAGGAATTGGATTGATAGGCAGAATCGATAATGCCATCGATATTGATAAAAACTTATCAATACCCATCCCTAATCCAGACTCTTCTCATGTGTCGTCCCACGCTGGTGGAATGACCTACCAAAAACAGAACAGGGCCATCTCTGGAGGCCTTCAAAAAGCTCTTAAAGACCCAGCTATTCAGAGAACATCTTCTATCCTAGCACTGAAATGAACTGAAGCACTATTCCCTAGCACTATGCTCCTTAAGGTTTCTGCTATGTAGCTTGATTGTTATCCTCTTTTTGTAAGTCACTTTGGATAAAAGCGTCTGCTAAATGCATAAATGTAAATGTAAGGGGGCTAGCACAGAGGCTAAGTCTGGGAGGAAACGGCCATAATAACTCAGCATCCCCAGATAAGCTCGGAGCTCAGTAACGTTCCGGGGCACTGGAGCATCTCTGATTGCTTGTACCTTCTTCTCCATCGGCTGCAGCCCCCTCGATGAGATCCTATGGCCCAGATATTTGACCTCTAAAGCCATGAACGCACATTAGGACTTTAGCCCTGCTTCCTTCAGCCGGGTCAACACCAGGTCCAGGGTGTGCACTGTGCAGATGTTACTTTTGACGGGTGTCAGTGAGGATGTCGTCAAGGTAAACAGCAACGTGATCTATCCCCCCAGCAAACCCTCCATTGCTCTCTGAAAAATGGCGCAGGCTGAGGAGACCCCAAATGGAAGGTGTGAAACAACCTGCGATGGCTATTGATCGTGACAAGCTTACAAGTCAAGTCAAGTCAGTTTTATTTGTCAATTTCTTCACATGTACTTGACATACAAAGGAATCGAAATTACATTTCACACTTGTCCCATGCGTAGACGTTGACAACAATAAAGTGCAGATGCACAACAAGAAAAACAATTTAAACAATAAGGTACTGTTAAGTAAAAAAAAGTGCAAGTACGCGACTCTTCCGCCAAAACTAACTGCTGATAAGCATGGGACTTGTCCAGTTTGGAGAAAAAGACTCCACCAGTCAGCTTGGCGAATAGCTCATCAATGCATGGGAGGGGGTAATACTCCACACGAGAGACCACATTCACCATTAGTTTGTAGTCCCCACAGATATGGATAGAGCCGTCTCCTTTCAAAACTGGGACAATTCTGGGAGGATTCCAGTATCCACCAGTCAGGTTAGTTCGGTCTCCACTTTCTTTTGCAGGGCCAGGGGAACTAGCCTGGCTTTGCAGAATCTCGGTGGCACACTGTCATCCACGTTAATGGTGACCGTTGCCCCTTTTAACTCTCCTAATTCACCCTGGAAAACAACCTTGTGAGTGTCGAGAACGGTAGCCAGAGAATAATCACACACCGTCTACAGACCCTCCAGTACTGTAGCTCCGGCCAGTATAGGGGTAAGGCCTTAATCCAGTCACGACAGAGCAAATTTACACCCTGTCCAGCCACCACTAGGGCGTTGAAATGGTAGGGCATCCCTTTATACGACACTGTCACTTCAGTAGCCCCTTTCAGGCTAATCTGTTGCCCCGTATACAATCAGAGAAATGTTACTTGGTTTTAACCCCACTGTGAGGGCACACAGGCGGGAGAAAGTATTTTCTGCCATAACAGTACGAGATTTCAAAGCGAATCTGAGTGTTGTTGATTTAAATCCATGAACATGGGCTGCAAATCCAAAGGCTGCAAATCCAAAGCACCCTTTTCAGCAGACTCAAAGGCTAAACAAGTTTCCAAAACCTTCCCCCAGGTCAAAGCACTTTATGGAGCTGCTCCGTATTGATGCCCCATACCAGCTGATCTCTCAATCTTTCTTCCAACGTGCCTGCGAAGTCACAGCGTACAGCGGTCGGCAAATAGCGGCCCGCGGGCCAAAATTGGCCCGCTAGATGAGGTTGATTAAAATAAAAACCTATAATATTTGCTGTCAAAAACGACAATTCAACAATCACTTCCTTAATAACCTCTGTGTCAGCCTGTTGTTGTAATAATCCATGCTGCGTTGAGGGACGCATTTGTAACTTTTTGCTGCGCTGTAAGTGCCTGAACCAGGATCTTGCAGGTCTGTATATATCCAGCCATCAGTGCTTCAATTAAATTAAACTAAATTCAATTCAATTTTATTTGTATAGCGCATTTTACAAAAGACAGGTCTCGTAGCGCTTAACAAAGAGCACCAATTAGCAAGTGGACATGTTTTTTGGCCATGCGTCGACGTGTGGTGCCTTCCAATATATTCTTTGCAAACGGCTACAACCTCTTTTTCAGTAGGAAAGCATGGTTTTCCTGATGATCAAGTCAAGTCAAGTCAGTTTTATTTGTCAATTTCTTCACATGTACTCGACATACAAAGGAATCGAAATTACGTTTCACGTAGAGTCCAATCTGTCTTCCTATACTCCTGCCAGTCTGGTGGTTCCGCTGGCTGGGAGCCAGGAGGGGAGAGAGTTCAGCAGTCTCACAGCCTGGTGGATGAAGCTGTTGGTGAGCCTGGTGGTGCGGGAGCGGAGACTTCTGTATCTCTTTCCAGATGGCAGGAGGCTGAACAGACAGTGTGCGAGGTGGGTTGCATCCTTGACAATTGTGATGGCTTTGCGGGTGAGGCGGGTGGTGTAGATGTCTTGCAGGGAGGGGAGTGCTCCGCCAACTATCCTCTCAGCTGTTCTCACGATGCGTTGTAGAGCTTTTCAGTTGTAGTCAGTGCAGCTACCGCCCCACACAGTGATGCAGCTGGAGAGGATGCTTTCAATGGTTCCTCTGTAGAATGTGGTCAGGATGTGTGGTGGGGCGCTTGCCCGCTTGAGTTTGCGCAGGAAGTAGAGGCGCTGTTGTGCTGTTGTGATGATGGCCCACGATTTAATTGGCCCGCGTCCACACGTATTTGCCGAGCCCTGCACTATGGCATTTCTTTTAGGTTCATAGTGGTCTTGAAGTTTGCCTACTAACTCCCCAAAAGACAGGTCTTTGGGTTCTGAGGGTGCAATTAAGTCACGTAGTCACCCCATAAACCACTGGCCCACACATTGTCAAGAGTATAGCCCTCTTCTTAGCATCGTCAGTTATGCCATTAGCAACAAAATAGAAGCCAAGTCGCTCTTCATACCTGCTCCATTGTTCCATGTTGGAGTCAAAAGCATTGATTTTTCCAAACGCAGCCATCGAGCAACTTTTATCCTCGTCACCAGTTGTTATAACGTGCTTAGCACTGACAAAGAACACACAGTCCACTTGCTTAAGTCCACAACTCCAGCGAACTCAGAGTACCTGTATTTCTTGTCCCCAGCTACACTCCTACAGTTTGCTTCATAACCACAGCAACAGACCCCAAGCCCATCAACGGGTGCCCCCTCCCGCACACACACACACACACACACAGAGAGGAAAGAAACAGTATGTCACTATTTGCCCAATCTATCACACACTGTTTAGCAACAAGTGAGTATTTGAGAGACAAGAATCCATGGGGTGTATGTATGTATAGTCAAGGTTGGAAAGGTTATCATTATGCCTTCACTTTAGTTTAGCAGTCACTGTAATTGTGGGTGTGATGCGGAGAGGTCTGATCAAGAGAGCATATCATTCATAACAGGCATCAGGCCTAGGATTACCCATCTAATCTATTCAATCGGCACATGCTACATGTTACAATCGGTAAATGCTTATTCTTCTTGTTGAAAAGGAATAAGGATTGCTGGATTGTATAACATTGGGTCTCGTTCATGAACTGTTCTGTTAGATTTGAGAAAACAAAACAAAACATATTTTGCCTCACTTTGATTGGCCACTGTGCATATTTAACAGTCATATGCAACCAGGCAGTGTGCATAACAATTCTGAATGTATGTATGTACTGTGTGATATAAATAAATTACTATAGCCTACAACTATGTAGCAGAACAAAGGGATGATGGGGTGTCACCAGAAAGCCATGGGCATTATTTTTTCAGGCTACTCCACATATGGGGATTCTCCACTCAGTGTTACCAGCTTGGTTCAGTTCATACTCAACTCCCTTATTTTGCTATCCCATAACTAACCTGGTACCCAGTATCAGTCTTGGCATCATTTAAGATATTATCACTCAATGTATTTTGATTGCTCTCGGTGTGTGGCCATTTTGTGTCTGTCTTTAAGCTCTGCTAAACCATTAATGCTGTGCATGTTTCAGCAGCAAGGTCAAATTGAGGGTGTTACTGTATAGTGTATTTTCTGTTATTTAGCTCTGAGAAAGAGGCAGCTGCAACTTTTTAAACTTCATTTAGACATGAATAAAGAGGTGACGTAGTTAATAGAACACTGTACTTAATTAAATTAAATTAATAATTAAAAATTCAAGGCAACCTGATGCACAGAATTTTTAAGTTTACACAAGACAAAAACTAACATTTTCTAGGTTTCATTTTCTACTCAAGAATTCTGTGCATCAGGTTGCCTTGAATTTTTAAGTTGCTTTTTATTTATGTATTTATTTATTTATTTATGTATTTATTTACAGTGAATAGAGTGTAATAGTGTGATAGAAATCTGAGTATTATAAATCTGGAAAAAACTTGATGTCATTTGGTCAAAATACATTTTGTAATTTTTTGAAAGTAACTTTGATAATCCCCACATTTTTAAACAGGGTGACGGAAAACATGATGTTGATAGCCTTGATCCTTAGTGCATACTTGGTTCACAGGAAGAACCACTGCAAAACTAAAAGACGCTCTAAAAGAACATGGATAACACACTGATAATTTCACTGCACACCTGCCATGTAAAACAAGATGTAAAACAAGTTGTCATCCTTTTAAAAAAGAACCTAGGCTAATGCCTGCCTTCCACCATGTTGAATAGAATCAACCCCTCTGTCGTCACTTTTTAGTGCATATCGTAGGGAGAAAGAGCAGATCAGTTTGAGAGTTGATGTGCTCAGAAATTGTATGCGGTGTGTTTCCTAGAGCACATAAAATGACCAATACATGAGAGCAGTTCATAGAGTAGTAGTACTCGTGCCCAGTTGTACCAAACAAATGTTTATGTAAGATACCTTTCATCGCTTTTAAACACCATACTGACAATTTATTGCAGTTGCTAAAGATGTCAGAAGCATTGTACTTCATGAAACCCCAGAGCTAGGCCTGAAATGCTGATAAAGCAAATAAACATGCATGCATATTACTACCACAACTTCAAATGGGTCCTTTCCGTAAGCTGCTTTAAACTTCAAAGGCAATGCACATTCAAGACCATGTCAAAACACCAGCATTTTCTGGATCAATGGCATTCATTCGGATAGGCATCGTTCCCCTCAGCTTTATAATTTGCCCTGAAATGATCCCGCTCTGAACTTTTAAAACGTGTTCAAACTGGGTAAGCATGTCATTCAGTGAACATATTAGTTCCAATTACCTTGACAATGGAGGGAAAAAAACTCATCTCAACTCATCTCTTCTTCAGTAACACAGAAAAGCTTTTGTGTTCTGACGGGTTCTACACAAGAGCCGCTGACGGGCCTGAGATTTACAGACCCATCACAACCAAGTGCCACTCACAGACTTACAAAGAGACTGGCGCTAACGGAACTGGCATGAGACATACAGACTCTAAATTAAATGGCTTCTCCAAATTAAATGGCTCACAAGCTCCATTCATTATATCCTGAGAAAAAAATCTGTAAGATTTTTCTGCACATATAAAAGCTTCTTAGAGAGCATGCTTGTATGCCTGTAACTTGATAAAAACATGTCAAACGAAATCAACTGAGGCTAACACAAGACTTATATAATCTTCTCCTTCTTCTTTAGGGCCGATAATTGCTTGCTGGGCTGTTTTTGTTCCAAAATATTCTTCTTTGTTCCAAAATATTCCTACAGTACCTTTTCCACAAGATTAACGATTTGTTTACATTTGACACATGGCTGGTTTAAAGATTCCTCTTTCTTTGCATTCATTTCTGTGGTGTGGGTGGTGAGTGGAAGATCAGAGTAGATCTCAGCTTATTAAGAATTATTGATCCCAGACGAAAGGGATGGTACTGAGCAACAGTCTAACCATTTGCTTTTCGATGATAGACTTCTTCACAGGGTGTAACTACCTATTGACCAGACAGTAGCACAAGCATCATGCAATCTCGGCAAAAATATGGCAAACCCATCTATCGAAATGGCTTCTTCAGCACAGAATGTTTTTATGATCCACAAAGAAGGAAACTGTTGACACCCCCTGGAATAGTTTATAAAGGAGCAGTAAGCAAAAAGAAGCAAAACGACAGACAACACACAGTACCTAGCAAACACTGTCCTCCTAAAACTCTAAATCTGGATGGTGTTATGGGCCAGCTACAGCCTGAGGGATGAAATGTGCTGTACTGTATGGCCTGCCAAAGAGAGAAGGGCCACACCTTTTGCGTGTGTTTTTGGGTAATTGCTCTTTTCTTTTAGGAATAGTTCCCCATCCCGCTATTGTTAAAGAGAGAGTGTACTTCAGATGTGGGTCATCACCATCATCATCATTGTCATCATCATCATCATTGCAGTCGTCATTATTTTAAAATTCAGCTCCCCTCTCTGCCATTTTACCTTAATGGCATCCTGATGGCTGATGTCACGGCCTCATCATCTCCCATCATCTACACTACAGCATCCCCTTGTCTGAACAAAGAAGCTTCTCTTTTGCTGCTCAGCCACAATGTGTGTGTGTGTGGGCCCACATATTGGCCTAAGTGGTGTTGTCGAACTTTCTCCACTTTCCCCAGACAAAGAAGATGGCAAGACAAAGCACCTCTACTTCTTATATTTTGTTCACTCTCTGAAAGAAAGGAACACCATTTTCCCTTTGAATGACTCTGATGAGAAGCCACCATTCTGACCAGGCTTGGTGTGTACTGATGTTGACATGAAGTGAAAAGCAACTCCCATGATAAGTGCTATATAAATAACTGCAGATATGGCTCTACAAGGGTTAGCTAAGGCGGTATTCACATCAGAAAAGTGCTTTAGTTCAAATCATTTGGTCTGGACCAAAATATATTTTCTTATTTGGTAAAGTTTTCTTTCACAGTGCATTTTTTAGAGTAGAGGCAGGGGAAGCAGAGAGACCAAAGTGAATCTGAACACGAAACAATCATTGAAATGGAATCTGTACTGTACTTAACCACTAATCTGTCTCTGATATATGGACACGGCTACAGTCGTACCATTGTAGTTCATTTTAAGGTCCAGGCGCATTAGGGTTGCAACGTAAATTAGAGGCATGCTTGGAAGACAGAATGCTGATTGGGAGAGAGGGAGTATGTACACGTCTGCACATAATTAAACTGTAGCCTGGTTTGAAGTGGATCAGAGCAAAAGATTGGGAAAGATGTTTTTGTTTTGTATTTGGGTCAGATGAAGGTTGGGTCACTTTCACACCTCAAACACACCGCACCTGTGTTCGCTGAACCGCTCTGAGACCACCCACCCCCCCAATCCGTCTGTGTTTATATTGTCTGTTTTATCCAACAGTTGTTTTTGTGCTGCACTAAAAAGAGGTGAGGGGAAACTATTATTATTATCAATGGGTGGGGGGTATGATGTGTGTTATTTCATGCGTCTGTGAGGCTTGGTATGTGGGATAAAGCTTGGGGGAGTGTTGGGGTGTTGGGAGTGTGTCATTTCTGTTTTATGTGTCTGTGAGGCTGTGTGTATAGTCTGATGAATATATGCTACACTTTCTGTGAGACATGGGTCTCTCAACTTCTGATGCTCTCTGGAAATCAATGATGTGGGACAATAAAGACTCTAAGGGTTCTATCTATCTATCATATCCGGAGCTTGGAGTGCTGGTTTGGTCCATACCATTTGGTCCAGGACAAGCACTTGTCTTCACATTACATCGTCCCAAAAGGTCCAACAAACTTGTTTTAAGCAAAGTCAATAAGGCAGGTGCGAATACCCCCTTCCTTTCTGACAGAGTCGTTCCTCAGAGGAATGAGCACTTTTTTTTTTAAATATTTTTTGGGCCTTTTGCCTTTTATTTGGATAGCGATAGTGGAGAGTCAGACAGGAAATTAATGGGAGAGAGAAATGGGGCAGGATTGCCAAAGGACCTCATGTCGGATTCAAACCTGGGTCGCCGGAGTCATGGCACCACGCCTTAGCCCGCTGAGCCACGGCGCCTCCAGGAATGAGCACTTTGAAGAAACTCTAGAAATTAGTCATATTTAAATCATAAGGCTCGACGTCACAAGATTTTTTATTTGTGTGCCCTGATTTCATACGATTTCATATATCTTGCCAAACGAGTGTCTGCTTAGCCCTTACTTAGTAATGGCTCGTGGCAAAGTCTACAAAAATCTGAGTCTGTGAGTGTGAGTGTGCGTGTGTGATTATAACAATCCTTCAGACTGAACCTGTAGAGACAGTGAGAGAGAGTCAGAGAGAGACTCAGAGAGAGTCAGTAATCAGAGACAGTCTTAGATGTCAAGAGAGAGATGGAAAGAGGGAGCAACAGGGTAATTATGGATGAGAAAAGCTACACCTTTGAATAAGGACTAGGGTACCCAGCAGGGGGTTTTCCTGAGTGCCTGTCTGGCTTTTACATAGGTGCTTCCAAAACTGCACACAACTTCACCCACACTTCACCCACTCACAACTTCTTCCGATAGTTGTCATTGCATTGGCCAAAAAAATTAATTAACAATGTTCTACTACTGCACTAATCAGCTGTCATTACTGGAGGCGAGAAAATAGTGTATAAGATTTTCACTTCAGTTAGTGTGTGTGTAGGAGAGTGTGTGCGTGTAATAGTATGTGTGTGTGTTTCGAGCGTGTGTGCATGTGTTTATGTATGTGAGTGTGTGTGCCTGTCTGTGAGTATGTGTGAGTGGAATAGATAGAGAGAGAGTTGGAAATGATGGGCTGAAATTTGGCTGCTGGGCATCAACCAGTGGGGGGAAACGGTCAATAACATCATTGGTGCTGTTCTTGGTTTTTATCTTATAGGTGAGTTGCACTTCTTCCTTACTCTACGTGTACGCTACAACTCCAGCTAAAACCATAGCTAAAATATTGATTCAATGTTATTGATTATAATCCCCCTGCTGAACAGCTCTGTAAAAGATGCCTGATGTGATGTTCCAGCAGTAACTTTTTTTTTTCCAAGGTTAATCTTCAAACACTAGTAAGTCCCCTGGTTACCATACTCCCACTGACAGTCTAATAATGTTTATTCACTCGACTCGACCTCACCCATCCTCCGAGGCTGTTGAACCATCCAGAGGAAGAGCAGGTGTGCTTGACTCATCAAGCCCCATAATTTTCTGTGGCCTGTGCCGCGGGATGAAAGAGAATTGGATGATGAGAACACATCTGATGGGACACAGTCATAGAGAGGGTGAGAGAGAGAGAGAGGTAGGGAGGGGAGGAGTGTTATACAACAGGACAGGGGCTTTTTCTGCACTGAGGCACGGGGTGTGTGTAGGTGTGTGTGTGTGTGGGGGGGGGTTGGTTCTTAAGAAAGAGATTTAGAAAGAGAGAGTGCATGAGAGAAGTGAGAGGTGGAGCGAGAGTGAAGTACAAAAGTACAAAAACAGAGGGAGGGAAAGAAAAAAGAGATGAATTAGAGGAAATGAGCGTGAGGGGCTGCGCACTCCTGTGAGTCGTCAGCCGGCCTCGCCGAGGAGGAGAGAGAGACTCAGAGACG
Organism: Limnothrissa miodon; assembly: GCA_017657215.1. Lineage (NCBI taxonomy): Eukaryota > Metazoa > Chordata > Actinopteri > Clupeiformes > Clupeidae > Limnothrissa > Limnothrissa miodon. Next base: position 275,908 of record JAGFZM010000079.1, on the reverse strand, counting down.
GCCATCTTTCACTGCTCTCAATAATACACTTGTCACAGGTGGAATTCACAAGGAAAGCACAGGGCTTCAAAGTAAAAAAAGACTCTGAAAAAGAAGAACATGCTTTATCCTGGACTGAACAAAACCCAGAATCTGTGGAAACCTCAAGTGGACCCTGCACTATGCTAGTAACAAAAGAAAAAAAGGAATACGATTATAAAACAGCACTGCAAGCCTCTACTAGTTG
>JAGFZM010000079.1:257521-275672 GCA_017657215.1 Limnothrissa miodon | reverse complement strand
AAAAAGGAATACGATTATAAAACAGCACTGCAAGCCTCTACTAGTTGACCTTTAGTACAAAAGCACTTGATGTTTATCCAGACTCGGCTGAGGTTGAATTGAGCTGGGGTTACAGCCTGAGGGGGCATGAGAGAATCAATGAATGCATTCTGTCTCCAACATAAACAGTCAACTCACCTGTGTTGGTAACACAGAATTCAGTGCATGGCGCAAAACAACATTTCACTTCTCTTGTAGTATGTAGAGGATCCCTACAGACCAACTGACATGTCCGTAACTCTGCACGTGTACGGAAAGATTGTGCAGAACATGGTTTCTGAAACCAGTATTACCCAGAATTGTCTTTCTCCAGACACCATCTTTAGGTAAACATCTATTTTAGTCGACTCCAATTTTTTTCCCTTTAAATGTAGCATGGATCCAATGTAGGGTCTGTCTACTGATGCTGGATGTGTAAATGTGGGCATGGCCTACCTGGAGGGAAGCTGTTTGGTTAACTGCAGGAAAGCCCTCCTCTATCACTGAGTATACTAATTTAATTGTCTCAGGTAGGACTGGGATCACCCATATATGCACACACCAGGCACTGGATTAAAGTTCACTCCCCTTTAGGTGGCTGGCACACACTGACTTCGATGTCTAGCTATAGAATAAACAACATTTACAAGCATTACGGAATCATTAACCATGCATGTAAAATCATTAACCAATAATATAATTCATTAAAGATTCTGATCATCATCTGATCTTTTCCAGGGATGGAAGCAGAGAAGATTTTATTAAAATAGGTTGTATTGACAATTGTACGTACAGTAAGCATTAAACACGATCCAAAAACAAACAAACAAACAAACATGCATAGAAAAAAGGCATTTCAATGTGATTTACAGAAAAATTGTAAAAGTGCATGACAAATAAAAAAAATAAACAAATGAGATGCATGCCAACCCAAATTCCACCCCTGATCCCCCCCACACCTGGGGCCTGTACTACGAAGGGAGTTAACCCAGAAGTAATCCAGGGTTATCTTGTTAAACCAGGGTTGACAAACTCGTTATCCTGATTGGTGTTAATCAGTACTAAGATGCTGGTTATGAGGTTGATTTGTTGGACCAACGTTAACCGAACTGGAGTTTGTGCACGTTCACATAAAAGGGGCCGATTTCAGCGCAAGTAACTCTTTTCAATGATGCCGTGATCACCTTATTTCACTGATAGGAGATGCACAATAAACAAGCCAAGCTACAAAGAGTTCAAATGTTCTCTTCAGGGGAAATTAAAGCCGCGAACAAAGAAAGACAGGCTTGTTGGCAACGTATTGCAGATCGGGTAAATGCAAGGGCGTAGGTTTGGTCTCAGCTTTAGTAGGGACAATACGCCCCTTTTTTCTATTTGCGTGGCACTGTAGGCTACCAACAACAACAAGGAAGAAAATTGGCCAAAATGATAAGTTTAACACTTTTCTGAGAATATAGCAAAACGCACCTGCCTGTGCTTTTCTACTTGCTACATAATTAGCCTACAAAATGCATTACGGCATATGGTTAGCATTTTGCTTTAACTACATGAATATGACCCCCCTGTCATCAACCTGACTGCTATCATCATCCAACACCACACAACGATTTATCACAGTAGGAAGACGGGCGATAACACTTGAAAACCAATTCTATGCACTACTTACTCTCCCTGTGTTGAAATAGGTCCGTATATCTTTTTTCTTTTTTGGTGGCATTCTCTAGGCTATATCTTTAGAAAGCAGAACAAAGTGAGTTTGAATAACCAGGATAAGTTTAACACTTTTCTGAGGACATATAGGTTATCACAGATAACGTTATCAGCACAAAACGAACCTGCCTTCAACTCTTATAGACAACTTTTAACGATTAATGCAGGCTTTGTCCTTGTGAGTGGAACGTGAACCTGCAGGCGCGTTTGAGCCAATCAAATCACAGTATGGATAAGTTCGATGCTGAAGCTCTGGAAAATGGATTACTAGCACGTTAAAGGAACACAACCTATCTGCAACTTATTCTATTGCGTCCGCAAATACCGTATTTCCTGAAATAATGGCCGGGGCCTTTATTTACTTAGTTCACCCAACGCCCAGGCCTTAATTTTAGGCAGGCTTTAATTACAGACAGGCCTTTATTTCTTATTGACCTGGTAGGTAGAATAGGCCTACGCGCTCTTTAATTACGGTGAACTACATGTAGACTACGATTTTATATTATTATTATCATTACTGATAAAGGGTTTGTTTTTCTCCTCTCTCCTTACTCAAAACATACTGTATATCTCCACCTCTGCATCCACTCAAGTGGCCTGATCTGGTTACTACACATTAGCATGCTTTAGAACGACTGGATACATGTTTTGCGTTCTCCTTTTGATGGAGGAATACATTGGAACAGAAAAACAGAAAACAACAAGTGTTGGATGTAGCAGGATAAAATATCAATATTATAAATAGTAGCCTACCATGCAGAAATATACCTGGAATACATTTTTTGCAACTAAGACATTTTAGGACTATCCTGTAAAGATCGGTAAGTTCTGCCGTTCATAAGTTGTGAAACAACTGAAATTATGAAGTGTAATGTTGGTTAGGAAGAAATAGTCCTAATTTCCAAACATTTCTTATTCATTTATAGTACGGTTGCTTTGATCTAGTAGTAGAGTGTTTGGTACCATTTGAAAGCTTTCATTTGATATGCATACCATGTCTGTGCGATTCCGGGTTCGTGAGTTATTTGACTCGGTAGTAGGCTAATGCAGTGATATCAACGTTTGCCGTTTACAAAATTAAGGTACATTCATAAATTATTTTCTCAACAACACATCAATGCCCATACATGTGCCATATAGCGATGGAAAGCCCCGATTCTGTTCTTTCAATTGATATGCGTTTCATCTCGCTGTGACATACCGTTGTGCAGTAAACGTACAGAGAAAAGGGTATGCGATTTTGCCCACACATCCATAAAGTTTCAGTAACAGTTCACTAACTTTAAATGACCGTCATATCCATAATGTCCAGCCTTGAAGTTAGAAGCGACCAAACAAGTCCACGTCTTTGCTATTTAAATGCGGTCTGATGTATGGTAACACAAACTAAAATGTAGCTACATTGAAAACTGGGTTAAGCCATTGACTGTATGCTAAATGCTAACAACTTATCATTGCACCACTGAGACATGACAGGCAGCCTAACTCTTCTAACCCAGATAGCACACGGGCGTCGGATCGACGTTGATTGTTGGTCGGAATGGTCAGTTTCCGTCAGACGACCGAAATTCAACGTCGAATCAACGCGTTGGACGGTCGTAGCCTCGACGGTCTGAGAACGTTGAAAGCACAGCGTTGAATCAACGTCGATTTGTGGCTTATTTTCAACGTCGTTCAGAGGACGTTGAAATGACGTTGAAACGTGGTTGTAAACTCAATTTTATACAGGCTGCCCTGCAGTTTTAATCAAGGATATGGTCATTGAATACTCCTGCAACTACTATTTTTGAAAGGCATGCATGATCTCATGACTCACATAGCCTATATGGCTATACATTTTAAATGCAACACAAATGAATAGTCAAGAATTTGTTTTGACATTGCTGTTTTAATTACCAACAATAAAATATAGTGTAGGCTATTTAAAAAAAAAAAAAAAAAAAAACACTTGCATGTTAAACATAGAAATGGAAATGTCTGTATAGTAATAGGTGTAAAACTTACACCTGAGAGGGTGGAACCAAACTGGGTTGTTTAAACCATCCACTGTATAGTCTGTTTCTTTAACTTACTGTGTCATTTCACTGAGGGAACAGATGAGATTTTTTACAGGCATGCAATCAAATCCCCCAACTTTGCACACAAAGCAAAAAATAGTCCCAACACTGCCGGACATCAAGACAGGCCAGCTCTACAAAAGTACAGTAACAGCTTCAGGTGTCCTCCTGCCAGGTTGACCTTGTGTCTATCCTTGGGCGGTGTGGTGTGCAATGTGCATCACAAATCTAACGGGAATAATACAAAATAATTTTAAGGTGCCATATGTTGTGCATTACATCCAATATTGCAACCTGAGAGTGGCTTCAAATGACAATTACCAAACATTGAGGAGATGGACAAAGATGCATGAAAGAGGTAAGTATATGTACTCTCTATAATCAAAATTGTTATATTTAATTAACAATTGGTTTTATTGCATTTCATGACATTGCCATCTATTGCTGTTCACTGTTGCGTAGTGCACTGTAGCCCCTGAGACGCTGTACCCCTTTTGCCACGGACTGCTTCCCATTTATATTTATAATTTTCATTAATATTTGTACATTAGCAAAATTTACTGTACAGTCAATGGGTTATGCACACATCATCTTGCTCTGACTTGAGTTTAGAACAACAACGAAGAGAACACAAAGCTTGCTGTTCTAATTCTAATCTGAGTGCTCGCGCATCATAGTAAACTGGGCAGCAGTCCTAACCGTTGGGCTAATTGTGGTTAAATAACGTTACAGTACGATTCAGAATGGATTATCATTACTGTCTTCATAGACGTTTGTTGGTAAGTAGATTAAAATAGACAAAGTTTTAACGTTTGACTATCAAAAGCCCATCAAACTCAGTGAGGCAAACAAGGTCTATAAGAAAAATTAGTTAGCAAAAAGGCTATAAAGCGAAGCAATTCTAACCGTAGCAAGTTAAGCTAACTAACGTTAGCACATTATCCAGAGCCAATATTAATGGCTAACGCCAAGTAGGCTAACAGCTGTGATAACTAGCGATTTAAGGCTCAGGTTCAGGATGTCTTTACACTGAAGAATTGTTGATTTATAATAGAAAATGGCATTACTGTACTATAACCCTGTGTGTGTTAACACGGTTTAAAGCCAGTCAGACAAAGTCACAGCCAGCCGTCTCAGAAAAGCCATCTTAATGATAAAAACAACACATTCGTTATTTTCTTAATCCGTTTCTTGAATAATTAATAATCTCCATAAACATGCTTTGTTCACCTGTGTCTCCATGTTCATAATGTCACTGTATCAGATTAAAAGTAATAGCTTACATCATTAGATAGATAGATAGATACTTTATTGATCCCCAAGGGGAAATTCAAGACACACTATGAAGTTAAACTTTGTGATGTTTATTTTTTCGTTTGCATGTACCTAGAAGACCATTGCAAGCTCACTGCAGAAAAAAAGGTATCAACCTAGGCTATTTCTGTTCATCTTTTAATATTTAAAAACGAAAAAGAAAACATCTCATTGTGTGACATTAATCCAAGTAAACTATGTAACTATGTGTTTTATGTGTTTGTTTCTTGAGATCTCAACATTAACACTGCAGAAGTGGCAACTAGACAAATGCTTTAGAGTGGCCTTACACACAGCCTGGCTTGCCAATTCAGTTGGACACACAGTCCTGGAAGATGTGCTATTCGGTAAGTTTGTCAGAAGTCACACCTCACCAGCACCAAAGACAGTGGATATGTTATATGTTGTGTTCTGATCCCAATATGCGCCAGTAGGTAGCACAAATGCATAATGGTATGTATGATGCATTACTAAATGGTACATATGATGTGTGAAGAATGAGTGTGAAGTTGTAGACACAGTAAATGGAGAATGGAATACACGTGCCTCGCTTCTTTCTTACTTGCTAGTTTATGAGTACAGTAAAATTATGTTAAATTTTATACACTTTCAAGCATAACAGTAACCAATGTTTTTTTTTCTGTGTTTGTTCAAATCTCAACATTAACTCTGTAGAAGTGGCAACTAGACAAATGCTTCACAGTGGCCTGACACACAGCCTGGCTTGCCAATTCAATTGGGCAACACAGTCCTGGAAGATGTGCTATTCGGTAAGTTTGTCAGAAGTCACACGACACAATCACCAGACACAGTGAATATTAAAAAGTCTACATACATTGATCAGCTCGAAGGGTCAAAGGTAGAAGTAGCCTACTTTCTGCAGTGCACTAGTCTCATGTACATAGCTGCTGCTACTGCGTCCATTTTAGTGTGAATAAAATGTAAATTCATATTGCTTACCTGCATCATGTTCACATTAGTTGACCTTCCAAAAAATCACAAATTAAGCATGTCTTGTTTTTTTGTTTTTTTTTTACAGGTGCACTCCAAAAACAGCTTCCCTGTACAAAGTTGGTTGACATACGACACGTCAGCGAGCACAAGATCAGGTAAACCAGGCAATTTGTTATAGAAAGCTTCATTTAGCTGTATTGTTGGACCGAATATGTGTACTTATACGGTTTGTCATTTATCTTTTTTCTTTTCAGGCACCTGTGGAACGGGACCTTTGAGTGACAATAAAAAATAAATGAATATTAAAGTATGACAGTATGTGTGTTCATTAATAGATCTATACAGATTAAATATTTTATGTAGCCTGTCATGATGTCCTGTTGTAAATAAAACAGGAAGTGATGCTAAATAAACCAAAAACGACCATAATTCGACCATGATCGCTAGTTGAATAAAGGTTGAAAAGGGGTCGATGCATCGTCGTCAATCATCCCACTTTCAACGTTGATTCGACATGAAACTGTATGAGCAAATTGTCGTCGAATCGACGTCAGGTTTCAACGTTTATTCAACGTGGTTTGGTTGAAGCGGCAGAGGGTGATTCAACGTCGATTCAACGTTCGTTTGCTATCTGGGAAGTTAGGGGAGGAACATATTTCAATATTGAAGAACGGTGGTGTGTTGCTTTAAATTTAAATATTAGATGGGCTAGTTTATTTTTCCTTGGAATATTGTGTTTTTTCTTTGCATTTGCCAAATGTTAATTTTTTTGGCCCGGCCTTTAAATGCACGTATCGGCCATGCCCCCGGCCATTAAACCAGGCCCGGCTATTAATTGATCCCGGCCATTATTTCAGGAAATACGGTAAATATGTTAATAAATTCATATTGATATATACAATAAAATGCGAAATATTGGTAGGGACTATTTTGTCGTTCCAAAATATTGGTTGTGACTTGTCCCTATGGTCCCTATGCAAACCTACGCCCATGGGTAAATGTGTAGCAAGTGAAACATTATTGCCACATGTTTCTTAAATCTGTTAGGCTACGGGGGATTATTAGTTTGCAGAATGCCTGAAATATTTGCAAATAATTCTTAAAATCGCCTAAAACATGTAACACAATTCAGAAGTGCCATATAAATGGTTGTAAAAATGCCCTGTGATTAAACGAAGAAACGTCATATGTCGGTTGTCCCCACGCTGTGATGGCCTACCTTCTTCAAATCTTGCAGATAGGATAGACTCCCTAAAAATGCGGGAGTCTAGGACTGAGCCTGGTCACCTTGCATCCAGACTTGCCTGATCACATGTCATCTAAGAATTTAAGGCAATTTGGTCATTATAACTTGTAAACTTTTGCATGAAGGTTGAGGCAAAATGTTTCACCTGTAAATTAACAGGGCCACCCCATGTGGTTGGACAGAAAGACGTTAACATGTTAAAGGATTAGAGAAAAAAAAATGAAATTATTAGGCCTATTTATAGGCTATCATTTTTATATTCAATCTCCCAAACAAAATGCTAATTAATACTTTAGGTGGGTTATGGGCTAGTACATAATATATCAAAATACACCTAATACCCAACACCTGCGCATTGATTCTGTGAAAAGATTTGCGATTGACATAATCGCCCTCATGCTCTGGGGTGCAACAAAGATATTCCTCGGCCTCTAAAAAACCCTCACACTGCGAAGAGAGCACCTCACAATGCGAGCGCCAATGTCAAACGGATCACCCTGCTGTTGCCATTGGCTTAGGCGAAAATGTTGGCGGAGGGGCGGTACTCATAGGGTGTGATTAAGCGCAAACCTCGGTTTAACCAAGAACATAAACAGCTCGAACCAGTTTTGGCGTGCGGTGTATATTGCCATGGCAGCATACATCGGTTTAAACCTATCTACCTTTCGTAGTATGGGTTAATCGGAAAGTTATGACACGTGATCAAGTTACTCTCGAAGTTACCCTGATAAGCCAGTAACCCCGCTTTGTAGTACAGGCCCCTGAACTGTGTAAACTGCAGGTGTAAATAAAACATATAGTAAATAAAAAAAAAAAAAAATAGTTTGCTTGAGAGATCACAGTTGCCAAAATCAGTACCTGTGTTGATACCATTATGAGTCGCTCCAGGGGATTTTAAAAGCACTGATTGTGATGCTCTCTAGGCCATTACTGGCTGGAAGTACTTTGTCAATGGTGCCATTTGGGAGGGGACTACACTTAGAGCTGCGAGAGCAGGCGCGTCTGACCTGCCTCTTAATGCATTAGCACTCCTGCTCATCTCTACTGCAGGTCGACTCGCAGAGGAATGACTCAACCTTCTCTTAAGAACATGTGCCCTCGCATGTACACATATATAGACACACAAACACACACAGATACAGACACACACGCACACAAACATAGGCATAAACACACACAAACATATACATACACACACAAACATACAAACACATGCACACACTCACTCACACACACAAATTTCCTGTATAGCTTGACCTATGTTTCATGAAAGCATGGACATTTTTAGAACAGTGTATGTGAGAGAGAGAAAGAGAGGGAGAGAAAGGACTAAAGTCAAGAGTATGCGTATGGCCTTGGTGTGTCATGCTTTCCTCTGCATTTAAAAAGAGAAGGGTTGCTGGCCTGTGCACACAACAGCTCAGCAGCTTGGAGACATTTTAGCATTCAGCTCTAGTCCTTGTGACTAGCAGATACCGCCTGCCACTCTACAGTAGTCCTGGTGACCAGTAGACACTGCATTCAGCTCTAGTCCTTGTGACTAGCAGATACTGCCTGCAGCTCTAGTGCTGGTTGGTGACCAGCAGACATTGTCTGCTGACAAATACTGTGTTCATCTCTAGTCTTTGTGACCAGCAGACACTACATGTAGCTGTAGTGACCAGCAAATACTGTATTCAGCTTTAGTCCTTGTGACCAGCAAATGCTGTGTTCAGCTCTAGTCATTGTGACCAGTGGTTAAGGCGTACAGCTCTAGTAGTGATGCGCGGGACAGGCTTTTTTAAAACCCGCCCCAACCCGACCCATCGATAGATCCGAACCACCCCGCCCGACCCGCAAAAAAAATGGTCGAACCGTGACCCAAATCCGACCCGACCCGATGAAAAAAAAAAAAAAAACGCCAGTGTGTCTACTGTCGCGGAACCTAGCTACCAGTTAAGTGGAGAGGACTAATTTGGAACAATGGTATCCAAATGACAATGATTTGCGCCTTAAAGATGATGATACAACTTCATGAAGGATTAATTAGCCTATGCATGAAACAACGCCAAAAAAACTAACGATCGATTTGTCGTTTTTATTAAAGGATTGCCAAAAATGAAACACATTTCTCCTGTAGGCCTACAAGACACAAGTGTGTATGAAAAAAAACAAGTTGTTCCAAGCTGTAACATTATCATGGCATAACAAAGCCAACACAAGTTGTTCCAAGCTGTAACATTATCATGGCATAACAAAGCCAACAAAGCCGTGACATTTCAACAATCTAAGTTACCAAATTGAAAATATTGGCCGACTTTATTTATGGCATCTATTTGGAAGCACTGTGAAGGAAAGTAATAGAATCCACTGGGCCAGGGTTTAGCCTATTTCGACGCGCTTCCAGCACGCCACCTGCTGAACTGAACGCGCGCTCGCTCGAAACGCTGGATGCAGGAACGCAAAGCACCGCTCTTGCCAGCATTGAGAGGAGAGGGAAATCATGACAATGCGCCTTCCAACAGCCTTAGAAAGTCTCTAATGCAATATGCCTAATTCATTGCGTTTTTACTTTTTTGACCCGACCCGGAACCACCCGCACCCACAATACTTCTTATCCGTATCCGCCCGACCCGCGGGTAAACCCGCGGATATCCGCGGGTTATGGGTTGACCCGCGCAACACTAAGCTCTAGTCCTTGTCACCAGTGGATACTGCATTCAGGTTCAGTCCCTGTGACCAGCAGACACTACGTGCAGCTCTAGTCTTTGTGACCAGTGGTTACTGCTTGCAGCTCTAGTCCTTGTGAGTAATGAATACTGTGTTCAGCTCTAGTCCTTGTGACCAGCATACACTGCATTCAGTACTAGTCCTTGTGACTAGCATATACTGTGTGCACTTTAAACATGCCCTCTCCACATCTGGTCATAATCCAGACCAGTCCAGGTGCCATGGCTCACCTGTCCCTCCCTTAGTCCTTCTGTGTCTGCATGGGCCCCCAGACTGTATACACATCACATCTTAACTCACTGCACTGACAACACTCTTGCAGCTCTTTCCATGCCAGAATTTCCCTCTGGAGGAATAAAATATCTACTGTATCTATTTATCAACCATACACTGGTCTGTACCTGTTTTCTGGGATCATTGTTTTTGTTTTATTTTATTAGTCTTTGTGCAATGCATGTTACTGTATGTGTGTTGCTATTTTTTTTTTTTTTACTATGTGTGATGCTTATTATGTGTGTTTTGCTATTAGTTTGTTTCAGTAATGATGTGTCAAAACTGTTGTCTTAACAGCTTTTGCTGAAGTCCTGACAGACAGTTTCCTGTGATAATGCAAGGTTAATTAGATCTACTGTAAACGAGGGCCTGGACCTCTCACTTTTTCCCAGAAGACCTATCTGATGCTGGGGTTGTCCCTGCTGTCAGGCCCCCTTTACTCCACACAGGTCTCTCTTAATTTAATGTGCATGCTTCCGGCCATCGCTTACTTTGAAAAACATGATGGAGCACCAACAACACTGCACACTGTCCACAGTTTTTTGCTGATGAAAATAAGGCCATTATTTCATTATACCCCTTCCTGCTAATATACAAGTGTGTGTGTGTGTGCATGTGTGTTTGCGTGCGGGTGTGTGTGTGTGCGCGCATGTTTGTTTCCCCCATAGTTCACTCTCAGGTCATGACCCTTGGAGACTGGTCAGGATATGATGGGTCTGTCTTATAAATATGGATGAGAGAAGGATACAGAAAAAAGATTTATTTTTCATGAAAGCACACATCCTGCAGTTGCCAGCAAGAAACTGCACCCCCATTTTTTAACCCCATGTCTAAGCAGTGTTCCTGGAGAAAAGCAATCCCGAAACCACAATTCTCAGGAAAATAAGTATAGATACAGTGAGTGGTATAAAGCGACAGGACTCGCACAGCTTCTAAAAAGGTTCCCAAACAAGATCGATGCTGTGCTGACATAAGCAGGAATGCATTTAAAAAACCTGGCAAAAAATCAACAATGTAACCTTTTCAACCTTTTACCAGTGAAACAACGAGTATATTCCATTGGCATATGGCTGTGCATCAGTGGATGGTCTGTTAGGGAATGACAAATCAGAAACATTATTGTTGCATGGCAATTCATGGAACCAAACCTTGGCAGGTGGCATAGAACACCCCACATTTGGCATGAGGCAGCCAAGCAGTTTCAAGGTTGTGAATTAATGCAAAAAAAGGGCTTCTGATCTGATATACTGACAAGGCTCAAACATGTACTGAAAATGTGCAGTGAATATATACTGCACCCTTTCATGAAAGCCGGGGCCTATGAGATATACTACTGTAATAATGGTGGAAGACTAAGAATGCAAGGATACGGATGAGGGAACAAAGGGAAAGGGGGTGTGTAGGAGAGGGGAAGTCAAGGAGCAAGATAAAAGCGAGCAAAAGAGAGCAGGAAACAAAGGTGAATCCTACAAGAGTCAGTGTGCACCGAAAGCCAGACGAGTCAGAGTGAGTGAAGAGTGTGACGCCCCTCTGCTTGCCTCCCCATGCTGGCTGGTCAGGGTTTCATGGTGGCCACATGGACTCTAATTCCCAGACTGCCTTGGGGAAATGAAATTGGGGAAATTGCCCACACCTGGCGCCGGTGTGCTATAAAGCCATCCCTTTTCTTCCCATGGGCAGCGCTACCGCTCCTCTCTCATTTTTTGGGACTTTTTGCACGCACCCTACTTGCTGACATTCCCACTTACTAACATGACAGACACGCACGCCTGCACTATTTTTTTGTTCCCCTAGACAAACTTCTTCTAGTTTATTTCTACCTATTTTAAATAAACTTATTTTTGATTAAATTGAACCCATTTTGTGTTGCCTCTTTTATGTTGTGCCCATCACGAGCTGTGGGCGTAACAAGAGCAACAACAACAACAACAACAACTACTACAACATCATCAACAACAAGACCTGAAGGTACAAAAGGTCATTATATATCGTGCCACTGGAAGAAATTGATGTGGTTCTTGACCTTCAGCACTTTCTGCTCTCCATCACATTTGTCTTGGGCAAAGGCTAACATCATTCGGTCCAGTTTAACATATTCAGCAATTCATCACATCTGTATTGGAGAGATGCAAACAAAATCTTCATTCTGTCCACTTTAAGATATTCAACAATTCATTGGAATTATTAATTATCTGGGAACCATTGTGGCAGGCAGCCATTGCATTGGCTCACCCTATGCCACTTTTTTGCCAATTCATTTGTAAAGCAACACTGCCTGGCTGCTGTTTTTTTTCACAAGGTTTTTCAGACAGCATTTATATTACATATCCACGATTAAAAAATCAAGTTGAGTGGCAGTTTACTGTAGACCACTGTGAGGTGTTTTAATCATGATATTTATGCTACCTCCTGCAAACAAGGGAGGCACGTTCCAACACCAATTGAAGGTGTCTGAACTGACTGAATATTGACATCTAGTGGCAGAAATGCAAAAATCATAGAGAGGCGAATTTCATCTGAAAGTGCCTCCTGCCTACAAATATTGTGGGACTATCCATGCGCTCACACAACACGGGAGTACTGTGACTTGTTGAGGCAGAGAGGCAAGGTATAGGAAAACAGTCTTGCATTTAGATAATCAATAATGTAAATATCATGGAATTTCCACATAATATCTGGTAAGATTACGTTTTACTCTCTTGTTCAATTTTAATTGAGTGTTACCTGTAATTTTAGGAAGTTCTGATGAAGGCATTGAGATTGTAAGATTTTAACTTCCTTTAAGCAGTTTTAATTAAAACTATGTCTGCCATTTCACTATAATAACGCCTTCATTTTATTTTTATTTTCAGTGCCTGATCGTTGCAATACAAAAGGAGGAGACTTTACATTACAGTGAAATATAAAAAAAATATATGCATTTCATGTCGTGACAAATGCACCATATTGGAACGCTACGATCAATGTGTCCTGTGACACTATGTATCTAAGTAAGAGCGGGAACCAAGTGTCAGCATCGAACATCTGCAATTTTGACAACCAGTTACTTGGCTTCGCGCTGTCAACGGTATTCATGAACAGATGAATGTCGAGAGCCACACCAGTGCGCCGATTGCGCAGGAGACACTTTTAAGCATGATGGAGAACTTCTTCAAAGATGTCAGTGTATGGACAGTGAACAGTACATGGACCAATTTAACTTCTGGAAATTCAACGGGAAATGTCAATTCAAGCGTGAATCCACTGAAACGGAATGAAGAGGTTGCTAAAGTGGAGGTGACGGTGCTTGTTCTTGTCTTGGTGTTCGCTTTGGCTGGGAATTTGTGCGTACTTTTAGCTATCCACACCAGTAAACATAGCCAGTCAAGGATGTACTACTTCATGAAACATTTAAGTATAGCTGACCTGGTGGTCGCTATCTTCCAGGTACTTCCTCAGCTGATTTGGGATATCACCTTTCGCTTTTATGGGCCAGACTTTCTCTGCCGGCTGGTCAAATACCTGCAGGTTGTTGGCATGTTCGCATCTACCTATATGCTTGTTCTGATGTCGATTGACAGATGTCTAGCGATATGTCAACCCCTCCGGTCGCTGCATCGCAGGAAAGACCGCTTCTATGTCATAACCTCGTGGGTGCTAAGTCTTCTGTTCAGCATCCCCCAAGTCTACATTTTTTCTTTGAAGGAAGTAGGGAATGGGGTATTTGACTGCTGGGGGGACTTCGTGCAGCCATGGGGTGCCAAAGCTTACATTACGTGGATTAGTCTCACTATTTACATCTTTCCAGTGACAATTTTGAGTGTATGCTACGGAATGATAAGCTTTAAAATCTGGCAGAACTTCAAACTCAAGACAAAGCGAGAGCAGTGCATCTCACTGACACCACGAGCCTCTAAAGGTAGCGCTCTCACCCGCGTCAGCAGCGTTAAGCTTATTTCTAAAGCCAAAATAAGAACTGTGAAAATGACTTTCGTAATCGTTGTAGCATATATTATTTGCTGGACACCGTTTTTCTTTGTCCAAATGTGGTCAGCGTGGGATCCAGATGCACCTAGAGAAGGTATGCATGTTGTTTTGTATTGTGCTATACAATAATTAAACTATTAAGTTATTAAATTATTTTTGTCCAAAGTTGACCAGATATCGGCATTGTATATAGCGTGATAAACATTAATCATATATTTTGTCAACGAATATGGGTTCTGAAAAAAAAGATCTGTAAATCACTTTTAATGTCTTGTAAACTCGCATTATTGAGTCGAAGGGCTTGTCTGTGTCAGGTTGTTGACGCAATGCAGAGAAGTCCATACTTTTACCTCAAGAAGTCCATACTTTTACCTGTGAGTCATCTTGCTTTCCGTTTAATTTGACATGGCTAGGAATAAAAGCTCCTTTGTAGATTGTGGGCGTAAACAGGTTAATTGAATTAAACGTTACAGGTCCAAAAACATGATGCAATAGACAGCAGGGGCAGACAAAACCATCTCCATCGTATTATCGTTTTATGATCAAAGCAGAGATTTTTACAGACTGATAAGAACGCTTATGCTTTGAAAAGGGTATACAGAGTAGTTGCACTCAGCAAATGCATATTTTAATTCAACACTTTTACAACTTTTAGTTGTTCTGTGTTAAAGTTGACACTTTTATTTTAAGTTAGATATCTTTTATGTTTTATGGCACATTTTCAATTAAAATATTTCCATACATTTGTTGCCTACACAATATATTTTTATCGCACAGTTCTCTTACTGTGTACAGTTCATCAATGCATTCAACCCAGATTTCTATGCTTTGAATATTCCCATTAAGATTTAGATTTTAAACAAAAATCTGTCTGTGTGTGTGTGTGTGCGTGTGTGTGTGTTAATGGGTGGGCAACGCCACAGGAAGAGGCCCAAGATCAGATGTCTTTAGAGAGATCATCAGATCGCTTGTGGGACTATATAGCCATTACCATCAAAGGAAGCCTCTTTTATCTAGATCTTGGCCCCAGAGTGTATTATTTCCTGGTGCTGCGCAGTATACATATCTGCCCTGTTTCTTTAGTAGACAAGCTGGGCCAAGGAGATCAGTCAGTAGTGTCGTGAGCATCTCAAGCTGGCCATAGCTCCTTACATTCTTTAGTCCAAACAGCCTGGTCTTTTAGATCATTCATGGAGACTCCTCATAAGTCCCTCTTTAATTCTGCTTGTGGCAGGGGGCTCCATTAGTGGCGACTCCTGACGCTTCTGGGATGTCAAACGCGAGACAAACACCACTGAGGTTTATCTGGAGCAGAGGTCAGATAGTTAACGCAGAGAAGCTTCCGCTTGATCTTCCTGAAAGCTACATTCCAGACAGGGAGCGCAATAGCAGTCCTTCCCTTTCAGCTGCATAGTTACAACACCTGTCTCTTATTTAGCAAAGTGCACTGTGTGCTACTGTACCCCTCCAGATTACATTAGATTAGATTAGATTCAATTCAACTTTATTGTCATTGCAATATATATAAATACAGATTATCTAAATTCAGTTTAGCATCTAATCAGAAGTGCAAAGAGCAGCAAGTGCAAAATATACAATATGTAGTATATACAGTACAGTCATTCCCAATTGAGAGTTTTCTGCGAGTTTTCATTGAAAAAAAAAGTGATGGGCTTATTAGCGTGATTTGGGTGTGAAGTCTCCAAGCGCAATGTTAGGCCTTATACTGTCTGCTGCCAGTTGTCTAAGACACAGAACACACGAGTCGCTCGTCATCCCCAACTATGAATCTAAACGCAAACGCACCATACTTTCTTTGGTTGACTCTTCTTTTTTTTGTCCTGTCTTATTCTCATTCTCGCCATATTTTGTGACTGTGCGCCCATATGCACCGCAAATACTGCATAAAACATTTTTGCCCCACTGCTTGTATCAAATTCGTCCATTTTTTTAACCATTAAACGTGATACTGGTGCACACATTGTGTAGCCTATGTCGCAATTTATGCCGACATCTATTTTGTCTCAAAATGGTTTCAGGCTGGCTTAATTTTTCTGGTTTTCTATCAATCGTCCCGGCTCTCCCCTACAGAAGGGGCGTTTTGCGTGTTTTAAGGTGTTTACGTGCTAAGTATGAATCCATTGTGAGTGGGAGCTCTTTTGTTGAGTAGTCTAACCTTTAATAAAGACAGACACAAAATGCTCGTTTTATTCCGATTCCTCGCGCCCCACCTGCAGTACCTCTGAGAAACGCTGCTGTAGTCCATAGCCAGGTGAACACGGGTGTAGCCTAGTTCATTTATTGTGAGGCGCGTCCTTTGCAACTGAGTCGGCGGCAAGGTGGGGGGCATTTGAGGGCCCAGCACAGGTCGAAAAACGTTAGGCTTTCATTTTATTAATATTCTAAAATTAATATGAAATGAAATAAAAGAAATAAACTGGAGATCGTAAATTGCACTCGCATAACACGTTCGTTCAATGATCATTGGTCGCTGAGTAAACTTGATTCATTTGATTTCAATGTGCCTGTTGCGCTGCAGTGCGCAGAATCGTATCGTTTTTATCCGTTTTTATTTATCACCTTTGGTTCGCCAAATGGATGTATGAAAATTAATTTAAGAAAATGGTTTACAATTGCCCGTTCATTGCCTGCAACCTTTTTGACAGTAAGCCCTTTGCTTTTTTCACTTCTTGCCAACCTAGGCCTATTAAGCGATGAATAGTTGATGGCATTGCATTTGTGTTTCGTACGTGACTGTCTTATGTCAGTGCTGCCTGATGCCTGGCTACTCCCCGATTGCTCACGATGGACGTTAAAATGATTATATGATATGGGGCTGACAACTCAGACTCTTGATGAGCTCCCTCTGTTATGCGTTGATCACAGCCATCTTTCCCATCGGGACTATGCGTCAGCATAGTTCACTGTATTAATAAGGCTATTTTTATTGAATTGAATAACTATATTTAGTCTATGGTTGGTTAACACAAACATGAAAACAACACTCAAATAACAGACTATTTACAGTAACAAAATAACAGTAGGCTATTCAGTATAACTAGCCTATTTCAGCTCAACTTTATTTCCTGACGGCTGTATGTTAGAGCACTCGCGGTCGCTCCCAAGTGCCACCTGGTGGTCGTTTGGGTACACTGCAGCTTCTTTAGAAAAAAAATAATTAAATAGTGCGTGACACACTCATGACGCACGGGAGGTTCGTGCGTGCAGCCGGGCCATTTCATGTGACACTGACTGTATGTACAGTTAAGAGCAGCAGTGTGCAATTATGTGCAAATAATGGAATAAGACTCACTCCCAGTGTGATAGTGGGGCACTGCATTGCACCTACTTGCTCTTCACTTCTGGATTAAGTGTCACCCTGTCTGTTTGTGGCATGCTCAGTGTCTCCGCAGACAGGAGCCGAGACGTGATTACAGCCAGAGCACTAGGTTACTTCCTTCCGCCGCAATATGTCATGGCTACAGCAAATCAAAGTGACAATGAGAGGGCTGGGAAATTGTCACAGAAGTTTATGGAGGAGCTAACGTGTCAAGCTTCTCTGAGAGATATCAGGCTCTCACTCTCACTCACTCTTTCTCTTTCTCCCTCTTTTTGAAACACTGGCCGATCAACCCATTCATTCAGCAAAATATCAACTGGCATTTGCAATTAATACAGATGTGTCTTCCCTCTTATTTTCTTTTCTAATTTATTTAGTCAGTTTCAGGCACCCCACTGTATGAGATGAGTGGTCATGTCCAAGGTTTCTTCCTTTAGTGCTCCTTGTTAATGTGTGGGTGGAGTGCTAATGGCAGGGCTGTTGCCTTTATCCAGACCATTCTATAACATTGATATACAGTAGGCCCTCTTGCCCTTGGCCCCCCCCCCCCCACACACACACACA
>JAGFZM010000079.1:202364-257421 GCA_017657215.1 Limnothrissa miodon | reverse complement strand
TCTTCCTTTAGTGCTCCTTGTTAATGTGTGGGTGGAGTGCTAATGGCAGGGCTGTTGCCTTTATCCAGACCATTCTATAACATTCATATACAGTAGGCACTCTTGCCCTTGACCCCCCCCCCCCACACACACACACACACACACACATACACATACACACTACTTTATTTCTGTGTTATTCTACACCCCTCTCTGTGTTCAATTTACACATGTAAAAAAAAAAAAGTGTGTAACAATAAAATCCCTTAAATCCTTGAAGATACTATTTCGATTTGGCTAGTAACATTTTAAACATTTTGTGCAACACTGACATAAATTTTATGTTGAATGTATGAAGTTGAATCCTTGTAATAGATAATAATAGGATAACTATCTTAAAGATATGACAAACTCTGAGAACACTGCCTGAGCCTTTGGCCTACAGGGGGAAACTGTTGGGTGATGTGCCTACTCAGACCCCAGAACTCAGTGCATATTGTGGAAGGTGAACAATGTTCTTCATATGATCATACAGGCATCAAGACTATGCAGATGATAAAATAATTTGAGGACAAAGTAGCTCATAAGGTAAGCCTATACTTCTAAGAGGCAATTGCAGAACTGCTTTCAGATAGTCACCATATAACTGAATTGTTTTCACAGCAGTCCCCAACTGACTTAAGAGGGAACTGCTGGAAAATGTTTATGGTGTAAAGACGTTTAAAAGTCTATCTGACGCTGATTGGTTTGCTGCCCTCACATGATTCATGGCAGCTAAATGTCTTCTCATCATCTAGCATGTTTGCTGTTTTTTTTTTTTTTTTTTTTTTCAAATCTTTCTCAAATCTCTTACACACTCCAGGCATGAAAAGATTTTAGGGTATTTTAAGATATAAAATATATAAATAGGTTTTTAAGTCTTACCTAAAATTGTAGTGTTTATAATGACCAAGGTCCATGATGTTCTCAATTTTACAGTGTTTTTACTCGCCATGTCTATTTACAGTAAAAAGCACAATGCTATGGTGACCTAACATTATTCTTCAGTACATAAATCCCAAAACGTTTAATTACCATAAATTAGCAGTTAACATCTTAACAAAGTTACAGTAACCGGCACTGCGCTCACGTAGACAAGCCTCACTTTCCAAGAGATTAGTCTGAGAGATGAGTATGTCTTTCTTTTTACTTGTGCCAAAAAAAAAATGGGACAGTTTATTCAGTTCAGTTTATCATTTGTAATGAGAGGCCCCTTGGTGATGGATCTTTAATTCAGACACATAACCTTTAACCTTTAGTTCTGCTGTTAAGAGGACTTTGCATACTTGCGTGCAAAAATATGAAAATAAATGGAGAAGGGAGCGTGCTAGCCTAATAACTTACAGACCTACTCAAAGACCTGTGTAGCTTTGGGGGAATATGCTAATGTTAAAATATAGTTTGTATCTGCACCTACTGCTAGATGTCTGAATGGACTTTTCTTGTTTTTGTTCTGAATCTGAAAGACCTCTAACAAAGGTTCCATAGGTTGTCCTTAGGTTCACCATAGGTTGTTCATAGGTTCTACATAGGTTCTTCGTATGTTTACTATACTGTGGTTGTCCATGGGTTATCCTTAGGTTCAATATAGGTTGTCCACAGGTTGACCATGGGTTCTCCTTAGGTTCACCATAGGTTATCCTTTAAGTCTGCCCATTTTTACTTTGTCAGATTAGGGTGACCTCAGGCCAGACCAGGAAAGAGAAGACACTTGTGTCTTAAAGTTAGGTCAATGGGTCAAAACTGTGCACTAAACTTTGCCTTACAACCAACCCTTTTTTGGAGTTAGCATGAATAGCAGCGGCCTATTTTGAAGATTCATATTGCTTAGCCAACAGCTATAGTGCACTTTGCAGAAATACAAAAATGTAGGTTAAGAAAAGATGAGGCTATTTGTGTATTTGTAGTTGATAATAGGTCTACCATTAAAAAATAATGGACTCTGAGTAATCTGAGATTTAGTAGTATACTTTAACCTTAACATACAGTAGTTGATGCCAGTGTTGCTAAAAGATTTGACTCTGAGCATCTATAGTGTCTGCACTTGCTGATATTCAGCATTTGAATTGGGCTCATTTCACACCAGTCATTCTTCCAAGAAGTGGAACGACATCCAGTAGGATTCTGATTCAGTGTAACAGAAATCCGATCTTTATTGAATGTCATTAATAGTACCTGTGCTTACCCTGTGGCTGCAGTTAAATTGGCCCAGGCTGGAGCCGAGAACGCAATGACTTCAATACCTGCTTATTAACACTGTTTGCTATGGCATCAAGCAAGTGTCAGAAATCCGGACAAACAACTAAAATTTAGCACATTATTTCTTGGTCCAGACAGGGCTGGAAAACCAGGCTGTCCATTGATAATTTGGACAAATGTCCTCCCTATGTTTGATGCCATTTGGCTTTCCATTGAATTCATTCCATTTTCGCAGTATATCAGGTTGATCTTTTTCTTGGAGTCCACACACATTGGAGAGCTTTGGAGCCCTTGAACACCCAAATTACATTAATGCAGCATTCATTTCCAAGTATTAGCCAGAACTTTAACAGTGTTGATCCTAAAATGTGACAAACTTCATCTTAGTCAAACACAGTCTACCAGAGCTAATAAGCCAAAATAAATAATAACATTTCATGTCCTTATTAAAACCATTAAACATTAATTGTGCTGGTGGCAAACCTTAGAATTAATTACTTGTTAAACCTTCTTTGAAAGCAATAAGCTCAAGCAGAAGTTCTGGTTAACTGTGACTCTGATCTGTCCAATGGTCAGGACATCAGTTACAGTAGGCCTGTTGCTTAACAATTCAAGTGATATTCTGTGTGGTGTGAATGGGTTTGGGTTATTCCAAAGAGTCTCTTTTGGCCTTCTGGCTGTTACTCTATTGATTGAAACTTGGGAATCTCATTATCTCAAGGGTATTGAAAATCATAAGGGTTACCGTAGCATTCTAAAATATCTATAACGTGATGCATCCTGCAATGCAAGTTCACCTCTAATAGCAGTGACCTGGCTGTCACAGAATGGCATTGGAGACTGTCAGACTCCCCTCTGTCTGTGGACAGAAGGGACGCCTGCTTTTATGCTGATGTGCAGTGCTGATTTATCTGACAGAGCATGACATGGCACCAGGCACTAATGGAGTTTTTCTGGTCTTCACCACAAAAGGATCAAATATGTTAACGTCAATTCTTCTGTCGTATAAAACCATATGTCAGTCGCAAACCACTAAGTCAAGCGCTTCGTCAAATGAGCCGTGCGTAACGGACATTTCGCTAAGTGTTCCATCTGAACAACCTCTGCTCTGCAAAAGTAAGACCTTTAAGCCCATAAAATGCTGTTTTTCCTTGCTAATGGGGAGAAGAGTAGTAAAGACACAAGGTGATGACAACTGTTGAAGGCCTAGCCAATGAGTTCCAAGTAAGTCACTGACAAGTGTCTTAAGTCCAATCTCCCCTTGCTTGTGGCAAAGCCCTGTGATGTGAGAGACATAGTGTACTATATAGTGTCACTCACAAGGGATTCATTCCTATCGAGAGGAATGAATCCCATTTCCCTTATCACACGGCCATAAAACATAATGAAAGTAACGCAGAGACAGTGACAGGAAGGCTATGAGCTTGAGGCTTTAGATATATTATACAGTGCCATCGTAATATTTTACACAGACAGCAGAACAAGAATCTTTCTTTTTCCTTTTCACCAATATACAGTGGCTTGCAAAAGTATTCGGCCCCCTTGAACTTTTCCACATTTTGTCACATTACAGCCACAAACATGAATCAATTTTATTGGAATTCCACGTGAAAGACCAATACAAAGTGGTGTACATTTGAGAATGGAACGAAAATGATACATGATTCCAAACATTTTTTACAAATAAATAACTGCAAAGTGGGTTGTGCATAATTATTCAGCCCCTTTTGGTCTGAGTGCAGTCAGTTGACCACAGACATTGCCTGATGAGTGCTAATGACTAAATAGAGTATACCTGTGTGTAATCTAATGTCAGTACAAATACAGCTGCTCTGTGACGGCCTCAGAGGTTGTCTAAGAGAATAGGACCATGAAGTCCAAAGAACACACCAGACAGGTCAGAGATAAAGTTATTGAGATATTTAAAGTAGGCTAGGATACAAAACGATTTCCAAAGCTTTGAACATCCCACGGAGCACGGTTCAAGCAGTCATTCAGAAATGGAAGGAGTATGGGACAACTGTAAACCTACCAAGACAAGACGTCCACCTAAGCTCACAGGCCGAACAAGAAGATCAGCAAGCTGATCAGAAATGCAGCCAAGAGGCCCATGGCGACTCTGGAGGAGCTGCAGAGATCTACAGCTCAGGTGGGGGAATCTGTCCATAGGACAACTATTAGTCGTACACTGCACAAAGTTGGCCTTTATGGAAGAGTGGCAAGAAGAAAGCCATTGTTAAAAGCAAACCATAAGAAGTCCCGTTTGCAGTTTGCCACAAGCCATGTGGGGGACACAGCAAACATGTGGAAGAAGGTGCTCTGGTCAGATGAGACCAAAATGGAACTTTCTGGCCAAAATGCAAAACGCTATGTGTGGAGGAAAACTAACACTACACATCACTCTGAACACACCATCCCCACTGTCAAACATGGTGGTGGCAGCATCATGTTCTGGGGGTGCTTCTCTTCAGCAGGGACAGGGAAGCTGGTCAGAGTTGATGGGAAGATGGATGGAGCCAAATACAGGGCAATCTTAGAAGAAAACCTCCTGGAGTCTGCAAAAGACTTGAGACTGGGTCGGAGGTTCACCTTCCAGCAGGACAACGACCCTAAACATAAAGCCAGGGCAACAATGGAATGGTTTAAAACAAAACATATCCATGTGTTAGAATGGCCCAGTCAAAGTCCAGATCTAAATCCAATTGAGAATCTTTGGCAAGATCTGAAAACTGCTGTTCACAAACGGTGCCCATCTAATCTGACTGAGCTGGAGCTGTTTTGCAAAGAAGAATGGGCAAGAATTTCAGTCTCTAGATGTGCAAAGCTGGTAGAGACATACCCTAAAAGACTGGCAGCTGTAATTGCAGCAAAAGGAGGTTCTACAAAGTATTGACTCGGGGCTGAATAATTATGCACACCTCACTTTGCAGTTATTTATTTGTAAAAAATGTTTGGAATCATGTATGATTTTTGTTCCACTTCTCAAGTGTACACCACTTTGATTTGGTCTTTCATGTGGAATTCCAATAAAATTGATTAATGTTTGTGGCTGTAATATGACAAAATGTGGAAAAGTTCAAGGGGGCCGAATACTTTTGCAAGCCACTGTATTATGTCTATATTGTGTTTGCTTGTGACTGTGCTTTTCAACACCAAAAACACCCATTCCAATGGTAATATCACTAGGTATAAAGGATCCGAATATGGTGAAATGTTAGCTGAAACATTAAAAAGGAGTAATTGATCCACCAACCACATTGTAATAGAATGAGGACCCTGTGGAGATATTTTATGGATCATGTCATTCAATATGTCTTTCAGCCTGTTTATTGCAATTGAAATGGTAATAGGTTTTCACAGACATCTTATTGACTGCTATAATCAGACAAGTTATCAAAATGCAAAGCTTTCCCCAGTGTCAGGAGAGAGTGTTTGCTTTGGAAAAATTAGATTTTCATTCACTGACTTTTCCAATATAACCATTGAAATGAAATCAGTATTATTGTGTCATTTCTTTTTAGAGCTGAAACGTGAAAGATATTTTTTCAATTTATTTTAAATCAGGTGTATAAAAGTCTTCAACAAGGTTTAGATTTTGCACAACTTGTCTGAGAGTAGGGTGCATTTCAATAGGTGTATATACTACAGAAATCCTATTTAGTGTTCAAAATAAATAATATACTGTATGCCTGTGTCCTATTGCACATAACTGTATTTAAACTGTCATTTTAAGAGATTACGGTATGTTTTTAAACATTCTTTTAAGAGGTTACGGTGTCTTTTTTGTTGCAGCTCTTCCGTTTATCATCGCCATGCTCCTGGCCAGCCTGAACAGCTGCTGCAACCCGTGGATCTACCTGTTCTTCGCCGGCCACCTGTTCCACGACCTGCTGCATCGCTGCCTGCGGGCTCCTCCCTGCCCCTGTAAACGTCAGCCCGACCGCAAGAGCACCTGCAGCAGCTCCACAGCAGCCACCTGTGCCATCAAGAGCGCTGGCAGCCAGAGGAGCCTCACCCAAACCTCCACTGCATGATGAGGCATGTAGTTACCAACCCTCCCACTCCCACCTTGACCACTCTCTCGCGGAGCTGCGTTGCATGGGGATGTATGGAGAGATGGGCTGGTTACTATCATAGAAGCAAGACTGCTTGTTAGATCATCGGATGCCATCAAGAACTGTTCCAAAGTCAGGGATCATTCAAATTCCATTAAGTGCACAGTGCTCCTCCCTTGCATACATAGTTCAGTTGGGAGATTCTAAAATGGCTGCAGTGATACAGTGGAACATATTTATCTCAAATGGCGGTTAGGTTCTCAGTCTTGTCTCTTGCCTCACATGGACATGTTCTATTAAGCGTTCTCAACATTGACACATTCTCAACATTGAAAAACAGCTGAGGAGAGAGTATTGAACTGGAAGTACTGTACCCATTTGATTTCAATTGTGTTTGCAAGACTAGGTACTTAACATGCATCAACCATCTTTAAAAATGGCTGTTAATAGAGGTGGGTCTCATCAGTTGAGGTAAAAGTGTATTCCTCACATAGTGAAAATAATCCCAAATCCCAAAGGGTTTTCACCAACAGCCCAGTAGAAGTACTCTAATCAAAGGAACAAGAAAGGTGAAACTTCTGCTGGTTAATAAAGTCCCTTGACAAGCAAATCTGAAACATGACCCCCCTCCAGCTATGGTTTATAAAAATAGATCCATCAGAATAGTGAGACCACTGTGTAGTAGGTGACAGACGTGACTTGTTTTCCATTAATGTATCGAAATGTATTTATTCATTAGTCAGATTTGGCCATCAACTTTAAGTAGTGCCATATTCTATATCATGAATGTTTGATTTATTTTATTTTTAATCACACATATGCCTTGGCATTTGAGCTGCAATGAATAGGATATGACCAGTGAAAGAGAGGAGTGTGTCAGACCCATTAGGAATTAAGGGGGAGTTTGTTTATGTGTCAGAGAAGATAACCTTTGACCTGATCCTGCATTCAACTGGGTTAAAGGACTGTGGGCAGCAAGGATTTGTGGGCCAATTGGCCTGCAGCGCATGGCCAAGCAAAGACTATCTCCTGAGAGTGAAAGAGATGTTTAAATTTACATTCTGAAATGTTTTGGTTATGTTCCAGTCCAGTTACAAAAAATCACCAGGTTGGTAGTTAAATGACCCTGGTGCACTGATAAATGTGTTTTCTCAAAATATACACATTCCCATATGGAAACATCTGATAAAATAGCCAGATATGTAAGCAATATACTGTCGAATGGGTGGTCTGTGTCATGCCACCATCTGAACAGACTCTTTGAGGCAGTGCATTTAAGTGTACCCTCACACCAAGAGCTAATAAAGCTAGCTGTAAAATCTCTTAAGACGCTAAAATATCGGTTTGCTAATGCCTCTAATTGCACATGACGTGATCATTGCCATAACAGCTGACAAAAAGGTGCACTGTTAACTTCTTTAGTTTTTCTAGTGACCAATTTCATTTTGCTTTTTTTTTTTCAAATACTTCTGTCGATTGAACAGCTTTAGTAGTTTTTGGTGTGATCACACTGTGGCCAAACTACACTGGGTACCTGTGAAACCTGCTTTTTATGTGTTGAATAAATAGATTTGGATTGACTCTGGAAAGTTCTTGATATGGAAGAAATCTGGGAGGTATTCTAAAGTAAACTGCACTGAAATGTTCCGACATCAAAACATCAACACATCATATGAGACTGTATACATATGGGTTCCCTGAAACTGTTGGTGTATCGTTTGATTAGACAAACACTAAACATTCGGCATGTTTAGCTAAGGTCATGCAATGAATTTGAGGTGGAGAATGTTTAGAAGTGGTAGAGAATGCATATAAAAACAGGCCCACTAAATAAGAAGTGAAGATCATCCCAAGCCTTTCTGTGGACGATGCACATCTTC
Source organism: Limnothrissa miodon (assembly GCA_017657215.1). Lineage (NCBI taxonomy): Eukaryota > Metazoa > Chordata > Actinopteri > Clupeiformes > Clupeidae > Limnothrissa > Limnothrissa miodon. The sequence continues at coordinate 249,269 of JAGFZM010000079.1, read as the reverse complement.
ATGAGACTATTGCAGAAGGGCCAAAAACAGTCAGTGGGTAATGGAGCTATTTATAATGCATGCTTGGCAAAGACGCAGGCGTTTTCTTGTTTTCTTGTTTGTGTACTCATAACATGGTGCATATTTTAACATGAAACAATGTCAAGCATAATATGAGGATCCTCTTCGACTTGACCAGACTCATCAGCAAAGACGTGCACATTGACTTTATCTCTAAGCAAATCTTTCCAACAGACTTGTTAAACAAAAACAAGGACTGTTATGGTTAAATGTTGCATTCCACACACTCTTAACAGGGTAAGAAGGACATCTTCAGCTTAAATAGAGGTTTTCCTGTACATAATCCAGCTGGCTGCCGATTTCAGAGGCAGATGATAAATCAAGTCTGTAATTAAATTGTTGTGCCTGTAAAATAGGAACAGATCTTATCCTGGACTGAACAATTTGGTTTCAAGCATGAAGGTTACAAGACTGTATTATTTCAATAACTGAAATACTGTATTTTTTTAATAATGTGAAACACATGCAACGTAACTATAGATGTCACAAATGTAAACAATTCGGGGTTTGTTTTGTTTTATTTTCATCTATGTTTGATTCAACTCCCTGCCCCTTTGGTGAAGTACATAGTGTTACTGTGCTCTATTTGTGTGTCATGCAAGACTCTGGTGCGTTTTGTGTGTGTGTGTGTGTGTGGACAGAGAGATTGGATTGTGCAAGTGTGTGTGTGTGCACATGCTAAAATGGACACAGCTAATTCACCAGCTATTTTCCTACATTTGATGGGTATCCAAGCAGTCCGTGCACCATAATAGCAATCATTTATGTTTTAGAAAGTGGCATTTCCTTGGTGTTTTCCTAAACTGTGACTCACTTTCACTGAATGTTATCTTACATATTAAAGTCTGTGTCTTCAGCTTTGTGCTTCTCCTGTTCATTAGATGAACTTGATTTGAGATTGACAATTTCAAGATCAATATCTAGGTTACTAAGCTAATTAAAAAACAATACAAACAAAAAAACTTTCTAAATAAGAACGAGGCAAATAAGAAGATTGAAACAACATTTCTTTCTTTTTTTAAAGATAATCACAAAACATGCAGACAAGGGCCTCCGCTCCAAAAGCCAATTAATCTGATACATCCACTATCAGACCAAAAATAATACGGCTCAGGAGAGCAACTGCTCCTTGGCATTAAGAGCTGAAAAGCCATCCCTGGAACAGTGAGGAAGCAGACATCGCTTCAGATGGTGGAGATAAAGAAAGAGCGTTAGACTTTATGCGTTTCTGAGAAACGGAATATGAAACCCCGTTTCAGCATTTTGGACACACATCACATTAGTGTGATGTCACGTCACATACCTGCCAGATTCCGTCTCGCTGTTTCGGTGTGATCGTTAGGGTTGCCACATTTGATAAAAAACGGGGCGGGGCTTGAGAAAAACAAGGGGGCGGGGCGGTGACGACGGTTGGTGTGTGTGTGGGATAGGCTACAACTGTCATATTGTAATAATAAATACAATGCTATTATACATTTGTATGTTTGTTTCTTTATTGTATACATGGATTTCATGTTTACAAACACTGCGCCTGCGCACGCTAACGTTGCGGTTAAAGCAATACGCCACCGTACTTCAGTATTGAAATGTTCTTCCCCTAACTTAGACAAGTTGATACATACCTGTTTTGTCTCTGTGCGTGGACGCAGTCGTTCTGGTGCGCTATGCTTTCTTAGCATTTAGCTCAACCCAGTTCTTTCAATGTACACCAAACAGCCTTGAAGTTAGAAGTCACCAAGAAAATCCACGTCTTTCCTATTTACATGTGGATACTCGAATAGTTATATAAGATGGTTGTGGTGACACAAAATAAAACGTAGCGATTTTCTAAGCAAATAACAAGGGGAACTATGTATGGCGGAAGAACACTTGGGAGCCCTTCGCCATTGGCGCAGTAATATCCTCACTCCTGACAAATCTTCTCCCCCATTGACTGTATATGTTCTCCCCCAAGGATGTTACTGTGCCAATGGCGAAGTATAGGCAATAGGCTAACAATAGGCTTTGTCTATATACATATTTGACATTAAAGACGCAAGCTACTTGAAACGGATGCCTCTTCCTAGGTATGTTGAACATTTTGATGCCATTTCCAACTCTGTTTGCACAGTTCACTACACAACAACATCTTCTCATGTTGTTTTCCTCCACTGTTTCAATACAAAAATTTCTGCAAAAAAAACTGCCCCGGTCTTGCGCAGTGCAACAACATTGACGTTGCTGTGAAATTGTGTATTGAAATTGTGTATTCAATACACAAATTAAAATTAAAGTTAAGAAATAAATATAATAAAAGAAAAAAGAAAAAAATAATGTAGGTTACATTATAGCCTACATTTGGGCCTATACTGTGGATAGATTAATTTAGCAAAGAATGTTGCAAGATAAGATATAGGCGCAGTTGGCCTATTGGCCTAAGAACAGATGCTAACAGAAATAAATGGTTGGTCGTGTCACCTACCCACTCCGAATAGTTGCCAATTTTCGCCCAGTCGGCGTTGTAAACTGTGTACCTCTTTTTCTTTGCCGCTGGCCCTGACTTTGACTGTGCATCCTCCTCGTCTGTCTCTCCCCCCATTAACTTCAATTAAACAAACCAAGTCGAATGGAAATGTATTTTTAACCGGTTATTATATACAGTCTATGGGTTGAACTGTTTGAGACAAGGGACATGTGCATTTATTTGGAATACAGTTCACAAGTACTTAGTGTCAGTTACTTTGGGACGTTATCTTCAGAATCTAATCTATCCTTTGAGCCATGATTACTTACAAGCTGTCAGAGTATATAGAAGTGAAGTGAAGCATAGCCTACACAATGGTCTTATACATAAACAACTCTATATTTCACACAGTGTGGAATGATGGGAGCTCAAACTAATGGGTACGTGCATATGGTTCTTATTCCTCATACGTCAGTTCCACAGCAGTTCGGATGAATAATTATATGTATTAGCCAAATACATATCACAAGGTGATAAGGGGGTAGAGGTGTGATATGGGATAACGTACCATGTAGTTCAACCTTCCCTGTTTTTCACTGTATTGGACATTTGAGAGACAAATAGAGTACTTTCATATCCAATCCTTCAGTGATTTTATAAACACCAACCATAGTTGAGGTAGGAAAAAGGTGGACATCATCCGAGGCCAGGAAAGGCTATGAGTTGTCTTGCCTCCAGGAATCTTTAGCCTTATCTGATTGCAAACAAATATCTGATTAAAAAGAGCTGGGCTGTCAGATGTCAGAGAAGCAACACCTCTGTGTTTAATGGCATTACAATCATGCATGTAATGCGGTAAAGTATAGCTATATTGGCTAGAATAGTAGAGCTGGAATCAGCCTACTGCCTTTGGCTGCATAGGCTAATGCAATAACAATTCAATAAAAGAAAAACTGAGTGCTTCTTAGAAGAGAAATCCAGTTTGAATCAAACCTGGTGTTCAAAGTCAGCAAGTGCTGTTAGGTAAGAAAAAGAATGAGAAATTTGATACAACAGATCAAACAATAAACCGCTCACAAGTGAAAAGGGCACAGTAACAATCTTTCAGTTTTATTTTTCTATTCCCTTTTCAGCTTACATTTTTCAGCTTCTTTTCTAGACAGCATTCAGTAAAACATTACTTAATCGTAATATGCTCTATAAAATTAAGACACCTTGAACAACTGTGCTTTTGACTGATTCACTCCCGATTTCTCTTTTAAATCCATATTTTTTTGTGCATAATTACACTTCCCAGGTGAAATGTCGTTTCCATGGCTGCTGACTTGTGGGCTGACTGAAAAAAGTTGATGGTTGGCTGCAGGGAAATCCGGTGAAGCGGTCAGAGACATACGTCCCTGTTTCTTGAGTGACCCTAGTCTCTGACCGTCCATCACGCTAGGTCTCTAGAAACGTCACTTTTTTTCCCGCAGCAGCACTCGCACGATCTGGAACATTCTAACCGTGAACTCACAGAGTGGGTCACAGAGAGTGCATGCCCCGTGTCCGTTTTGGAATTCCTTCTGTGCTAAACTCTCTGTCCAGATGGGCCTGCCTAGAGGTGAGATTGTGGATCTATCAGGAAACCCTGGTACTGTGTCCGCAACGTTGCATCATTTACGTCCCCCTCTGGCCTAGCAAGCCAGATTCCCTTTTAACCTCTCATTCATCCACAGAGGTCAACTCCCACATGACCCATTGCATTGGAACTCATGTGTCATACAGTACTTCTCCAATCACAAGAGGAACTTGGTATAAAAGCCTCAGCAGGCTGTGAGGGTGTCTTGTCCAGACTGGACTTCTCTCATTTTTATTTTATTTTAGGTGTCAGGGTAGCATCCAGTTCAATCCTCCACAACAGTCCACACATGGGCTCACTTGCCACACCTGACTAAGGGAGAGCAAAAAGCATCCCCAACTGCAATGCCAGGGGCACTCAAAGGATGGTCGACAGCAGCCAGTAGCACCAGCACTTAGAGACGATGAAGGAAGTGCACTGTGCTTTAGCTGGCCCTCTAGATGCCATCCAGACTGTGTTTCCCCTCTGGTTTGGCAATGACGTCCTCAAAGTGCATAGGTTAAAGGCGAAGGGTCAGTTTCTGAATACAGGAGTGAGCAGCTCTAATTTACGAGCTAGTTAGTCTTTCCATTCAAGCACAATCACACGTTCTATGTACAGTATATTCATGAAAATATGGCTGAAGAAAACACAACTCTTCACATGTTTCCAGCATTGAGGGGGACCGAATCTGCACGAGTTCGGTGGCGCTATGGAGCGGAAAATTCACGGCAGAACTTTGCTCACGCATATACATCTCTTGTTGCTGGGTACACGCATCTTAATTTTCTCTCATTAAAAATATTGTTCTGCGATTCTTATAGCACACATTTTGGCTAGACCTAATGAGAGTTAAAGTTAGCCTACAGGCTAATAGTCCATATTCACTGAAATGCAAGATTAAAAGCGCCATTGTCGAGTAGGCCTACACTCAACAAGGGCACGTCTTCTAAACAACAGCCCAATGGAATGAGAAGCCTAATTTTGTTTAAGTTTTTTGCCATTAGGTGGCAGACAGGTCATACTTCATCCCTGGATTACAAAAAGTCGACCATATTATACACGAAAAAGGCCACTGCAGGGCTGATGACGGCACATAGGGTAATAATTGAACGTAACCCTACTATTTAAACTAAACCTGTTAAGCCAACCAGTTGCAATAATAAAATAAACCAGCGCTTACCTATTCTGATGTGAACTCCTCATCTCAGCAAACTCATGTTAGGCTTCTAATTTAGCAGCCTGAATATCCAGTTAGTTCCAATGCCCTATTCAAAGTGTATGTGACACCCCATCTTAGGTGCACATTCCTGCGTTATATTTGATGTTTTTGATCGTCTTTTTGGATTATGATTGTGTGTATGTGGACAAGATCCAACAAGGTAGGCCAATCTGTTTTCTAATCATGGCTGTATCTGGAACGAGATTGGCGGCGACTGAACATTAAGTCAGATCTATCAGTAGACTGGTTTAAGAAACCAAATCAAAATTATGCCGTCTCAACGTTGTTGATAACTGCCACTGACCTCACTCCTCGCTCGCTGGGCTGCTGCTGACAAAGCTGGTTTTGAATGCAGCACATAGCCAAAGTAATGAAGTCCCTATGACTTAACATTCTGTAAAACCGTTAGACGTATAACTAACATCGTCATTCACTGTGTGCATAGTTTTATCAGAGCATTGTTTCACCATTAAAGCAATTTTCTCTCCGGCCACACAATTAACGTAGCTTCACACTTCCTTGCCTGCATACTGTAACGTTGATGCTATCTGTAAGCTCTAAGAAACGGCAGCAAATTGAGATTTCCGATGGTCCAAAGCTACTGATTGTTAATGACGGGAACCATGCACTTACATTATTGACCAAAAAGGAGCGAATATCTCACTTTTTTTTTTCCCCGGTGGACGTCTATGATTGGTAACGTTAGTTGATCTCGCAAGGAGCAGACGTTGTGGGTGGTGGGGGAGGGGGTTGTTATGTGAAGTTTGCATGGAAAGAGGTGGAGGGGGCATAGGCTTATTCTCTTGGTAGCGACGTGAAGTTTGCGAGGAAAGTTGAAAAAATGTAAGCTGCTTTTTGCCTAACAAATGTAAGCTGCTTTTTGCCTAACACCTCATTAACAGGATTGGATATATTCTAAATACTCTTATTTGCTGCACTGTGGATGTTGTTCTGCTCGGTCACACCTCGCATTTGGAGACAGGCTGCCAATAAAACAGCAGCATGAGTCACCAAGAGACACGCTCCACTGCTTAATTAAAGATGAATCTGACATGTGAAAAGAATAATATCACTGTTCATTCACAAAACACAAGAAGTTGATGGTCTTTGGTAGGTCATTAGACCTCTCATTAGACAGGAATCATTATGCCACTCCCAGAATAGGGTACTATGCTAAGCTAATGCTGTAGGCTAATACAAGATGATGCAGTACTGTAAGTTACTACACTAAGCTAAGCTAATGCAGTGGGCTACTAAAGGTACTGCAGTATGCTAATATAGACGGCAGATCCTAATCCTGTCAATGAAGCAAAATTATGGCCACAAAGCTAACCAACAGGATATGAGTTTGTTCCCACCCTCATTCGACTTGCATTACAGCCTCCTATCAATTCATTTGGCACACTCACAGGATATGAATCTGCCAGACAAAAATGGCAGGTAGACGAGAATTGATGTTGCCAAGAGGAACCGATCCCTTGGCACCAAGGTAAACAGCCATTTCACCCATAATTACATTTCTTGTTATGATGTGCATGAGATTAACAAAGGTAACAGAAACCCTGTGTTCCAACACACATGCCAGTCAGTGTCAGAAAGCACTGGTGCTGTGAGCGACAGATTTCATGTTTTTATGCGAACAGTTTTTATGTGTCAAGTGTCTCTTATATTCGCTTAAATAGTTATCTAATTTCTCATTTCTACACAAGTAAGATGTTGAATTACTTGTGTTTAGTGTTGCCTCATGTCCTGTTGTTTCTAGGATTATTCTCTTTTTTTACCGTCTGTCCAGGAAAATGGATCATCCTTCTCAGGACACCATATTGTCCCAGTTTTAGACTACTTTTAAATAAATCTATTAATTAGCTATTGCATCAGTTTGCAAGTTTACCTTGTCTATCACCTAGCAACTGTGGAATTTGTACATATAGGCATTAAAAACTTTGCTTTATGAAATGGTTTGTCACCCCCACCCCCTACCTCCTCCTGGTTTTCCACAACTCAAACAACCCTACTTGTGTTATGAGCGAGGGATTTGCCACAGTGGTGGATCAACAAACAAGCCTGATTAGTACTGCATGGCAGGATGCAGGAGGAGAAAACATGATTATATCACCATTACACACAGTAAACATTTAGTAAAGACTTGATGAATTAAAGATGGTCTTTAATTGATTACATCAGTGGGTTCTTTGCCCATTAATCTTTTAAAAGAAGCTCACAATCCTCTGGTTACATTGGCTTCATAAACTATGTGAATGAAAGTAAGCTCACACAAACTTGCAATCGAATGTTAGCTGACAAGCCTATCAGTTATAGTAAGAAAAATAAGCTAACTTTAACGATAGTCATCCAGTTAATATCACACTACATTTAGCTGCTATTTTAACAGGGCTACTGCAGTTTTTGATCTGCTTTATACGGCGGCTGACAGGTGCAAACGACGTGCAACTTATGAAAACACTTGCAAATCAACAAAACACATGCAAATAGACAAAACACAAACGACTTAGGAAAACATCTTCATCTTAATTTGAAAACATGTGAACATCATTTAGAAAACGCGCTGCATTTCAGAAACGCGCTCCGAAACTCAAACCACATGCAGATCAGAAAACACACCCCAAACTCAAAACACATGCAGATTAGAAAACACACCTCGAAACTCCGAACAAAACGGAAGTTTCCAGTGGGACACTTAAAAGTGGAACACCTCTGAACAGATGGTGAAAAAGAACAATAAGGATGTATATGTGACAGAGATAGCTAGCGGTAGTGATCTGAAATGTAAGTATTTGGGTTTATTTCAACATTTTAATGGCATTCTAATTGTGATCACACCTCATGAAGCTGGCCTGTGTTCATCACTTTTAAGTGTCCCACTGGAAACTTCCGTTTTGTTCGGAGTTTCAGTGTGTGTTTTCTGATCTGCATGTGTTTTGAGTTTCGGAGCGCGTTTCTGAAATGCAGCGCGTTTTCTAAATGATGTTCACGTGTTTTCAAATTAAGATGAAGATGTTTTCCTAAGTCGTTTGTGTTTTGTCTATTTGCATGTGTTATGTTGATTTGCATGTGTTTTCATAAGTTGCACGTCGTTTGCACCTGTCGGCCACCGTAGCTTTATATTTTTCCATCAACTACAGCTTTACCAAGATGTGTCTGTTTGACAAAAACGAACATAAATCTGTGCAAATGTGAAAAAACTACAAATTAATTTCTACAAATAGTATTTCAGAGTTCAGAGCGTAAAGGCCACCACACACCCAACGATGTGATGGTCGAAATTTGACAATAGAATTCTAAGGTCAAAACTGTATAATTGTGATGTAAAGTAATATTAGACTACTTTAAGTTTTAACTTCTTTGTGAAAAATGTATTAATTGGGTGTATCTTAAAGTTGTAGGCTACAGACATATGCATTCACAGCAATCCAATAGCATGTTTAATAGTGGATACGTGTACAAAGAGGACTCATTTGTGCCTCTAGAGCAAAGCAACAGCATAATCGCTAAGTGGTGACTGATTTGCTTTACATTAATAGCGTACTTTTGTAAGACGTGTCCCTTTAGCCTTGCATAATTGATCCACGATTAAATTAAATTAAATTATTGATCCATTCTACCGTGTAGGCCACTGTTGATAATCAATACCTGACTGGAGACACATGGGCTAATTGGAAACAGCTAGTCGGCCAGTGATTGGCTAGAGACAAACGCTACGTGTGTCCTCAGTGGGACTCAGGCTGCAGGCCTGGGCCACACCACAGAGTGTGAGCGTGTGTGTGTGTGTGTGAGAGACAGAGAGAGAGAGAGAGAGTACTAAATTCTAGTGACCCAGCTGTCCTCACACAGATATAGTGAGGGGGCTATCCATCAAGGGTGTACAGTAACAGGCCTTTGGCACTGAACCACAATGCACCCACACACCCAGAAACACACACACACTCACAGTCTCTCATACACACAATTAATGCAAAACCACACCCATATACACTTACACACACAGCACACACACATACACACAACTCATGCAAAGCCACATCCATACAAACACACACACACACACACATCATCATCATCATCATCCATACACACCAAACACCACAGAGGTTCTGAGTGCTTCCTAATAGGGAAGGCATGCCTGTGTTGCATTTCACCCTGAGAGCTGCGGGCCTATGGCTCTAATTACAGCTGTTACACAGACACCCAGCAGCCACGAGAAAGGCAGCAGAGCACAGATCCATCCCAGACACACAGGACCAAATGCAGACCTGCAGCCCAGGAAATTAATGTTTCAGTGGTGCTCTGTTGCGGATCTCAGCATCCTTTTCCATGTGATATCAAGAACAGAAAACACTGATGTAAAATAATCACTTTAAAAAACAGTTTTAAAGAAGTTCAGTTTCAAACATGAACATGTGCTCTTACAATGTATCTGGAATTCTTTTCTTCACTGATTCTTCCAAAAAAATAAAATAAAAAATCTGTCCTCATTTCGTGTCAAAGGCAGAAAAAGGTTATATTTTTATTCATTTTAATGGAACAGACAGCTCACACTTGAACTTAAATCTGCACTTGAAAGAACAACACAGGAGTTCTGGTCCACCCAATTTACTATGACAGCAATAGGCCAGTACATGTGTCTCGGACTGACGAAATACACTTCTTTATTTATTTATGTATTTATCTCAGGCATCTGATAGTCCAGCCTTGGGTGCACCACAGCATGGACGACTGACTGCACTCCATGAGCCCTTTGTGTGTGAGAGAGCCTGAATGTGATCTGCGTTTGTGTGTTAGTGTGTGTGTGCATACACACGTTAATTTATGCAATTGTGTACACGTGTGTGTATGTGTGCGCTAATTTGTATGTTTGCATTTGTGTGTATTTGTGTGTGCATGCAGTTGTGTGGGGGGGGGTATGCATGTGTGCTTGTTTGTGCATGTATGTGTGTGTGTATCTGTATACTGTATGCATGCAGTTGTGTGTGTATATTGTGTGCATGTGTGTTTGTGTGTGCATGCACTTTTGTGTGTATATTTGTGTGAATGTGTGTTTGTGTGTGTGTGCATGCACTTGTGTGTGTGTGCGTGTGTGTATGCATGTGTGTGCTTGTTTGTGCATGTATGTGTGTTTTGTCCCCTGCCCAGCAACCAGAAAGGACTCTTAGATTAATTGCTAGTATATACAGTATCTTGATACACCATGGAGCCCTGAGGGAAGGTTAGGCTGCGTAAGCTAGCACATGACACTTTGCCTCTATTTTATGCTAGGACTAAAGAGAGGAGGGCTGAGATGGAAGGACAACAGAGACAGAGACAAACAGCAAGACTGTCAATAGAAACCACTGGATAGCAAAAGGCTAATCAATGGCTGTCAATGTGCCTGCATCCAGTCAATATGGCAGAAGCTGTTCGAATGGTTGCTATAGCGCGGTTGCCGTTGACCTAGCATGTCAACATTTCATAATTTTATGGTTATTCATAAGGTTCCTCAGTTGTGCAAATCAAGCAGGTCTAACTCACGGGCTTTAGGCACACTCTCTTTTCATGCAGGCCTTCTCCTCTTTCAGGAGATGGATGACATCTGTCAGAATAAACAATCCCAAAGTCTGCAGACAAGACAGAGGCCAGACTGAGCTTTTAGCTCCTGAGGGGTGCAGTGTGTGTGTGCGTGTGTGTGTGTGTGTGCTGGGGCAGGGGGGTGTCGGTTGACAGCTCTGCTGACTGATACTTGGGGTTTGGCTGAAGATGGAAAATGTGTGAAATATGACAAAATTTCAGTGGTGTGGTGTATCAGCAAAGTTTCACAAAGAAAAAAGGGGGATTTCAAAGTCCGGAGTGCCTTTTAACAAGATTAATAAAACATAATGTATAAGAGAGGTGCCCTGAGGAAAAAAAAAGAAAGACAGAAAAGTGGACCGCACTGGGCCTTGAAATCAGACACTATAATTTCAAGACCGTGCGCCTGGAGAAACCTGTGACGGAAAGTCATAGCGTACAAAAAGTTTTTTAAAGCCAGCGGTGAAGGGGACTTCAAAAAGAAATGAGAGAAAAAAGAGATTAAACTTTAAGCACACAGTCAACAACACCTTACATAAAAACGTCATCATTATTCAGTTCCACATGCACAGCAGCACAAGGACAGTAAAGTGTCAGTTAGGGTACACGTATACATTTGCATACAGTCTCCCCAGCATGTCATCTTGCGTTTGTGTCTAAATGTCCATTCACAAGTTCGCTTTCCACCTCCGGTGTTGACAATGGGGGAAACAACATGTTTTCCCAGCGGTTGGTGAATTTTCCTCACCACCCATCAGTCTTCCGAATCTGGGAAACACAAACGCACGCGCTCCTCTCCAGCGGTGGAGGTCCATAGTTGATGACGTCACTGCTCGCGTCTCAACCGAACGCTGAGGCTGCTGTAGCACCCGGCAGCGCTCTGGCAGAACGGGAGGACAAAGACGTCCAGGAGGCTGCTCCACAGCATCTGCAGCCAGCCCATGTTCAACAGCGTGATCTTCACACAGGGAGTCAGGAGCCTGGGGGACGCAGGAGAAAAGTGTTGCATTTCAAACTGTGACATTAAGCAAATAAAATCGGGCCATTGGGGAAAATTCCTGCTATAATTTTGATATACACACACACACACATATATATATATATCTATATATCTATATGTGTATATATATAGAGAGAGAGAGAGAGAGATGGCCAGTTATGAATTGGAAGGAGTATTTTATAAAAAAAGAAGTAAACCTTAGGTGGCTAAATAATGTTTACGCCATTTGGTGGTAAAACAAACAAAAATGCAACCAGAAATTAGCAAAACGCATCCCGAACATTAGCATACTGCCACCTGCACACTGAGAAGCATTTAGCACGCAGTGGATAATTGTGAGCAATGCTAATTCATGATTCATGGTGGGCTATAGACTGCTCCACTTTGTTCTCCATCAGTGATCGGGGGAAAGGGGTGGCAGCAGAGATACCCACCAGATGTGGAAGCAGCTGAGGACTCCGAACAGCATCCCAGCGATGCAGGAAACCGGCACTGCCAGAAGCACAGTGACGATCTGGTAAAACCACACCCGCGAGACCTCAAACAAGGCGTTGCTCCAGATCCAAATGCCATCTCCGCTACGGACAGATTCGGGCTCAGCTATCACATCTTCAAAGGTTACCTGAGAGTGAGAGAAATGTTTACAATGCGACCATTGTCGAGAAAGTTCCATGTCTGAAGGCAACTTGCTTGGGCTACAGTACATACACTCACACACACAGATAGAAGATAGACATACATACTGTACAAACATACACTTGCAAACAATAACTGATCTTCACATTGGGTCGAGTTTGGCTTGGCTTCTTGATTTGAACCCTACAACAACTAATTGATTTAAAATCCATTCCCTAGTCTGGTTATCACAATGATCAGCTTCTAGGGCCCAAAGGCATACTTATCTCCACTTCTTCCTGTTCGCCTGATGATGATGATGATGGTTTGTTTGTTTTTTTTTTTTTTTTTTTTTTGTGATGCATTCTACTGTGTAATTGTTCTGCTAATGCAAACACACAAAGTGGGCACCAGGACTCATTGGAATTTAGTATGTTATTTATATGTTATTTATAAGTTATTTATAATAATTCCACTTCTGACAAGCAATGCCAGGGGTGACAGTGGCGCAGTGGTAGAGGAACCATTTGGTAACTGGAAGGTTGCATGTTCGATCCCCACTCCACCTGATCCCATCGAAGTGTAACTTTGATTCCCCTATACATGTAGAGAAATTGACAATAAGGAGACCTATGTTATTTGTACTTAAGTTGTTATTACTACTTAAGCTGTTGTGCACATGCCAAAAGAAACATAATAAAAATATGTTTGATTATGTTTGTACTATATTTACGGTCAGGCTCTCCTGACTGTGCGCATCACTGTGGGATAGCTAGAAACGTAATTTTGATTCCTCTGTATGTCCAGTAAATGTAGAAAATTGACTTACCGGTAACTTAAGAATGAACTGGAGTTATTTTGGGGTACATTTTTGTGTATTTTTGTCATAATATTTTCTTTTTGCTTATTTATAAAACATTCATCAGAGGCTGTCACATCTGACTCATTTTGTATGGGGGGGAGGATTCAAAAGATGTGATCTGCATTCTGTTGTATTTAGCTGAAGATCTGCAGTACCTCAACTCATTCATATTCACATCCTAGACACTTAGACGTTCCAGGCCTTCACAAGTACACCTGAGATGAGCATTCAGCTTGTGATGAAAAAAAAGCTCCCATGATTAAAAAAAACTATTGCGAATGACTGCTTGCATGCCGATTGCCTACTTTATAAAACTGTGTTTCAGATTTAAAGGTGAGTTCTGTCACAACCACAGCAGAATCTGCACTAGCCATTCCTAGTCCTCACTCTCCTGAAACTCCTGCCTTCCACCTACTCTCTCCATCCTATTAATGACTTGCATCTGTTCCCTATTGCCCCGATTACCAGCCTTTAAAAACCCATCTCCCCAGCTCTGACTACACATATTTGCCTGTTTGCTGTCTGTTTCTATGAACCCTCCAGCGAATCCCATTTGTGACTCCTTGCATTTGAACTTTTCTTGTACTCTGACTTTCCAGCGTAAATTGAACATATATTGAGCGTTAATGTTGTTCGCATTTTTGATTTCTGCCTTTGTTAAGGCTCTATAAACCCTGCGTTCCTTAAGTTCCTTAAGCTTGTCTTCTGAGCGTTTTACCTTCCTGCTTCTTTCTGCCTATGCTGTACTTTTTATTTCCAAATAAATCTACCGTACCCCTAACCTCCAGTGCCTTCTGCATTCTGTGACAAGTTTGTGGTTGAAAATATTTAGTTAGCATCTAAGCCTAAAAACCTTGATTGAAATTAAATGTTGTGCTTGAATAACCTAGGGTTAGGGTTAGAGGTTAGGGTAAGAGCAGAAAATTGCCATAGAAACAAATAATTAACAGCAAATAAAATACTTAAGCTGTTGTGCACATGCCACAAGAAACATAATAAAAATATGTTTGATTATATTTGAACAATATTTAAACATAATGCTATAGCTTGATATTTGTCATATTTTCTTTTGGGCTATTTATAGATCATTCATCAGGAGCAGTCACATCTGACTCGTTTAATCACCTGTCTTATCCTTTTTGAAGGGCCATGTCAAGGGCCTACATTGTTCTCTCTGAATATATATATATATATATATATATATATATATATATATATTAACTCAACAGCCCAATAAAGTAAATAAATAGTCCAAATGTTTTATAGTTTCAGTTCATAAAAAAGCTACCAAATATGTCAATTAATGACTACTTTTTTATGGTATATCATTTGATAACTAACACCTCATTTTCACACATCTGGTGCCATTTTATTTTTATTTATTACTTATTGCTGCTATTCCAGCACTTTACCTATATTCTTACTTTAGTGGTTAAGACAGTTTCCTGTTATGCCTACATGTACAGTGAGAATCAGAATTTCAATCCTTTTTTTTTTTTTGCACGAGAAAATGGAGGTGTGGCATGAGAGTACATTTATATTACACATTTACATTTATGCATTTAGCAGACGCTTTTATCCAAAGCGACTTACAAAACGAGGATAACAATCAAGCTACATAGCAGAAACCTTAAGGAGCATAGTGCTAGGGGATAGTGCTTCAGTTCATTTTAGTGCTAGGATAGAAGATGTTCTCTGAATAGCTGGGTCTTTAAGAGCTTTTTGAAGGCCTCCAGAGATGGCCCTGTTCTGATTGTTTTTGGTAGGTCATTCCACCAGCGTGGGACGACACATGAGAAGAGTCTGGATTGCCTTGGGCGAGCTGCTGGGACTGCCAGTCGACAGTCATTGGAGGACCGGAGTTGTCGGGGGGTAGCCTGAGCTTTTATGAGAGCGCTTAGATAAAAAGGGGCAGATCCTCTAAGCACTTTGTAAGTCAGCATCAGTGATTTGAATTTGATGCGAGCCGCCAGAGGCAACCAGTGGAGCTCGATTAGCAGAGGGGTGACATGCGTCCTCTTCGGCTGATTGAAGATGAGACGCGCCGCAGCATTTTGGATCATCTGAAGTGGCTTGACGGCACAGGCAGGAAGTCCTGCCAGAAGGGCATTGCAGTAGTCAAGGCGTGAGAGGACCTTAGTTTGAACCAGCAATTGGGAGGCTTGTTGAGTTAGGTATGGTCTGATCTTTTTGATATTGAATAGTGCGAAGCGGCAGGCCCGGGCAACAGAAGCAACATGGTCATTGAAGGTTAGCTGGTCGTCAATCATAACACCTAGGTTCCTGGCTACCCGTGAGGGAGCAAGAGACAAGGAGCCAGAGTTGATGCAAATGTTGTGATGAAAAGTTGGTTTAGCTGGGAGGACCAGCAGCTCGGTTTTTGAGAGGTTCAGCTGGAGATGATGGTCTTGCATCCATGCAGAGATGTCAGAGAGGCAATCCGAGATTCGCGTTTGGATGGTTGGGTCATCGGGTGAGAATGACAGATAGAGCTGGGTGTCATCGGCATAGCAGTGGTAGGAGAAGCCGTGCTGGCGGATGATTTGGCCCAAGGAAGTGGTATAGATGGAGAAAAGAAGGGGACCCAACACAGATCCTTGGGGTACTCCAGTAGCAAGGTAGTAAGGCGCAGAGGTGTGTCCTAGCCAGGACACTTTGAACAGTCGCCCAGTGAGGTAGGATTCGAACCAGCAGTATGCATCACCCTTGATGCAAATGTTTGACAGTATAGACAATAGAATACTGTGGTTTACCGTATCAAACGCAGCTGACAGGTCAAGCAGGATGAGTACAGATGACCTTGATTCCGCTCTGGCTTCTTTTAAGGCTTCAACCACAGATAGTAGAGCTGTTTCAGTGGAGTGGCCGCTCTTAAAGCCAGATTGGTTGTGGTCGAGTAGATTCTGTTGGTTCAAGAATTCAGTAACCTGTTTGAATACCGCCCTTTCAATAGTTTTTGCAAGGAACGGAAGGAGAGAGACCGGCCTGTAGTTTCCCACCTGGTCGGGAGCAAGAGAGGGTTTCTTGAGTAGAGGTGTTACCTGAGCATGCTTGAATGCAGAAGGGAAGATTCCTGTTGATAGTGAAGCGTTGATCACATGTGTGATAGCTGGTGTGATAGTTGGAGCTATGGATTGCAAGAGGTTGGTTGGAATCGGGTCCAGAGGGCACGTTGTAGGACGGCTGCAAGTGAGAAGTTTAGACACATCCATTTCGGTGAGGGGTTTGAATGAAGCAAATGTCGCGGCAGGACTATTGTAATCGGAGGTGCTGCCGTTAGTATACGGTCCAGTTGTAGCCTTTGCAGTTGGTTCAGAGAACTGCCTACTGATGGCAGCTACTTTGTCGTTGAAGAAAGAAGCAAAAGAATCAGCTGTCAGATTGGTAGCAGGAGGTGGTGGTGGGGGATTGAGTAAAGTTTTGAAGGTTGAGAATAGTCTCCTGGTTTCCTTGGCGTTTTGAATTTTGTCATTATAGAAAGCCTTCTTACATGTACATGAAAGTACATGAAAGGGTATGTTTTAAACTGATTCCTGAGAGTTCTACTTTTAGTGTACAGCACTCGTGTCTGTCAACAGAAACGCACGGGCAGTCAAAAAGAAATGTCTCTATCTTTCTCTATCCTCCACTCTGTAACTGTGAGCAAGCTTGCATTTACAATTGATGGCCAGCAGGGGGCAGAAGAGTTTAAACAATGAGGCAGCTCTATATTACTGCATGTCAGATAAGCCTCCCAGCAACCATTGTAACAGATATATGGGCCATTGTGAGTTTAATTTTACAATGGTTATGCACCTGGATATTGACTGTAACTGAACTGTCAACAGGCACATTCTCAGTCTTATCTGAGATTTGAGCCAGACAACTTTTACGGGGCTACACTATGACAACTGAACCTTGAGACTGACTCAAAAACATATCCAGCTCCTCATGTCTTAGACATGCCTCACTTATAACACCAAAAAAATATCAGACTTGATGTACCACAATGCCATCTCAGTTCTAATGTCTTAAAATGGGCAGTTAAAATGTCATTTTAGACTTAAAGGTCCTACAGTCTATTCTTAATGTCTAGAGTTAAGCATAGAACTGCCCACCGCCAACTGCTGTTTCCCTGCACACTATTGTTGTTGGCCAGCTGTTGCCTAGACACTGCCAACTGCCAGTCCTACTCTCAGATAAGGCTGAGCTTGAAAATAAACAGAGACATCAGAATTTGATGCTATGCTGTTTAGTTTGAAATATTGCAAAGGTACAGTATTTGAACTGGATAAGATTACCTTTTTACACATCGAATTTCAGAAACTACTGACACACCAACAACAAAACAAAACAATAGTTCTACAAACCAAGAGGTCTATCTCTGAGGTTATTTTGGAGAAGTTGAACTAGTCATTGGTATTATTGTAATATTGCACTTATGCGTTATTTATGTGATAATCCATTTAAACATAGTTTGATTACTGCAGAAAACAGCTTGCATTTCTTTCCTCTAACCTTGAGGCACTCATTCATCTGCTGCGGGTCCCTTTCGTTGATTAAGGGCCTGGTGTCGCTTTGGGTGGAGATTATATCTTCATCTTCCTCCTCCTCTTCCTCTTCCAGGACTGTCTCCAGTGGCAACTTCCAGCTCTGCTGCTGGTACTGCTGTGACTCGTCCAGGTCCAGGTCAATGCCAACCTCTCCTCGGCCCACTCCTGGCATCATGGCGACACACACACACACACATACACACACACACACAGACAGTCACACACTTTCTCTCACATTCAAAGCAGAAGAGAATGAGAGAGGAGGAGAGGACAGAAGAGATGGGAGAAATCAGGGAGATAGGAGGAGTGGTAGAGAGGAAGAGGGGAAGAGAAAGAGAGAAGAAAAGGTGGATAGCAAAAGGAAAGGGAGAGGAACTAGCAAATTAGTCATCCACACAACACGATTCAGCCTTTCTCATGACCACATATCCACTTGATCCTGTCTTCTGCTTCCACCAACTCACACACCCATACACACCCACCCACACACACACACACACACACACTCGCATACTGAATTTGACAGCCCAAACCCTGGTTCAGACGGCACTGCTTTGCTGAGGGTTATATTGGGAAACTGACTGTGCCCTGACTGGAATTTCCAAACCCCTTCTCGCTTACAAGATTGGATCACAACCCCCTTTCCCCAACCCCCAACCACCACCCCCTTCCCCCCAGCCTCTGCTCCAATGCAGACGTTATTAATATCTCAGGGGCCAAGCTACACATGTGCTCTGGAAATACTCCCTCACTCCTGGGAGATGCATTGAGAATCAGATGGGACGGACGAGGGAGGCAGCAAACAGCAAATCAAGTCATCTCAAGTCAACTCAAGACAAGTCAAGTCAAGTCAAGGGACCTGAGGAGAGGAGGTAGAGGAGAGCAGAGCCTCTCAGCTCATGCCTGCAGGACATATGAGAAATGCTCTCCTGCTGGTGGTGGAGGCCAGGTGCGGATACAGCTGCAGCGAAAACCCTGACTTGACCCTGTTGTTCCATTAGCCTGAAGGAGTTCTGTAATGGAAAGACTGATTTGTGATTGCCGTGCTGTTCAAATATGTGGTGATGCCACGTTGGGATTGCAGGTGATAGGAGGCAAGGTTACAGAAGGTGCCAAGAGGCATGATTGGTTTGGAAGTACACTGATACAAAATCGCCCCCTTCTGGCAAAGATTAAAAAAATTGAGACTTCAGAACCTGTGCTCTTTCCTGTAAGTCCCTTACTTTAAGTCCCTTACTTTGATCATTAAAAAAAGACTATTGACATGTGGAGATATGGACCTAGTAAGGCTAAACATAGTTAAGAACACAAAATGAAGTGTACTGTTTGTTTTTTTCCACCAATGATTCTGTTTTTTTGAAACCTCAATTTAAACAAAAAATGTTCCCTAAGCGGCGAAATAAACAAAATGACCTTTTATAGGTTGTGTGTATACAACCTGCCTGCCCGAGGTATTTTTTGGTCCTTTAGATGGCAATTTTTTTTTTAATGAAACACTTTCATAACACATTTCATAAGACAACTGTATTTTTAATTTTATCAAATGTGGTGGTGAGTATGTGAGGTACAATGAAAGTTGGACAATTATAAAGCAAGATATTGAGTGTATTGTAGCCTAATTACAAAGTGTCAAATTACATTAATTGGTGTGTAACTTTCTTTTTAAAACGTTTTATAAGATTTTTATAAAGTGCTGTCCACAGAAGATGTAAACCAAATTTTCTGGCAATCGGATCACAGCCTTCACAGAAGTTTGTTTACTTTCACTTTTAGTTCTAAAATTGCATATTGCCAGATTGGTAGTGAATGTGCAAGTTTGATGTGCTATCCTAATAATCCTCTTTTCCTCTAAAGACATTTGCTTTGGTGGAATCTTTTGAATCCATAGTGTCTGAGCCAATGAAATGTGTGTGTGTGTGTGTGTGTGTGTGTGTGTGTGTGTGTGTGTGTATGTTGTAGCGCCACCTGCTGACAGACCAAAAATGTCACAAATGCCCCAGCGCCCAACATTTTTAAGAATCAGTACGTGTAGGCTACATAAATATCATGACGATGACAAGCGACCGGAGAGAGCGTGAACACCCTCGTTCCATGGCCAGGAGCAGAGAAAACCCAGCTCCTGTGCTGGTCTCTGGTCTGAGCTAAAAATCATCGGCAGATGCAGCGCTACCGGTGGACGGCACTGTCATAATGGTCCTTGTCGTACAGCATCGGTGCGTGCAGAGCGCTGACCATACGGTCAGTCTTTTATATGGACGCTGGCACAATGGTCTCTACGTCATAATACAGGTGTTACCAATTTTGATCAAACATCACGGAACTTTGCATTTCATCTTTTAAAACCTTTAGATTACCTCTGTATAATGCGAGAACCAAATGGCTGGTGTAACGTATAAGAGGTATGAAGTCAGCCTTCAGAAAAGTTAGCCTACTGATTCCAGGCATTGACTCTTTCCTGATATTTAATAATTTAATAATCTGTAGGTGGTGTAGGCATATTTTTCAATAACAATATCTGAAAATATTGCTTCCATTTCCTGATTGTGCTTCTCATGGAATTTGCTTTGTTTCATAGTCTGATATACAGCCTTGTAATCAATGAATTCTACAGACTGGCTCATACAGATTATTTTTCATGATTGTATTTACCATTTACAATAGGCTAATGTTGCAATATGGACTTAGTTCTGCAGTGATTTTATTTTATTTTTTCATTCAGGGGCGTCATAGTGGTGAGAAAAAGGGGAAGGATTTACCAGGGCCCCAAGCAGGGAGAGGGCCCTATTGAGTTTTTAATCCATTAAATATTAATATAATTTATATATTTGAAATGGCTGGCATACAACTTTTGCATAGGGCCCCTCTTTTCAGTTATATTCATGCTGTATTGTACATGTTTTTAGTGTCAGCAATATTTTAAATGGTTATTCACCCTTCACCTATTTTCTATTTACAGTAAATGTATAGACATACAACTTATTTCATTGCAGTATGCCTGTGACCAAAAAAATGATCTTCTTTGAATCCTTGAATGCTTCAGTTAGCACAAATAGTATATGTGTGTGCTTAAACTTTCATTTAGCTTCAACACGAGTCTGTTGGATTTGAGCTGACTGACCCCATTATGCACCTGGAGGATAGTACCTATAGCTCTCTCCGTGAGCTCAGGCTAAGACAATATTTTCACAAGGCCAAGAGGAAAAGAAGAACAGTTCAGAAAAGATTCAGCACTACTGACAAGAAAGTTGGTTATTTGAAAAACAAATTACAGTTCATATTTACAGAATTTAAGCAAACTGATTAAATGTAGGCCTAAGCAATGTAAGTAAAATGTAAGTAGATTTATCTTGCACTAATATTGCTTGGTTACTTGGTTGCTGCAATGGTAGGTTATTATGATTGGTAGAATGTTGATATAACATTTGTTATGACTCCATAATACTATAGTAACTCATTTATGACACAGGGTTGCTAAGACATTGTAGTCATCTTCTGTTAGTTGCTTGGGGAGCAAGAAGAATTGATGCACAATGGAGTGCCTATTTATTTTGTAAATATGCTGGAATAACACTCAAAAGTTATTTCCCTTATCTCTCTAATATTGCCTTCCTAAAACCCAGGCATTCATTTCAATCCTGGGAAATGATTTAACAAATGACCTAACAAAATCAACAAAAATGACAATAACGCTGAAAAGTGAGATGACCCCTGCAAGGCATTTTTGAAATTATATTTTCTGGGCACAAAACCGTACAAGTTGGCTATACCACATTTGAAGAATTGAACACCTAAAATTAAGCTTCAATAAGCTGGACTTTATAGGGAAATTAAGCTGGATTTCATTTCATACTGAATATGGTAATGAATGACCTCAACAATAACCTGTTACTTCACTATAACTAATCTATGGTTTTCAGAGAAAGCTGATGAAAGACTCTCTGAAAGGTATGTCACCCCATGACCACATGAAGTATTGGCAAGTCCACAATGGAAAATATGTGTGAGTCTTTCAACACTTAAGAATTCAACAACTCATTTAAACATGTGTATGCCATTTATTTAGTATTGAATTCCTAGAATCTTTCATTGTTGAAGGTCTCAGTGGCAGTCTGAAAACACAGGAGTTCTAGCCCAGCTGGTAAGATTTTTTTTTTTTTGCAGATATACCTTTTTATACACAGTATAAAAATCTTAGTCAGTGGTTTTATGGTCACAATTCATGGCCTCACCTTTAATAACATGTAACAACTTTAGAGACAAGGAAAATGAATCAACACATGAAATTGGAAGGTGCAGAGAAGGAGTTGTGCCAGAAATTGGCATGTAGAAAACCTCCACCATCCCAGAGAACTGATGTAACATAATCTAAAAATATTCTTCACACTTTATATCTCCTGAGCTGACTCATTAGTAGCCTATATATTTTTATTATAATAACCCTCAGCACAGCTTTATCATTCATCTATGCTATAGTGTCATATATCCTCTAATTATCACTATTTTATGTGAAGTTTTTTCCAGTCAATGAGAGAGTGATCTATGAAGCTATGAAGGAGCAGGTGATCACCAAACTCAGGAAAAGCTTCCTCCCAGTGTTAAGGAAGAGCATTGAAAAGAGTCAATGGTCCACATCCGGAAGTTTCTGCCCCACCAGTGCCTTGCGTCAACAGAGCCAGTCTAAATCCAGCATGGATTTAGATGGTGTCATTTCTCACTCTGCTGGGGAAAGCCATACAAAGCCATACCTGGGGACTACTTTCTATAAAGAGATGTCATGTGACAGAAGTTCCCTGTCCAGATGTTTG
This sequence comes from Limnothrissa miodon, assembly GCA_017657215.1. NCBI lineage: Eukaryota > Metazoa > Chordata > Actinopteri > Clupeiformes > Clupeidae > Limnothrissa > Limnothrissa miodon. Next base: position 226,571 of record JAGFZM010000079.1, on the reverse strand, counting down.
GTTGTGTCCAATGATACAGTGGACAATTCAGAGTTAGGGGCAAACGGAATACATCCGAGAAAAAGTGTCTCTGGTGAAGGGGCTGATCTTCGATGCGTGTCTGTCAGGGCATTAACTATTACTCGAGAGGAAGGTGCAAAACTTTTAGGAGGCATGGCAACCAACACAGACAGCACTGATGTTGTAGATCTAGATCTTGAGGTCGAACTCTTCACAAAGCAAATTCTTAAGGCTGCCATACAGAACTTGAGGGAGACATCTATGATCAATAAGCATAGCATCAACACGACCAGAGGACTATCACCATCAGGACAAAACAGTCAACAACTGGCTAAGTCTGTCGCCGCAGAGTTATATCGTAACATTCCAGATACATCTGGAAATCCCACACCCTACTCCAGTGCTCAGGTCATTTCCACTGATAGCTGGTGTGAGATGACAGGGAGTCATGAACTGAAAGAGTTTTCAGAGCCCTTGACTCCATCTGCAGTAGATCTCCTCAAATGCACTTTTGGGGAGCATGCGGCCCAGAGTCTGAAAACAAATAAGAACGAATTTCAACTCATCACAACACCTACATCAGAGAAACTCTTGTTCATGTCCCATGCCAACAACATGGACACAGTTGTGCACAAAGTAGCCATTGAGGAGCTGTCTGCGATTGATGTGGTTGAAAATACCGCTCTTAAGTTCAAAGACAGTTCAATTCGAGTGAAGACCTCCTTCTCAAGGCCCAGCACTTCAGCTAGAGCAAGGCAGTCAAGGCGACCAAGTCCTACCAAACACCTCCTACAGGCTGTTGTAGGGAAACTGGTGGCTAAGGTGACTGTCCACAGCATGAGGTTCCCGGGGGAATCAAATGAAGCTGCCTGCAAACAGCTAGAGGAGCCAAACGATTCTTTAGTAGGCCCTCTGTCAGAGTTTCACTGTCATATGGCCTCTAGACTGTGCCCAGTTCTTGTGTCAGACATAATGGATTCCCTTTCCAGTGAAATTGACAGTCCAAATGACGGTAAGATTTAATAGTATTTTTCTTTTCATGTTTATAAATTGCATTATGTAGTCTTTAGAAAATTAAAAGTAAAAACATTGGAGAGTTTGCTATAATTATAATTTGTTGGTAGTTTAACATTCATGTTACATTTCACCTTTCACTTGAATAAAATTTTACTACATTTAGAAGAATCAACCCAATCACCTGTCCCCTTTAAAGAGAATGATTTGGCAAAATCTGAAAGATCTGTCAGTCCACACCACCATGTCGAAGAAGGCACACAACATAAAATGGAAAGATCGAGTGACTCAGCTGACGTTCTAAAAGTGGCAGTTACTGTCAATGAGTCTGGTACTAATTTTCCAAATTCCTCATTGAAAGATGTGGCAGTACATATGGTGGTGTCTGTGCTGGATAATCTGTCAAATGTTTCCAGTGTAGCGTCCTCAAGTAACTTGGAATTGGAGTACACCAGTACTGCCACTGCCGAAATTGCCAGCACTGACAGTAGGGAATTGGAGGAACAGGTTGGCTCCTCTGATGCTCTCAAGCAGTCACTTACCTCTGGGGATGAAAGTACCATTTCCATACCACCAAGTGCCATTTCCAGTGCGGCTTCTAAGGAAGTCTGTGTAAACTTGTCAAGGTCAGTAACATGCCATTTAACCTCTACGTCCAACCGTGACTCACTTCCAAGCACACCAGATACCATTACTTCCCCTACTGTGAGACCCCTGACTGCTGCTATCAGACCTACCTTCCATCCTGACTGTGGGATCAATCCCGACCACAGATATTCATCTGCCATGGGCAGAAAGCCTGTGCTGGTAGTGGTTCACTCTGAGACAGTCAAGTTGATTGTCAGTACACTTCTGGTGCAGCTTTTGCCCAAGGGGTTTAAGGGTTTTAACCTGGCCGATTGCAGACTCTTTGATATCGTCTTTGAAGAACTGTCCTCTAATCTTTTTGTGAAACTCACTGGGAACAAGCAGACGGCCACTGTTTGCCTCGAGTCTGTTGAGATCACACAGGTTGTCCTCAGCGTATACACACAGCTAATCAAACACTATAATTCTCCAGAGCGTCTTCAAACAAAGATATTTGCTAGCTGCCCTAGGCTCCACAGGCAGATTTCTAAACTCATTGTGAAAGCCATTTTAAGGTCACCCACAAGAAAGCCTGCTACAGTTAAAGCCAAACACTTCTCTGATTGGCCTTCCCAGGGGACATCACATCCTCCCACATCAAAGTGGAATATCAGTGCCAATACCATCGAGGACATTTTGGCTCTTTTGTTGACAAAAATGGAGGCTTCTCATCTGGAAACCACAAAGAATGGTCAGCTACCTCGAGTTGTGTCAGGCTACCTAACAATCTGCATAATGGATATAACTCTTGCTCACCTGAAAGCACTTCTTGGACTGGTGCTGGTAGACACAGAGGACAGTATATGTGAGGACCTTAAAGCTAAAATTGCATCCAATGTCCATTGTGTTTTGAGTGGCAAGGGCATCACAATAGAGTCTTTAAATAGTGCAATAAGACAAGGCAGTTCATTGGTGCTATGCATTGTCCAAGATGAACTAATCAAGGAGATTAGAGCAACGTCGCTCTTAGATGACCGTCCAGATAATGACCAGCCACAGCAGGACCAGCCAGAGAAACATCTGACCACAGTGTCATCCATCACTTAAGACACTAGTTGCAACATTTTCCAGATTTTCAAGAGAGTTAGACACAGTCTCACAAGATGCACAACATCTATCCAAGGGAAAGACTAAAAACTTTAAAATATTTTATTTTAAAATTTTATTTTACTTTATATCTTCCTCATGGAGCCCATTACAACTTTAAATTAAATAAATATAATATGAACAACAACACAGGGTGCTCCTACTTAATCATTTGCAGGTTAAAAAGTCCTACCAAAAGCACTTCGTAGCTTTTATTAGTTTCACACTAACCTGTAACCCTCTGTGAGGATTAGGCTTTTTGCATAATAATGGGTTAGAGAATTTCACATCTTTTCCCAAACCAAACCAATTCATTCAGATGTTGCAGACAGACATTTATTTATTATATTAACAACATCCAAAAATACCATCACAGCTTTTAAGTGAATGTGTTTTTCCCCTTCCTGAGAAGAACTGGAAAGATTCTAGACTCTGACAGCAGGTCTGAAATGGAGGACTGATGTGTGTGCAGTGAGTCAGTGAACAGCCGTACAGCCGGCCTTCTCTATGTTGGTCAGTACACTGTTAAGTGCAGTGTCCACACAGGGCTTTAAATGAACCTCAGACTTTCCCCCAACCTTTGCACCCATTAAAGGATCATCCATCCATGATGTCCATGATGATTGAGATATGGCAGCTGGCCAGCGGCCCATTGAAACAGCTGTTTCCAATGACACAAGCAAGAGTGGACGTTTTGTACACTTTGTACCTTTTTAATATTGTTTTTAGGTTACATGTATAGGACATGTTCTCAGAGGGGGTTGTGTTACATAGAGCACTTTGAACACCAAAGGAATCGATGTATTGAATTTATAGATTGTACAAATGGGACATTTTATGTCAGCATGTTTGTTTATAATATTAGAGAAATGTTTTGTATATATTACAGAAATAATTAAATAGTTTGCCATTCCATCAGCTGCTATGGGCATTGTTAAAGTGTGTGAGTGTGGGTGTTTCTTACGTGTTACAAAGAGAAAAAGAAGTAAGGAATAAAGGATGAAAAAGAGGGGATGAGGTAACAAGAACAGTGAGTGAGACAGAGAGAGAGAGGGAGGGATGTAGGATGTGAGAACAGTCAGCATTTGTCTGTGATTGATGTGATAAGGAGACATGACAACAGTATGTGGAGTCGCTGATGGCTGATGTCCCTGTGCTGTGTATGGCTCGTGAACGTAGCAGATGGCCCAGACCCAGTGTGTGTGTTTGCTTATTCGTTAGTCCAGACATGGGGACAGGATACACACTTGAACTTTCACCTCCTTCTGGCTCCTTTCTCTTTACCCCTCTTTCATGATGGACATCCTCACTCAAGCTCTTTGTGAGGTGACCTGAAAGACAACATAATGATCACCACAGATGAGATTACTGTTTGTGTGAAGAATTATATTTTAAGTATGCCAAAAAGAAAAAAAGCATTAAGTAAATGTTTACAAATGACTAACAATTGTGTTAATAATATTTTTAATCTTAATTTCTTTTAAAACAACCCTTTGTTGTGATTCATTACATTAGTTTGACAAGTTGGGTCCATTCATTTGACAAAAGGCGTTGGATTAATTATGCTGAAATTAAAAAGCACGAAGAGCACGAATCAGTGCACGAAGAGCAGTTTGCCATGTAAATAAGACACTTGGGCATAATGAAATGACTGGCGTAAGCCTACTCTACCCTTTCAAAAGAGATGAGCACGTCTGACAAAAGGAGGAAAACAAAAGGAATATCTAACCAAAACACGTGCAACATACTTAACATTACACTTCAGCTTGTACATTCAGCCTTGCTTATTGTAGGCCTTTTGGGTGCAAGAATATGGAAAAGTGTAAAATGGTACTTTGCCTTTGAGTTATGAGTGTATTAATGTACTTAGGGTTTTTGCTGCCTCACTGGTTATAATTTTACATTTTCACTTCCATCCGTGCTGATGGTGGATGAAATGTTAAGTAATCTAGTATTCCCTTGTTTACCCTTTTAGTGGGAAATGTGAATAGACATTTATTTATTATGACTAGTGCAACCCTTATATTAATATGTTTATATATAAGATGATATACTGCAGATATTAATGTGATTTAGACTTTGGATAACATTTATTCATTAAGATCAATAATTTAGCACAAATCTGTCCTACAAATTACTATAGTTAAATACAATTCCTTATATCTTACCTTATTTATTTGTTTTGCTATATGATTTGCTATATGATTTTGCTATATGATTATCATTCATTATTATATTATTATAAGCCTAAGCTTAGAAATGCCAACATACAGTATCAGCAAGTACTGTAGCAGGAAGAGGTACAGTGTCCTGAGCTTGAAAAAGACAGATGAGCAAGTAGCTGCTACAGTTGTGGTGTCCTTAGGTTGGAAAAGAGAGTGAGGCATGAGGGCGACTGTGAAAGCATGTAATAAATGACTAGATGACCATCAGACTGTATGGCTGACCGTATGGCTGACATGTAATGAATTTGCCATTCCTAAATCCTAAAACCTTAAAACATCCCTTTTGAACAAAATTAAAGAAACACACATTCCCATCTGACTTGCGCGTGTATCATGCAAGTTCATCAGCACATCTGTAATGTAAAAGATAATGACAATTCCTAAGCTTAAGGAAATGTCAACATGTCAGCAACAAATACTGTAACAAATACTGTAGCGGTATACAAGTAGTTGTAGTGTCCTGAGCTTGGGAAAGACAGATAGATTTGAGCAAGTGGCAGGTGTAGTTGTAGTGTCCTAAGGTTGGAATAGAGAGTGGGGAATGAGGGCGACTGTGAAAGCATGTAATAAATGAGTAGATGAGGTTGTGGAGGAGTGCCCCCGGAGCTTACATGTTTGTTTGGGTGTTTGGTGATTAAGTACACGCTGTTCCCTTTTGTGTTCACCTTGGGCTGGTTCATAATCCTCCCGGCTGCAGCACTGATGGATGTTCTCTTCTGCTGTCATGATCCGCTAAAAATCAGACTGATCCTTTAGAACTAATCTGGTCGGCCCAATAAAAGATAATACAGTCAGGATTGGCACTAAAAATAACAGCTCCCCGCTCCAACTGTACATTCACTGTACATCTCCCCCTTTTCTGGCACAATGACAAGGCCTGCTCTATGCTATACAGTCACACAGTAGTGTGGGTGCTATGCTTTGAAATGTGGAATAATATGGCAAATTTATAATGTGTGTGTGTGTGTGGTTTGGGGGTTGAGGCTGGGTGGAGCATTACTATAATGTCAAGCAAAGGTTTCAGTAATGTTGGTTTCCAGCTGTTTAGAAAGATTATCTTGCTCACATAACGTAATACATGGCAGCCTCTATGCAGGGCACAGAGAGTGGGGCAGTGTCTCTACAAAGAGGCCATAACCTGCAGCTCGGCTCAAAGGAGAGACACATATAGACCTACACTGTAGATACATTGTGGAGAATTGCATGCCTGGGGATGCACAGACTTGTAGGCCATTATTTCTAATCCCAGTGACTTTTAGTCTGTGATGTGGTCATTGTTTCAGTGCAAAAAAAGACTTGTGTTACAGATTCTGAATCGGTAGATGAGGAACAAGCGGAGTGGCAATAAGCATGTCAAAACGCAAAGGTCACAATTATACAACAGTTCTCTGACTGAAAAGAAGAAATGAAATTGTAGCTTCATCTGTTCCCTTCACTGTATTTATGCTCAACAATGGTTGATAAATAAATAAATCAGATTTATTTGATATTCTACAGTACATCAGCTGGTCATTTCATCATCACTCATGTTTGTTAAATACAAAAAAATGGAGGCAGAACATTGTTATTATCTCAAAGTCAAGCTCTGTTGTTTCTGTCACTGAATAATAGAAGTATAAGTAAAGAGTTCCTGAGTTTGTTGCGGCATGGTCATTCACCCAGACATTCACCCACACATTTGCAAACAGTGCTTTTAGAAACAATGAAAACATTGCAATTGTACACTCTGCTGTTGCCATCTATCTAATCAATGGATGTATATTCTGTGAGCAGATCAATTCCTTTCAAAGTTAAGTCCATATCAATAAATTACATGAACCAAGTGATAGAAGTTTGGTAATGGATTACTATATTTGACATCAGACTGTAGGCCTATATCTACATAATTCATCAAAAACCTTGAAACATCCCATTTGAACAAAACGAAAGAAACACAGAAGAAAGAAGAATCACATTTCGATCTGACTTGCACGTATCATGCACGTTCATCAGAAGCATGTCCAGGTATCTTAACACACGATTTCTCCAGTGTTGTCTTTGGAGTGGAGCTCTTGCACGTGTAGAGAGCTTCTTCTTGACAGCTTTTCCTCTGCAGGAAATGCAGGAAGTCATCATGCGCCCCGCTTGGAGCGGTCATCTCCGTCCTGATGGGCCACACCACTGCATGTTGCCGTCGGCAACAGCACAGCATCTTGGCCAGCTCCTGGCGGATCTGGCGGTTGAGGAGGCCGTAGAAGAAGGGGTTGGCAGCGAAGGAGGAGTAGGCGAGCCAGGTGATGGGGGCGATGGCGTCAGGTGCGCCGATAGATCGGCTGTGTGCGGGCGCCAGAGACAGACGCAGGTGAAAGGAGAAGTACGGCAGCCAGCAGAGCAGGAACTGACCCACGATTACAGCCAGCGTCACAGCCGCCTTCCCCCCGCCTGGCGACCTACGGCGATGATGAACACGCCCGTGCCAGCGGCTTGTAACCGTGGTGATGATGGTGGTCTGGCTGTTGATTGAGTTCGAGCGGCCTTTGGGCCGGCCCACCATGGTGACGGGTTTGCGGGTCCAGCTTGGCACGGGTCCATGCTGGTGACGTGCAGCCACCCGAGCCACCTTGTAGACGTTCCCGTAGACGGCCAGGATGACCGCAGCAGGCATGCAGAAACACACGCTGGCAAACAGCAGAGCGAATCCCCAGCAGTGCCCACCGCCGTGGCTCCACCACAGAAAGCAGCAGGAGGAGGACGGGCGGACCCTCAGTTTCACCTGAGCTCCCGTCGGCCAGCCCACAGTAGTGGCAGAGCCCAGCAGGACCGAAGCCAGCCACAGTAGAGCCAAAATGGCCGCCGCCAGCCTGGGCGTCATGGTGGAGTCGTAGCGCATGGGGTGCACAATGTAGAAGTAGCGCTCCACGCTGATGGCGGTGACGGTGAAGATGGAGGCGGCGATGAGTGTGGTGTGGAGGCCAGCGTACAGGCGGCACACCAGAGGGGACGGCGAGGGGGCGAAGAGGGCACCAGTGCCCGAGAGGAGAGGTGAAGTGTTCACCATGCCCGCTGGCATGAGCAGTGCAGTGCACAGCAGGTCCACAGCACACAGGTGCCCCACGAATACCAGCCGCTGGCGAAGGTGCGCCGCTCGCACCACCACCGCTAGCACGGCTGCGTTAGCTAGGAGCGCCACACTAGCCAGCGCTAGCATCAGCGCCAGGGCGACCGGCGCCCAGAGACGCCACGAACTGGTGCTCGATGCCAGCGGAGAGCCGAGGTGCATGCTGGGAGTGTGGACAGAGGCGGTGTCGTTGCCATGGGTACCGTTTGATGCTGTGCTGCTGAGATTGCCTGCCAGGCCTGAAGGGTCGGCGTGTTCCATCGCTTACTAGAACAGTAGTCACGACTCCACACTCCTCCATTTATCTCTATTCATTGGGATCTGAGGGAGCCCGCTAATGGAAGACTGAGGCCCCATTGCATAATCCTGTCAGAATTACATAACAGAAATATTATTATTACACTTGTAATGCACAGTTGTGTTTTAAAAAAAATTTAAAAGCATTAAAAAGTACCCCCTCCTCCACACACACACAAACAACATTCCTCCGTGGAAAGAAATTATATGCCAGTCCATTTTTTTTGTGGGGTGGCTGATTAATTTCTTTTTGGAAGATTAAAAACATTATCAGTGAAAACACTATTAAAATATGGCCTACAATAAAAAGATAAAAGCTTTCATGTTAGGAAAAGTTACACATTTTTTGCAGTAATGCCCTTTATGAATAAAAGATTTCTCATTAGCTTTAATAATGAAGAGTGTCATAGGAAGCTTATGTTTTAGAGGGAATATTAATACAAGTGACAGGATAACACCACCAGATTTACAGTCATGAGAGCACAAAAAAGGAATTCAATGTGAGAAAAGACGGTGATTTGCATAGATTTGTGCATGGCATGCTAGTGTGTGCCTCCTGCTGTGCCACTGCTCACACACTCACACACACATACACACACACAAATACATTCACACACACACACACACACACACACACGCACATCTCAACCCTCACAGATTTCAGGGGACATTTTCTACTGTGCCCTGCTGTGATCTTCAAGTACAGAAAGCATAGGGAGGTGCTTAATAGAATGTGTATGTTTTCTGTGTGTGTGTGTGTGTGTGTGTGTATGTGTGTGTGTGTTTGTGTGTGCATGTGTGTGTGTCCATGCATTCATAAAAGCTGGATTTATCTTTTCACGCCCTCATGTTTAAGCCTTTTGTGTAAGGTGAAGATTAGCAACACAATAAAAACACTTTATATATTATCACTAATCTCCTAACACACATGCACGCACACACACACACACACACACACACTCACACAACCGTGCACACACACATACACACACAAACACACACACACACACACAAACAAGGAATCACAAAGTGCCAGAGAGAGAGAGATTACAGCCAAGCGCTGTATTTGCTACCATTAACGTTATGGCAAAAAGAAGACAGTCTTTTGTAATTCTTTTGTAACGCTTGCTATGCAAAACTATGGGAGGTCACATTCTCCATCCTGCACCTAGTTTTACCTTCTCAAACCCATTAGCTCACATGTTGACTAGAAGAGCAGATTTCTCTCTTTATGTCTTATCGTACATGGCGGTAAATAGTAAGTAAATTGTGCCATGGAAATGCCAAGAAAGTGAAAACAGTTCTTAACAGCTTCCCATACCACTACCTGTATTTGGGGTGTCTCTTGACTCTAATAAAGTCCTCTTACTATAACCAATACAAAAGCAAGGAAGGATACATCAGTTCTTTCAGGATATTCTAGTCCTTCTATTTGGCACATAAAAATCATACCAAATGCATCAGGACAAAACACTATTGGTAGTATGTTTTTTTGCATGTTTTTTGCCGTTATTTTTAATCTAAAACTTATATTAAACTTGCAGTTTACATACTTTTTCATTGCAGACATGCACAGGAGCACCTAGCACTATAAACTATAAGTATTTTAACTGTATTTATAGGTAAAATTAACATTGATTATTATACATTTTGCCAGCCTTTATTTGCCTGGAATTTACAGCCATCAGAATGAATACAGTCACATTAAAAATACATATCTAGAAATGTGTGAGTCTGCACTATGATACCAAGGCATCAGTTATTAGATTAATAAAGCAAAAGGTGACGGACTGATTTGCCACTAAATGTATATGTAAATAATGTAGAATAATGTTTTTCTCCCCAAATTCAATATTGTTTCTACTGTTAAAAGAAAACGTTTTTTTCTTCACAAACAAGTCAAAATTTAAAAAGTGCACACACCTGAACTCAGATTGACACCCAGATTGAAGAATTCATTTGCGATTCCCTGGTGTCCTCGACACTTGTGTCCTCTGTGACTGCAGGCTGGAGTCCTTTTTCCTTTCTCCTATCTGTCAGGTGTGGGGAGGCACTGAGGGACTGAGAGGGCCAGAAGGGGCCGGGCCCATCTGATACTGAGCGCACTAGAGAGCAGTGTGATTCAGCCACAGAGCAGGTCTGTGCTGCCCATCATCACAAGCTGGCACAGGGAGGAAGAGGAGGAGTCCAGATGTGCCCTGACAAACAGCACCACCCACTTTCATAGACAGCTACTAGTTTTTTATGCTCCAGTCATTGTAGTGACTTTCAGAACATAAGAAGTTATAAGTGTCATTATTTTTTACTGAATTCAAAGATGAATATCTAATTTGATCTAATTGAATTGAATCTAATTCGCTGAGAGCGAATGTCCGGTCTTGTCTGGTTGACTTACTTAGTATAGCAGCCTAAAGATATTGACAACAGTCTAACCACCCTCCACTCAGGTGCAGAGGTTACAAGAACCAAGAACAAAACACAACAATGTCAACTTCATTACTAATACAGATGGTAAAGTATTGAGCTGTAGAATAAAGAATATGTAATACAGTACTATAAAAATTGATAGTATATGTAGTCTACACAAGATGTATAAATATGAGATAAGAGTTTGTACAGTTTTAAGACATGGTAGGCCTATATTACGACCTAGGGGTAGAGACTGTAACAAAAGAGGGAGGCGAGAGGTTGGTTGTTTAAAAAAACACAATTATATTTATTAACTAAATTACAAACACCAAATTAACAAAAAACTAAGCAAAGCCAGTGTGATGTGTCCAAGTCAGCTGTCAGCAGTGTATGCATGTTGTTGGTAGCCTATCATAATGTTTGAGTGTGGTGTTGCAATCGAAAACTAAAACAAAAAAAGAATGGCCTCCCAAACAGAAAAGGAAACGGCTTTTTAAGGCTATAGGCCTGTGTGTGTGTGTGTGTGTGTGTGTGTGTGAATCATCCCTAAGTTATGGCATTTGCCAGTCGCCAATTTGTTTTGCGTCTTGTAGCATATTGTAAAAAAAAATCTGTTAATTACAACAAGGGTGTTTTTCTGAACAGTTCATCAGGTTATACTGGTTGGAATGGACTTTTGGAAAGAAGGGATGGAATGACATGGCATGGTCCACAAAGTTTGTTTGTCGCTAAGAGGTCAAACAAATATTTAGCCTGGCAGCACAGCGGCAATCTCGCAGTCTTGGTGTTCATTTCTAGGACATTTTACATAAAAATAAAATCTGGATCAATAGCACCGACTGCAAGCGAGGTTAACGCGCGTAGCCTTGTGGCAGTGGTATGATGCTATTGGATTTTGCCTGCTAAAGCTCATGGTCACAGACACCGTAAAGATTCGGTGTTCCCTCTTACACTCCGGCCCAGGTGGTGGCAGTGTGGAGTTTGTCAATACATACAAAATCTAGAAGAAGTCAGAAACTCACGTGTGGAGTTGGTAGGCACAGGCATGGAGGATATGCAATAATTTATTTGGCTTACGTCTATTGTTAGTTTTTCAAGTTTTGGTTTTCAATATGTCTTTCTTCATAAAGAATAAAGGGAACCCAAAGATTTCTAGATCAAAGGAGAAAACACATGGCACCGGAAGGAAGGTAAAAACTTGGTCTTGTCCAAGCGATCAGCCAAATAACTGCGATAACGTAACGTTGGCTTCTGCACATTTATCATTTTATATGACTTTAACATGACTTATAACTTGTTTTGACTGAGCTGCAGTCAGTTGTTTACGGCTTCTATTTAATGCAAGAAAGCGTTAGACCTGAGTAGAATAGGTTTATGTTCTTCATCTAACTTATGCCACAAAACAACTTAACGTTAGCCTGCTAATCGTGATTGTGTTTGAGCTGGGTTGTGTTTTTGTGGTTGCACAGAGTGATGCCGATGGCGACAAACGAATAAAATCCAAACTTGGCAAACGACTAAATGAGGAAATTTCCAGTGATTCCGAGACAGAGGGGTAAAGAAAACTGCAACCATCTAAAACCATTGGCTATTAGCTCCAAGATATGCTTGAGCTTGTCAGCACTATTGATGTCACCTTTTATTTCCAGCGACCCCGTTGGTAAGAAACACCGGGGAGATGACGAGGAGGAAGATATTGAAGAAACTGCCCAGGAGAAGAAATTGCGCTTAGCCAAGTTGTATCTTGAGCAACTGAGAGAAGATGGTGAGCAGATATCACAGCCAGTTTACTTTCCCTAAGTCCTGGTGTGCGTTTTTGATGCGAGTCTGGTGTTAAACTTTTTTGCTCATGTTGTGTCTTTTCCATGTTGTAGAGGAGAAGAGAGCAGACGATGATGCCTTCGAATCAGACCTGATTGCTGGCAGACTACAGGAGGATGTGGTGAGTCTCTAAGCTTCATCCACTGCATAGAACAGTGAATTCAGACAAGCCATTGATTGACGGCCTCATGTGTGTGTGTTTGTTTCCTACTTGTCACAGCTTGAAAAAAGGGGGAAGCTGCAACGGTTAATCGCCAAATATGTAAGTAACCCTGTTGGTAAGGCAGAAAGTAACCCTTTTGTAGGAGTGAAAACCAGAATGGATTTCTGATCTGAGGCATCTGTTATGCCCAAGTTGTGATCCGTTACTTGTGATCGGTTGTGCTTGCAGTTGGTTCCTCCAGAGGAGTCTGAAGTACGTCTCCTGCGAGGACACAAACTTCCGGTCACCTGCCTGGTCATTACCCCCGACGACAAGCACATCTTCTCTGCAGCTAAGGACTGTTCCATCATCAAATGTAAGTCTGATGAGTTGGCCATATTTACCAATCTTTTCTTAATGATATTCATAAATGTGTTGTAAAGGTACACAGCATCTGTTTAAAATCCTGTACTCCTGTAATCCTGTACCTCCTCTCAATATTGTGTTCTGCTACTGTACACTGTAAAGATGTTCTCGGCCTGCTCTCTGCTGCTACATTAGTTTTAGCATTCAAAATCCAGCTCTGTATAGGGGCGACAGCCAGGCTAAATTTAACAGTGTTCTGCACAAGTGTTCCGGGGAGGAGTGTGGAGAACAGTGTTCGAACAGACAAACTAGCCAACTCAAATAAAAAACGGGTAGACAATTTCTTTTTAAACTCCACATATCATAATTTGTCTTCAATAAGAAGAATTGTATAACAAATGTATGAACTGAGTTTTAAAACTATATTTGAGGACGCCTGGGTGTGGTGCTCAGTGCATAAACAGGTGTTCCTAAGGTTCCAATTAAATGAGGAGCTGGCTTGATGAAGTCATAAGTGCCACATCAAGTAGGTTTCACTGGCAATTTTGTGCAGGTCACTGTTCTTAATCCAAGAGAACCACCACTGTGCAGAACACAGTTAGTTGGAATTAATGGAAAGACACTCCTAAGGCTTTGGTTTGTTCAACTCCATTTGAAATAAACAGTGAATAAAAATTTAAGGCAGATCCAACCAGATCGAAAGTGCAAATAAAGTGCCTGTCCACTGCCTACTAAGAGTGGTCACAATACGTCAAATAACCTGTGGCACTATGTGTGAAAAAGTTGGATGCACAAGTATTATTATGTCAATGTTTGACCTTGACCCCATGACGTCTCTCCCTGGATATTTTGCTCCAGGGGAGGTGGAGAGTGGGAAGAAGGTTCACAAAATCGCTGGAGGCCGGAAGGGCACTGAGGATCGCCATGTAGGCCACACAGCCCACGTCCTGGCCATGGCCATCTCGTCCGACGGCAAATACCTGGTGAGGCCACTTTTCCTGAGCTCCAGCCCAGGGGGTTTGTCAGTGTGATCCTAATACACTGCTATGGGTTATTAATGAAATTATAAATGAACTGACTCAAGATCCAAAGACATGTATTCTTAATAGAACCAGATGGAATTGCCATTGTGTAATTGGAGACTAAGGAGCCTAGAATATCTGGAGTTGTGGAGTTTTCTGTCTCACTTTTCTGTCTGAATAATTCTTTGGTTAGGACTAAAAGACATACATGTGCGACTGAAAATGGGAAACCCCCTCAAATGTACCTGTGTTTTATTCTGTTCTGTAACCTACTAGACTTGACCTACTGTGTATCCCTTCTAGTCCAGACCTGATTCTTTTGTGTTGTTTTTTTTCTTGCCGCTAGGCCACAGGAGACATGAATAAACTCATCCAAATCTGGGAGGCAGACACATGTAAACACGTGTACAAGTTCACCGGTCACAGAGGGCCAGTATCGGTAAGCCCACCTCCCCTTTGCTTTCAGGACCCCATTGGGGTTTACTTCAGTCGGACCTGTCTGTTATGCCCTATTTGTTGCTTGAGTTTTGCTTCTTATTGTCCCATGTCTTATGTGTTGCCATGGTAGCGCATGAATGTTCCTCTTTGGGGAGTTAAGATTTAATCCACTGCTGTCCTAATTCATCTTATATCAGTGGCTGTGGTAAAATATATTTTATTTTATTTTATTTTTTGACTTGATCGTTCTTGTTCTTCCTCCTTCTCTCCCCCCCTCCAGGGTCTGGCGTTTAGGCGAGGAACTCATGACCTGTACAGTGCATCACATGATCGCTCGATCAAAGTGTGGAACGTGGATGAGAATGCTTATGTGGAGACTTTGTGAGTAGTGCAGCTGTAAGAAAGGCTTTACATAATAAATGTGGTAGTTCAGCTCTGATATCTGCACCCATAACAAGAGGGGATGAATCCTTTTACTGTTCAAACTGGCCCTTAGCTCAGTGGTGTCTGTGTGTGTGTATGTTTGTGCCTGTGTGTGTGTGTGTGTGTGTGTGTGTGTGTGTGTGTGTGTGTGTGCACATGTGTGGTCAGGTTTGGGCACCAGGATGTGATCACCGGTCTGGACTGTCTGAGCCGAGAGCGCTGTGTGTCGGCAGGAGGCCGTGACCGAACCGTGCGTGTCTGGAAGATCGCTGAGGAGTCCCAGCTGGTGTTCCATGGACACGAGTACGTGTTTCCCCCCCTCTGACTCTTCCTCAGTGTGTTTCCCCCCTCCGATGCATCCGGAATGGGTAGACTTTTCTTGGACACTTCCTCAATTAGTATTAGAAAAGACTACTCATTAGGAAGCATCACAGTCTCTGACACTTTTGCAATGAGTCTTTTCTCTCTAAAACCTGACTTGGATTCTCCGACGCATCCTCCATATGTCGTCTTTTCTCTGACCCTTCCACAATTAGTAGTCTGTGTTCTCTGATGCTTCCTCAAGTAGTAGTCTCTTCACCCCTCTGACACTTTCTTAAAGCAACATGCCACCGTATTTCAATATTGAAATATGTCCAACCCCCCCCCTTAGACGAGTTGACACATACCTGTTTCATCTCTGTATGTGCACTCAATTGCTCTGGCGCGCGATGCTACTTTATAAGCATTTAGCTTAACCGAGTTCTTTTAGTTCATCCAAACAGCCTTGGAGTTTGAAACGACCAAACACATCCAATGTTTTTTTTGTCACCTCAACCATCTAAGGTAACTACTCGAGTATTTGCATGAAAATAGGAGAGACGTGGACTGGGTTAAGCTACAGTAAATGCTTAAAAAGTAGCATCGCGCGCCAAATGATTGAGTGCACGCACAGAGACGGGTATGTATCAACTCGTCTATGTTAAGGAAAGAACATATTTCAATATTGAAGTACGGTGGTGTATTGCTTTAAGTAGTAGTCCCTCTTCTCTGACACTTTCTCAATGAGTAGTCCCTTTTCTCTGACTCAGTACTGCTCCTGAGTTGTTCCCCCCCCTAGTTTCTTTATCAGACACTTTCTCAATGAGAAGCCCCTTCTCTGACACTTTTTTTTTTCTAGTTGCTCACTTGCTTGTTCATCTCATTGTCTCTGCTAAACTCTACTCTGAGTCAGATGCATCCTAAAGCTATTTTCAGATGATGGTGGGTATTTGTCCCAGGAAGCATTTCACTCTCAGAATTTTTTAGTCTATAATATTTATTTTAACAGATGCTTTGCTCTCTGCATTGTCTGATTAACTTCAGGTTTTGCTTTGACTTTCTGTACTTTGTAACTGTCTTCTGATCGTAAATAATTGCTGTTGTTCTTCGGCTTTATCTAGGAGCTCGATAGACTGCATCCAGCTCATTAACGAAGAGTACATGGTCACAGGAGGAGATGATGGGTGAGACACAGATTAGCATTCTCTGTATCTGTATTCGCCTTCATGCGTGTCACAGAATTTAAAACTGAACAGAGTGAGCGCATGAACAACAAAATATTTTTTGCTAACAAAAAATTAGCAAATTCCCCCCCCCACTCTCTCTGTTTCTCGTTCTTTCATTCTGTCCTTTTTTTCAACAAACACTTTTTGTCATTGCAGCTTAGCCGAGGTATTGTTTTCCAAATTAATAGCCAGAACTTCAACTTGCACATAATAACGTAGTCTTGGATGGCTGCTGGACATGATATGATTCTTAGTCAATGAATTGGATTGTTTGATGGTGCAAAAATTAGTCAATTGTAGAAAACTAGAGAGCAAAACGCCTACTAAGTCAAATTCCTTGTATATGCAGGTGTACTTGGTCATATAGAACTGACTCAGATTCTGATTCTTGTCTGCCTTATGCTTCACACCCCACACCACCCCCAACCCAACCCTAGGTCTGTGTGTGTGTGGTCGGTCGGCAAGAAGAAGCCTGTGAGCACGGTGAAGCTGGCCCATGGTATCCGTGGCGACCCAGGCGTGGAGCAGCCCTTCTGGGTGTCGTCTGTGGCAGCACTCCTGAACTCCGACACAGTGGCCACAGGTGCTTCAGGCACGCGCCCTCGCCTTCCACACACCACACGTGCACACACATAGACATTCTCTTTTAAAAGTAATTTTATGGTCCAAATGTAAAGTGCATGTTTGCTGAAAATACATCTGAAAAAGGCCGTCTTGTATTGTTATTGTCAACTAAAAATCTTCTTAAGTTAAAATCTCTCTCTCCCTCTCCCTCTCCCTCCCCCTTCCCCTTCCCTCTCCTTGCAGGTTCCCATGATTCCAGAGTGCAGTTATGGCAGTGTTGCCAAGGCTTTCGTGGCCTGCTGCCTCTTTTCAGTGTCCCAGTGGTAAGCACAGCTGAGTTTCATAGTGGTCATTTAAGGCAACTGGACTTCTTTTTGAGCTTGAAGACGTTTTACTTTCCATCCAGAAAGCTTCATCAGTTTCTGACTGGAGATGGGAATGGCAGGAGTTTATATATCTCCTGGCCTGTGGGTGTGAACTGTAGACCACACCCCCTCATCATGTGATCGAGCATCAGAAGAGTTTGGGTTTCAGAGTACTGTAATGGCACCTGGCCTTTTAGATAAAATACAGTAGTCTCTAATGTAATTACTTCTTTTGTAATCAGTATGTAATATGGACTGCTACATTTACACAGCCTTTGGTGATGCCAGTTTTTCAGTCAACTAAATTTTTTATGTAGTTTGCAGACATTGCTACTTAGTCAAGTTGATTCATTTGTACAGTGCAAAAAAAAAAAATTGTCTCCATGCTTTTCAGGACCCAGAGTTGAAATGTTTAAAGCGTATTGGGACCAGTCTGTGTCTCCAATTGCCACTGAACAATAGCTAGCCTGATACACTACCGTTTTATGCGACTCTTTACAAAGATAGAGAAGGTGATTGGTCTGAACAAACATGAGAGAACAGCAACTGAGGCTCTGTGGTTCATTTCTTGATGTACCTGCATAGCTAAACCATCAGCTACCACTAGGCTATGTCTTGATTTTTGGCTACAATAGGACAGTTCTTTGTTCTGCATCATATGTTTGTCATGGAATCAATGCATTGATTGACTATACTCACCATGTATGTGTTTTTTCTTCTCTCAGACTGGGTTTGTGAATAGTTTGAAATTTGCCAATTCTGGAAAGTTCCTTGTGGCAGGAGTAGGCCAGGAACACAGGTGAGTGATCCGAACGCTACACACATTCCCAAAACGACCTCATGAATGGAAATTATGTCTTTTCGGTCTGCTGAATGTCTCTGATTGAACGCTTCCGTTTCTGATTCCAATCCAGTACAAAACAGTCACGCTTTTGTAACTATGGCCTAAATATAACAACTCCAAACAAGCCATTAACAATCCCAAAGAAGCCGTTAACAATCCAATCCAATTAGTACGTTGCTTCAGGAGAATGGATAGATGCTCTAACACAATAGACTACACAGGGCGCTCAGCAGTGAGTTCAAAAAGCTTTCCCAGACCTCTGTGTTCCATTTCTCAGTCGGTGTAGATTACTGGATTTCAGTCTGATTATTCACCTAAGTCCGATTACTAATTGTTATGCACCCAAAGAAATCCGACTGATTTTAAGAAACCTGTTTAATTAAATGTACTGGAGTATCTGATTGGAATCTGATTACTTCTATCATGTATCTCATACTTAAGTTAAAGTTTGAATTTATGAATGGAGACGTTCTTGTTCTTGTTCCATCTATGATTTAAATATGCTCTTAATCACAACAGAGGACAGTGCTTGCATTGGGCTGCAGTTCAAGTGTTATTTCACAAGGTGGCACTGTTTATCTAGTCCCACAGTTTCTGCACCTACAGTATGTTGTTTGTGTGTTTTTCCAAACCCAGGCTTGGGAGGTGGTGGAGACTGAAGGAAGCTAAGAATGGACTGTACATCATTCCCCTGAAAAGGAAGGATCCACAGTTAATAGCCACAGAACCGGAGGCTGAGCTGGAGGAACGTTAAGGAACCGTGAGGGTGTGTGTATTTGTGTTTAGTTTTTTTTTCTGTATGAATGGAGAAAAGATTCAAAAAGATATTATTCATATTTTTTTCATTTGCATTTGTAAATGATGTGCAACATGGGATCCTTAGAGGACCTAATTAAATTTTATGTTTAAATCACGACTCTTGAGTTTTTAATGAAACCGTCTCTCCAGTTACAAAAATAGAGGAAATCCCTAATTTCCATAATTTTCATAATGTGGCTCTTTCTATTGTGTTGACAGTGCGCTAATCAATTGTCATTCATAGCATACACGGTACAGTTTACATAATGACAGGAAAAGACAGGTAATCCTCATTGGGTTGTACATTACTTTGTACACACTTTAGTACAAACCAGAGAATTTTCATTATGGGGAGAATGATCACTCTCAGAATCCTTCCGGGTGGTACTGCAACGAGAGGGCGCTCCCGAGTAAGTGAATTAGCTAAATGCTAGCATGTTACGCGGAAAGCGCCCATCCTATGAAAAGCAGAAAGAACATGAGTGACTTTTTATTTCATTTCTGGTGGAAAATCTATACTCGGGTAGCTACTACCACAACGAGTGAACCTATACTGACTCCCTGATTAAGTTGCTATGAAACGGAGAGAAACTCACTCGGGTAACCTCAGGGTTCCTACGCAGTATGGAACTTAATTTTAGTGTTTTTCAGGTCTGGAAAATAATAGAAAAAGAACTTGGGTTATTTAGAAATATTTGTGTTTCAAGACCTTTGCCACAACATTGTAAAATACAGCTCAGACTCCAGAAATATAGACAAAAATTCATTGAATTTTGCCATGGAAATGTGCTGCAATACCTGCGGAGGAAGAAAAAAGTTTTTTTTTTTTTTTTTTTTCTTTTTTTCTGTCGATTGTTACGTAAAGCACCAAGTACGACACAATCAAGAAGAGTTGGTGGCACCGTTGAGCCGAGATAAAAAAAAAATATGCTATGAGGAGTGTTTTCATGCAGCTGTCAAACTACCTTTTTGAAATAAATTGGCTCATGCAAGGGTTTTGTAGGGGGTATTTGTTGCTGGCATGTTAAACGTTGAGTATCACAGTTAACATAAGGAGGCCCGTTGAAATCATTGACTGAACTGGCAAACTAAATAACCTACAAACCGGATTCCAAAAAAGTTTGGACACTATACTAATCATGAATAAAAAACTGAATGCAATGATGTGGAGGTGCCAACTTCTAATATATTATTCAGTATAGAACATAAATCAGGTACAAAAGTTTAAACATTTTAAGGGGAAAATATGTTGATTCAAAATTTCATGGTGTCAACAAATCCCAAAAAAGTTGGGACAAGGCCATTTTCACCACTGTGGCATCTCCCCTTCTTACAACACTCAACAGACGTCTGGGGACCGAGGACACCAGTTTCTCAAGTTTAGAAATAGGAATGCTCTCACATTCTTGTCTAATACAGGCCTCTATCTGTTCAATCGTCTTGGGCCTTGTTTATCGCACCTTCCTCTTCATGATGCGCCAAATGTTCTCTGTAGGTGAAAGATCTGGACTGCAGACTGGCCATTTCAGTACCCGGATCCTTCTCCTACGCAGCCATGATTTTGTGATTGATGCAGAATGTGGTCTGGCATTATCTTGTTGAAAAATGCAGGGTCTTTCCTGAAAGAGATGATGTCTGGATGGGAGCATAGGTTGTTCTAGAACCTGAATATATTTTTTCTGCATTGATGGTGCCTTTCCATAGCCTGGCTTACGCGACAAAGCTCATAGGAGCTTAGTCTGGCCATCCTACATTACTAAACGTCTTCTGGGAGGCAGGCTTAACCTGCGTCCATCAGATGCCTCTGTAAACTACTTGACGAATCTGCAACCAATCAGACCACTCATTCCGATGACGAAAAACCTTATAGGGACCATTCACCCCCTTAGTAGGAAGACTGATAATACCAATGTAACAGCTGTGACACAGACTGGAAAAATGCTCTAGCATTTTCACCCATGGGAGCATGCATGCAACACTAAAGTAATAGCAGCATAATGGGTTTATTTAAAAGTTGTCTAAAACAAATTAACATGGGGATGAAGGTGCATTTTCATGAAAAACCGGGACAAAGTGGGGTGGGAAAGGATGTCCTGAAACATTGATCATCCTTCCCACCAAACAGTTATAAAAAGATCAATCCTGCAAAAGCAGGATTGCAGGATGATATAGTGGCAACACTATATCAGATGTATATTAAGTTATATCTAACTTCAAAGGTGATCATGTGTGTCTCTCTGAGTATACAGAGGTACTGTGCACTTCATAGAGAATGTTTTGAGGAAATAAATAGAATTTGTTCAGTTAAATCTGTAGACACTGCCAGTCGACCCGATTACTTTCAGCAGGCAGGAACTGTTGTCTATGTACAAGAGAATGAGGAAATCAGAGGGGATGGTGAGAACCTTTAAACTCTGTTGGAGGCATCACACACAGTCAACTAGGTATTGTGGGTATTGGAGTTTAGTTGCTATTAATTGGTTTGATTCTGGCCACCTAATCAATACTAATACTGTGGTGTCGCGGTAGCATCCAGGGTTGCCAACCTCAAGGTTACTGGTTCCATCCCTTGGCTGTGAATACCTGATGGAAGCTCAGCCAGCCACACATTAGCTGTGTTTACTTCCACATCTACACCCTCCACCAACTGTGCACACCTATCCTCCACCAATTATACACACACACACTCCACCACCTGTGCACATTCACACATCACAGTAAATAACATTCTAATTCACAGTCGATAGTGGGGTTTGAACCAGTAACCTTACACACATGCATTCATCTGCTAACCAGCACTGAGTCACCAGGAGGATGGGGAAACCAAGTTAAACTCTGTTAAACAAAACAGCTACAACACTACATTACATTGAATGAGGTGGGATGTGAACCTCTAACCTTGTGACTCCCAGTCTCACATCAACCCACTGAACCAAAAAATTTCTTTGAATAAAAGGTGCCCATACTAATATTTGACAAGCCAAGCCAATTAATCAAACAATTTACTAGTTTATGTTTGTTATGTAACACAGAGCATTGAATAAGTTTTGCAAAAAGATGCATTGAAATCACAATGTGTTTAGATTCAGAAACGTTTGCACAATAATGTAACATTCTTAAACAATCAACTGTCATTTTATTCATAAATTTATTGACATTGTTGATGTAAATTTTACAGTACCTTGATCATGTCATAGTTATTGTGAGGGCTATCAATCAGAAGTGTTGTTTCGCACCACAGTTGATTGAGTTTGCTTGTGTGAACAACCACTGGATCACAGGGTCCATATGATTGTTGTCTTGATGGTGATGGGACTAAATCTCCTATAGAGTTGAGTTTGCTGTGTGTGTGTGTTTGAGAGAGAGTGTGTGTTTGATATTGTAGTTGAGTTTGCTTGTGTGTGCAACAACAGTGTCCATTCATCTCTTCAGTTTCTGATCATCTGGGATTGTGGAAAACCAGGGCGCCATGTGAATGTGCACGCCTACAGTTGATAGGTGGGTAAGGTTGGTAAACTTTTACGTACTACAGAATACAACCAGTTAATTAAAGTATGCATCTGCTGAAGTACTAGAGACCCCCCCCCCCCCCCCCAACTTTTAACTGCCCCTTGACATTCCTATGACAGCATGGGTTGCTCTTTGGAATGTGGAATATTGAAATTTGCCAGTGTTCTTAAAGAAATAAGTGATGAAATTCATATTTTTGATGTATCAAAATATGAGGCTAAATACTGATAGAGACTATTTTGTCTTCCCAAATTGTTCAGGACTTGTCCCTATGGTCCCCATGCAAACCTACGCCCTTGATTCTATGTGCACATACAACCACCGATGGCTGACTATCAAGCAATAAACATAAGCGTATGAAGTCAGTATGCTTTACATTTCCAAAACGGAGCATTACGATGATTAATATCTAACAAAGGTTAACTTTAGAGGGTTATGTAGTGTCTTCATTTAGGTAATCTTTTAAAGGAATCGTAGACCTGTGAGAGCTTTAATTACAAGACCTACTGCTAGGTTGATGGAGACATTGTGAAAATGCTAATAATACTCATTATAATTGGTTCAAAGCGGATTTGGAATGGAGATATCTTTTTAAACATCAAATGCGATGATTTGCTGTGTTTTAAGTATGTAAATCCCTGTTTCAGCGCTGCTTGGATGACGAATGCATATTGAACAGCATGATTCTGGAAAACAAATATTAGCTCTGGAATCCTTCACATATGGGCAGAATAATCATAAAGCTGCAAAGTTCATTTAAAAAAGATTTATTTACAATTTAAATTACAAGAAAGCACTGACTTACTCACTGAACTCTATATGTTAAAACATATAGCTTATATGAAAAAAAACACAATTAACTTCCATTTTAAAAGAAGGAAAATTACTTACTGTTATATTGTTACAGTTCTATCTCCTTGAGTCTACATTAAGTCAACAGGAAGAGACAGGGGTATTTGACGGACGAGCATTTTGGGAAGGAGTGCCCGTTGAGGGATGTGTTGTGTTGTGATCTCCACCCCTGTCCTCGTACCTCCATCTGAGCCCACAAAACTCCATAGTTAATCTACACCACTACAGAGACTTCTACCGCCGTGGCAGTGAGCACACAAGATGCGACATGGTAAGTTCTATAGCAATAACAGGATGCTAAGTAATGATATAACAATGACGGGCTTAGTCCACATGGTTAGCCTAGCCAACACAGCACTATACAACTGCATGCCTTTTCATAGAATAAGACTTTACATAAAGCCAATAAAAACTATAAACAACCTAAATAGCTGTATTTTCTCACTGTATATTGTTTTTTTCAAGTTTGTGTAACCCTGTGTTTCACATAAAATGACAGGTCAAACTACACAGGTTAGAGTTGTATCTTATGTTTTTAGTTCATTATAATGACATTAATAGCTCCTGCCTTAGCCTATATAGTAGCGACAGGCTTGCTGTCTCCTTAGCTTTAGTCTGGCCTGCAAGTCTCTCAGAGTGTGTGTGTATTATGTTCAACACCCTCACCACGCACACACAACGTGTTTCCAGGCGTTCAGCTTTCACAGAGCATTCATACAGCTGGGCATCAGGCAGTGTGTGTGTGTGTGTGTGTGTGTGTGTGTGTGTGTGTGTGTGTGTG
>JAGFZM010000079.1:170529-202354 GCA_017657215.1 Limnothrissa miodon | reverse complement strand
TGTGTGTGTGTGTGTGTGTGTGTGTGTGTGTGTGTGTGTGTGTGTGTTTGTGTGCGCGTGTGTGTGTGTGTGCTCATGGGCGCCGAGATCTTCATTCTCTGCTCTGGCTCACAGGGACGATGTGGTGGAGTCTACCACCTCTCTCCCGTTGCACACAGTTGGCATGGTGGTGGAGGAGGATCCTGGGGGGAAGAACGTCAGATGTCAAATGTGGCATGTAGCCTGTGGCATGCCCAGAGTGTGAATGTTATGGTTCAGAGCTGAATTGACTGGAATGGACAATACACATGCTCATGGGTTCATGCAAACAGTCAGAATACAGCCAGCCTTTGTCAGACCGTGTGGTGTTCTTGCTGTACTGTACGTGCCATGTTTAGTGTTATCTCCTGTGCCAACCGGGCCAAGGCAGGTAATACCACACAGGCATGTTTATGGATATAGTGAGTACAAGGACAAAAACAAGCACAGAGGGTCTAAGTTGTCCCATATAAGATAGTGAGTGTGTGTGTCTGTGGGGGTTAGGGGTGGCAATTGATACAGTCTAAATAATAAATACAATTGTTGATTCTTCATTCTTCTTCCTGTTCAAGGGTGCAGTGCCCAAAGCCAAAGTTGATTACTACATATGAGTTAGCAAATTTGTTAGTGGCAATGCAATTTGCTATTGCCAATCAACCCAATTGCTAAGTGATGAGCAGCTATGGTTTTAGGAAACGCAGTCTTGGTACTTTATAAGGTAGACAAATGGCAAGAGTTTTCAGTATCAACATACAATTCCTATATTACCTTTGCCCATAGAGGCCATTACAGCCTATTGGAATGAGACAGACTGAATTGTAGTGTATTTCAATCCTACTTTCAGACTGTGTGTGTGTGTGTGTGTGTGTGTGTGTGTGTGTGAGGTGAGAGACTAAAAGACACACCTTGAGAATAGTTGGAGCCGGCAGTGTTGACCTTGGTGTTGAAGCGGTTGTCCTTGGACCGAATGCTGGCGACATTCTTCTGGGGCTGAAAGAGGATGATGTGCAATTTGGGGGCGAAGAGGCAGCCCAACACCACGGAGCCACTCAAGCTGA
The DNA here is from genome assembly GCA_017657215.1 of Limnothrissa miodon. Taxonomy (NCBI): domain Eukaryota; kingdom Metazoa; phylum Chordata; class Actinopteri; order Clupeiformes; family Clupeidae; genus Limnothrissa; species Limnothrissa miodon. The sequence continues at coordinate 201,278 of JAGFZM010000079.1, read as the reverse complement.
CAGAGATGCACATGGTTGTGGTCTGTACCTGAGACAACAACAAATCCACAAACATGGTTTTACACACAAAAGCACAGCCAAAGACACTGGTATATTATAGCCATGAGGTTGCATGAGTTCAGTGAGATAATTTAACATGAAACATTCTCTAAAAATACCTAATCTTTAAGCGACCAGCATAAAGAAATGTATTTTTCACACAGAAGTTGAGGCTCAATATCTACCAAGTTCAATATAATTTCTTCAATGTCTCTGGCAAACATTTTGTAATGGAAGACAGGCCTTAGGAAGCACAGAAGAAATGATGGAAAGGCCTATATGAGAAATTATTGGGAAATGAGAGAAGACAAAGTCAAGCACAACTCTAAAGCCTACTGCTCAAGTCAAGTAAAATTAGCATACACTGACATTAACTATCTGTCCCATCCCATTTTCACATGTGGAAAACTGACACCTTTTCTATACATTGTAGGCTATTTGTGACCAAATTCATTCACTCAAACAGTTTCACTTGCATTCAATTAACTAAAGGTGAGAGTTTAGATGAGTAATTTTCAGCATTCTATACTTCTTTGAGCAGATACATTTCAGCAAGCAAGGCACTTACGCCGACACCAAGGGTTGAGTCTTAAAGGTCAAAACTGGTGTAAATTGATCAATAGCCCTGTTATTTGAGGTCAGAGTGTTGTCTGTCAGGAAAAATAACCTGGAAAATTTTGATAGAACATAGAATCGGTAGCAAACCTGCAGCTAATGTCAACTGACAGGGGAATAGGAAAATTAAACTGGACGTGACTTTCTGTGCACATTTAGTTTTGGTTGCCAATTTACTATCCAATACCAAATTTTCTCAAATCTTTTTCCTACCGACAGAACCGTGAGCTCATACAACAGATTTCTCTTTAATGATGATTTTAACCCAAGCCTGCATCCAATACTTAAATGAGCAATAAGACATAACAGTATTTTTCATTGTGACTTCATAGTTTTGTTATTGTTATTATGCTGGTTCAGTATTTGGTATTGCTGTTGTGCTGGTATCAAGCACTAAATCTCTCACACAGTATTGTATCGTCAGGAAAAATAAATATCCAATTTTACAAGGTCACCAATCAATCATCATTCAATCTCTGTCAAATATGAATCTGAATTAAAATTACAGATGATTCATTCTAATAAGGGAATAGCTGGAATTGAAATCTTTTATTATCGGGAGACTGAATTTAGTCTCCCTCCCTCCGAGGCTCCTCAGAGGGGCATTGGGCGCACTTCTAGTTAGAGCCTCCTTTCCTCCAGAGACCAATCATCGTGGGTAAATACTTTCCCTCGTGTTCCTTAAGATGTTGCAATCATGAGGCCAAAATCACTTCACAGGCCTCTCAAGAGATGGAGGACATTTTTGAAATCTGGTGTCTTGGGATGCGGATAAGAACAAGAACAAGTCAGTATGAAAACAAGGAAGGGATGAATTATGGGGGATTACTGTAGTGAATATTGTGTTTGCTAGAGTGGGTTGCATGTTCCTGGGTTGCATGTTCTGTGAGAGTTTTGCCCATTCCTTGGTCTTTCTATTGAACAACCTGTATGCCTTATCTATGCAAGGCTAACCCATCCTGACAGCGTATCCTCTGCTGAACCAGAGGATAATGTTGCAGGAACAAGAAACACGACCGGCTCAACTTCTCCCCTGATCATAGCAGACATGCAACCATTAGGATTGCTAACTAAAAAGGGAATAGGAAAATAAAAATGAAAGTGATACTATATGATATCAAATTTTCTCAAAAAAAAAAATGTTTTACAGATAGATCTATGTGACCTCATACAACACTCTTTAAAGTTGTTTTTTGACCCAAGCCTGCACACTTATCCTCAACATTCAAATGGAGTCATGATGCAGACTCTACAAATACAGTTATCTGATTCAGTGTACCCTGCCCTCTGCCACAGCAATGCAACATTGAAAGCATTCTAAATCTACACCAATGTTAAACCGGCACTAAGCAACATTCTGTTTTTCTCTCTCACAAGCACCCTCTAAAGCCCGCTGTATTGCATTGTATTGCACTGCATTCTATTGGAGGCAGTCTGCGCTGCTGAACATTGCAAGTGCTGTATCTACCGCTATTGGCCACGGTGGCGCATTCTACACCGTTCGTTCGCCGTGTAATGACTAATTTTAGCATCCTAAACAGTATGAAACAGATTAATTAAATGAAAAATGTTGCATAGTGGGCCTTTAACAAGTGGCGGTGGTGGGATTCATTTTACTGCTCCAAAAAGTTTGATGTTTATTAATCTAATCTAAAATGCAAGACAGTCAACTTATCTGAGCGAACAGTCTGGTGCTTACAGTCAAAATAAGGATAGTGAATATCCTTATAGAAAATGCTGAATAATAAGAAATATGATCATCCTTTGATTATGACACATGTTAACAATATTTATTTTGATTTATAACCAGTATTATAATTGTAGAACGGAGAATTAACCTCTTAAGGCACACCCCTATTTTTCCTTTTTTTCAAAAAAAAAAAACGGCATACCCAAATTGAAAGCTTGACAGTTCCTACATAGTTTTAGACTCAGGGATGTGCCTCATACCATTGGAAAGGTGACACCCTCAAGTTTTTTCTAGAAGAATATGTATGTTTCTATGACATATACACACAGAGTTATAGAGGTTAGATACTCTTTTTTTCCCACTCATTTCAAATGTCTATGAACTAACTAAGATATGAAGGTACCATCCATATGATACCCCCAAATAAAAAAATCTAGGTCCTAACACCATCTCTCAGCAAAAAAGTCAAAAGTTGTGGAAAGTAGGATTTGTGCAATGAAAACAGACACTGAATGGCAATGTGATTCTAACACTTTAAAAATAAACAATTGTGTGTTGCTTACTCTGCCAAAGACAGAAAGAGCAAAAGAGCCTTGATTTATACCTCGGCACAAACACACCCAGTGGGCTCTGTGAGGTTGACAGCCCCGGGAAAGGGCACATCAATGCCTTAGACTGTGTGTGTGTGTGTCTGTGTGTGTCTTTGTGTGAGGGGGGAGGGGTGTTAGCTGTTAAAAAAAGCAAATAGTCTAGACATATTTTTACAGGCCTTTCCTCAATCTAATCAGACAAACCTTATCAGCCCTGGAATCAAAACTGATGCACTTTTGTCAACCGCTATGAATTGAGGCTGAAGTTTGTTTACTTGGTATGGAGGACAGTTTTAATTAGTGCTGTAATATCACTGAGATACAACAGAAACACTTAGGTTTTCAAATTGGAAATGATAACTGTGAAATGCGCCTCTTGATTTGAAAGAAAATCATAAACACAAACTGAAGAGACCTAATATCAAATTCAATTAAACTTTAATTCAATTTATTTATGCAGTGCCGTTTAAAATGAAAGGACTCGAGAATCAACTTCACAGAATCCAGACTTTCTGTTACTGAATCAGCATGATAATGCTGTGTGGATAATAAGGCTGGATTATCTTAATAAAACCGCAGGAGAGAGGCCACACACATCTACGCTTATACTGTGCTTTTCCATCTTGGGTTTATTTCTAGACCCCTACAGACTAAAACTTCTCCTACCCTTACCTAAGCACCAGACCAGGGCCTGGAAACAGCCCTGGACACACATATAAGCCCTGTTTATACCTGGGGCAAAACCTGGGGCTTGAACTTAAGCCCAGCCCAGGTAGTTTGTACTAGACAGGGCTAGGTAAAAAAAAAGGACTAAACGTGGAACTGTTGTCCTGACAACAAGTGCAACTCAACTGTCAAGGCCACAGCCCAAGCCCTGGTGTCTGCACATCATAATCAATTGTTAAAGCAGGGCTAAGCAACGTTCTATTTTTTTTTCTCACAAGCTCCCTCTAAAGACCGCTGTATTGCATTGCATTCTATTGTAGGCGGGCTGCTGCTGTATCTACCATAGGCCACAGTGACGCATTCTACAGTGTTAGTCCACCGTGTAATGACTCATGTTAGCATCCTACACAGTATGAAACGGATTAATTAACTGAAAAATGTTGCTTAGTTGGCCTTTAATACGGTTACAGAGTTTTTTTTTTTTTTATCTGTCTAGGGAATGTTGCATCTTCTTAAATTTGATACAGTATAAACCCTTCGGGAACTCTAGCCCTGGTGCTTGTACTCTGGGCCAAAGTTCCTGGGCTTCAGTTCCTGGGCTGATTGTCCAAAGTATAAACAAGGCTGTATGCAGAGGAGAGGTGACCAGACTACATGTAAGTGCTGGAGGAGTTTTAGTGAGCTGAGGACAGGACTTCAGTAACATCATGGTGAAGTCTTTCGGAAAAAGTTAGGCAGAGATTCTAAAGTGAGGATACTATTTTAATGCACTGGAGACCAGATGAGTTGAGTATACTTTTGTCTTCTTCAGCGTTTTTATCTTCAGGCTGGCAGACAAAGTACAAACCCTTCATTTGTATTTTAATACATATAAACTTTGAAGTTAAAGTATAAAGGTAAACGTGGTCTTTAAAAGAGCCATTTGATGAGTACGGGATGCAGCGTTCGCTGACAGTGGTTTGCATTTTACTCTAATTAAGTATTAAAATCCCTAGTCAAAATCTCATTAATGCAGCACAAACAGGGTTTTGTGCCTTAAGCATTAGAATGGACTGTGAATATTTCAAAAACGTTGAATATTTGTATATTTTATATGGCACTTTATATGGCATATTTTATATGACTCATCTCTCAATGATATGGGATCTCTGAATTCTAAGCAAATATGTGTGGAACGTGGTGATTAAAATGAGATATAATCACTGTTTGCTCAGGCAACAAGCCTACGGGGGTTGGACAGAAAAGAGCAGAAATTACAGCAACTGGTGCCTTTTCAACTTACAAATTTAAGAAATTTCTCAGCCCTCCATTTGACCATTGGAAAATAAGGACACCTGTATATCAATCAGTTATCAGAGCTGACTAAATCCTTTTTCAATGATTCTGATTTGGCACTGTTCATTTGTATGCATTGTATTTGAACACTGTCATTTGCTGCAATTACCAAATCCGTGTGTGTAATCATGTCCGGAGACATAATTGGTTTGTCCAAATGACTGAAAGCCTACCAGCAGTGGGGAGTCGGCATCAGTGTTGTCTCACAATAAAAGCTGTCTACATTTCAGCATGCAACACCTCCTGGCCTGGATGAGTGGTTTGTGGGGAGCGTCTGATGCAAAACCTCCGTGGGGGAGGTATAGCGTAGCTCTGGGAGTACCTGACCCTTCATCTAGACCCCTTTCTGACTCCTTCTGACACAACCTGGTGTGAGAGGGGCAACGCCTCTGCCCTGCCGAGGGCCACTCTCAATGGCTTTGTTTACTTGGCTGCTAAGTGAATACTGACATTTCGTTACTCAAAGCCACAGCGGGAGCCCTGATGCTAGCAGACAGGCTGACTGGATAGCCCCAAGACAGAGTTTGGGTTTGTTTCTTTGGTTTTCTTTAACAACAGGTTTTGTGTGTGTTTGTGTGTGTGCGCACGTCATAGATTTCGGACACACATGATTTGATCTGGTTTGGCATTTGTGTGGGCCATGCATGACTCATACAGAAGCACACACACACACATACACACAAACGTATGTACACACACATACACGCAAACACACACAAATATGTATGTACACACAAACACTCGACAGGCACTGTTCACAGCAGTTGAGTGAAGCTCAATTATGAGACGAGTGGAGAGCCTCTACTGAAGGTTATTCACCTTGTTTAGTGCAACACAGCTCATTGCATCACCCTAGACCAGTGGCCCAAACTCCCTTCCGGGTCCTTCTGACCAACTATGGAATAAACAGAACTCATCCAGGCCCAATTGTCCTGTTCCTCCCACCTGAACCTATTTAACATTGGGGTTTCATCCGCACTCTGGCTCAAGGACGCTGGGTCAGTTAAAGCTTGTGTCAATAGCCAAAGTTGATCTCAGTTCTGCCACCCTGAATAACCTCGCTGCCTAGCTACCACTATCAATGCTTATTTGAAGTGGAGTTTAGATGCGAAACCCACAAAGTCTTCAGAATGATGCAAACAAGAGTAATTTTTTGTTAAACTACAATTTGAATGTTATTCAGAAAAACAGAAAAACAACAAAAAAGCCCAAACAATCAAATAGGTAATAAATAATAATAAATGTTTATAATGGTAATAAATGTTTATTAAATATAATTGGGAGAACTTGCTAAGCTTAAAAAGAGTTCTAGTTACAGTAAGAGACCTGCTTAAAATAGTCTTAATCATGTGCAAGAAAATCATCTTTTGTTTTTACAAAGCAGTAGCTTACTGATAGCACCATATGCTCAATGTTTCACTATTGAAATAAACTGACTGAACTACAACCTGCATCAGGCATCAGGAAAGGAAGACAACTTAAGCATGAGGTAGTCAGAACTCATTAGGATTGTGCCAGATACATAAACAAACAGGCATTTTTGTCACCTGACTGTTTGTGATCACGCATATAAACCAGTAATGGAGGCCCTCTAAGGACAATCTTAATGCGCATACTGTGGTAAAAATGAGTTTGACACCTTTGGGTTACACTGACTGACAGGGTAATGAATACAATTTCCAAAGGCTCAAATGTCAGTTACCTTAGTTTTCTTGCTGTAGCCAGGCAACACAGACATCCTACAAGTTCCGTAAACTTGTGAAGGCATAAGGGGGAATTGAGAGAGTTTTTACTCACCCCTGTAATGAGTCGTTTCACGACTGAAGTGACTATGTGAAGAAGTTAAATTAACAGCACTGAAACAAATTAAAATATTAAATATTGCCTGGTGTCGGTTTAAATAGTGTGTTGCTGACGATGAGCTGTGTCCGTGACTGAACCCTGCTGCCAGCTGTTCTACAGGTCCGAGAGACGTGTGCTAATCTGGAGCAGATGAGATCCACTGATGCCTTTTCTGTTTTTCTTCTCTGTTTAGAAAACTCTGTGATGAAAAGACTCTGCTGAGCAGAGATACGGCACCTGGGCCCCACAGGGTCTCGTTTAAAGGCTGCTGGGCAAATAGGGAGGATTCTATGCTTATCTGACCAGCTTGGCACAGGCAAACAAACACAGCAGTCGGTGCGAGAGACATTTTCGGAAAAAAAAAAAAAGAAACACAGACATGAATTTCTCTGATCTGATTCATTGGGTGGTCCTGAGAGGATGGTTTTGTTCGAGCGTTGTTTTTTTTACATATTTTATCATCAGTGTCCGGACGTAAGCCTCCAAAAAAGAAAGCACTTCTGAAAGGTGATAATTAAATGTTTTCACAGCTAAGTCCTCATGGCCCGTAGTATAATTGCATTCAAATACCCGCATACAGGGGATCAAGCAGATTAGCAAGCACTTTGGCTCGGCTCATCTGCTTATTCTGTGCTTATGATTCCCCGGCTCACTAAATCAGTGGTGTGTTGAAAAAACATTTTTATGACAATTTTAAAACTCCTCTTGTCTGTTTTAAACATGCAGACAGTGTTATTCATTAGAATGTATTAGTCTTACTCAAAGTTGGGTTTCCCTCAACACTTCAGAGTTAAGGGAACAAACACTTCCCACCTGCCACAACACCTCTGACTACATCCCCAGAAAAGATAAATGTTTTGTGAAAAGATAAATGTTTTGTCAAAAGTTGAATAGGTTCAGGTTCATCATGTTTCATAGGGTATGTTATAGAAAGCATTATTGTTGTATTACAACGTAGTAGTAGTCATTAGTCACTAATACAGAGTAACCCAACGTATATCCTTCTTAATAGTAGTTGCTAGCCTCTAATACTGACAAACTCAATCTATACACCTGTTGATAGTAGTCACTATTCTCTGATTCTGATACAACTCATCCAACCCACGTGCCTGTCGATAGAAGTCATTATTCTCTGATACGTCTAATCCAACCCATGTCTCTGTTGATAGTAGTAGATATCCCTGCTGCTTGAACTTAGGATGTAGAATGGGAAAATCTGGTAAAACTAGAATGATTTTTTCTCTTTCCTCTCTTTCCTAGAGACGGCACTGAGCGAGTTCAGCTAACCCTCCCTCTCTGAGACCCCCCTGCACTCACCCTGTAGTCGCTGGCAGTGACGTAGAAGATGGGCTGGAAGGCCAGCCAGATGATGCAGGTGGTGTACATGGTGAAGCCGATGAACTTGGCCTCGTTGAAGTTCTCAGGGCACTTGCGTGTCTTGAAGGCGTAGACGGTGCAGAGGACAATGAGCACGCAGTTGTAGGCCAGCGACGCCAGCATGCTGGAGTCGCGGCTGTTGCATTTGAGCGTGACCACGTCGCGCCGCTCGGGCGCCACCTCCTTGCGCACGCCGGGCACCTCCACGATCAGCCAGCCCACGGCCACCAGCAGCTGGCAGGAGATGAGCCCCGCACAGATGGCCACCTGCGAGGCGGGGCTGATGAAGCGCGGCCGCTGGGCCCCCGCTCCGTCCCGCACGCCGCTGAAGATGCGCGCGATACGGTTGGTCTTAGTGAGCAGCGCTGAGTAGCATACGGCGAAGGACGTGCCTAGGCCCAGGCGCCGCAGCGTGCACACGGCCGCGGATGGCTTGGCGATGTAGATGAAGGTCATGGCGTAGCACAGCCACACGCCCAGCAGCAGGATGTAGGAGAGCTCGCGGCCTGACGCCTTCACGATGGGCGTGTCGTTGTTACGCAGGAACACCACCGCCACCGCCATGGTGCACAGCATGCCCAGGCACGAGATGGTGACGGGCCCGATGGCCCAGGCGTCCGACCATCGGATGTACTCCTCGGGGAGCTCGTAGCAGCCAGTCAGGTTGGCCAGAGGCCACTCACCGAAGCCACAGTCCTGTTTTAAGGAACGAGAAAACAAGAAGAGAGAGAGAGAGAGAGAGAGAGAGAGAGAGAGAGAGAGAGAGAGAGCAGGAACAGTTTTATTTAAAATGATGTGCATCAAGGGAAAGACACCATGTTTCACATAAAGATCCACCAGCCACACTAACTAGATAAGGGAATAGCCTGACTAAGTACGGTTCTTGGTTGATGGAAGATGGTGTTGATCATCCTAGTTGACATGATCCGTACTGATTCAGACCATGATTAGTGCCAGCGTGGTCTACTAGACGCAGGATACATGCTCACAGTGCAAAGCACCAAAACCAACCCAAGAACATAATATTCTTATCTCCACCTTATCTCTAATGACGGCACCTGCAAAAATAGAATGAACTAAGTTGCTCTAGGGAAACTGGCCCTGAAGTAATTAGCTGACAAAATGTAAGTCGCTTTGGACAAAGGTATCTGCTAAATGCATAAATGTAATGTCAATGTAATGTATAATCTGAACATCTGGCTATGAGAATAATAACACATACTGTATTTTCTGATTCCAATACTCTCACCTGGCATGTGAACTCGTCTAGCAGGTACTGGTGCGGCTGGCACGGGATGCAGATCCAGCAGCACACGTCTCCCGGCTGCATGCTCTTGGCCTCGTTGGGCTGGCAGGGGTCGCTACACTGGGAGGTGGGCACCGCGCCGTTGGCCCACGGCACCAGGCTGGTGTTCAGCACCAGCGTCTGTGCCCAGTAGCCAACCTTCCGGTAGACGTACTTGCCATCCTCCTGGTGGTAGTGGAAGATGTTGTAGCGGCCCAGGCTGTCTCCCGTGGAGGTAAAACGCACCACGTTCTCTGTGTCGGCTGGTCTGAATGGAGCTGGAGGAGGGAAGGTTAGGAGAGAACACAGATCACATTTGAATAGTTAACCTTTGTCCAAATAATTCATGATATACATGTAGCTGCCACCCCCGTCTCTATGCAACCCTTATTCATCCCCACACACACTCTCTCTTTTTAAGCACAATAGACTAACAACATACATGATTTCACTGCATTTGCACTGCTGCACACCTGTAAACGTATGTATGTGACAATAAACTTCCTTGAGTCATAGTGTTCAGTTAAAGCAACTGGACTTCTTCTTTGAGCTTGAATTGAGGTTTCTTGAAGTCCAGTTGCCTTAACTGAACACAATGACTGGATCAAAGACATAAACTTCCTTGAATCCTTAAATTCTTGCATAGTTGAATACATGGGGGAATTTGGCTTGGATTCATCAGTGACTCCCTCAACTGCCACATGGAATTGTGGAGTTAATGCAGTAAATGCTACACTAAAACTGCCAGGCAGCTGAAATAACGGTGTCAAACAAATATCTCTCAAACATTGCTTCAGCTATCCTTTGAGTCATGGAATGTCATGCTTGTCAGTGAGACACAAATAAATTTGGATGCCTTAGACTTTTCTTCCAAATAGAAAAGCAAGGAATCGTGTTTTATATCAGGAGGAGACAGACTTTTATTTTTGCAGGTCACATGCTGAAAAGCTGCCAGGTGTCAATGCAAATTTAAGAGCACTAGTCTTTAGTTTTTAGTTTCAAGTGAAAAAGCAACTATGATTTAGATCAGAAAATGTCTAGGGCGTAGGGCCTCTAATGCTACACTGTTTAATGATGCTACTGACAAACCACACCACCATCTGCATGTGTAAACTGATAAATACACTGTAAAAAAAAATACATGGTTACAAAAAAAAAAAAGTTAGTATCCGGGCTGCATAACTATTTTCAGTTGACCAAATTTGAGAAAATTAGTTGTGCTGATTTCTTGCAGTGCATATACCACCACATGAATAACTGTAGGGCCACATAACATTTAATTTTTTTGACTTCATGGTGCATTTTTTGACTTCCTCCCACATGAGAGGGAGCAGAGGGCCACATCTGGCTCTCAGGGTGTACTTTGCTCCCTGTTTTATACATAGAAAACTGGTAAATAAAACTCCTCAAACTGAACTTTTTCTCACGAAGAGACACAAATAATCAAACTAGTTTTTGGTTTTGGGTGAACCGCCTTCTCAACAAAGGATGTTTGGGCAGAATTCTGAATGCTCCCCACCTGAAACAACAGCTCAGGAGAATAACAAAAAAAACATCTACATCTTCAAAGCAGGGAAAACATCCTTGGATCTGTGACTGATTAAAAAACACCTACAACCGCCACCCTGTGCCGTGAGTAAATACAGCTCCCTGAGGAAAGGGCTGCAAATCCCGTCTGATTTCACTCTTTGCTACATGCTATGTAACTCGCATCACTAATAGGCTCATAAGAGATATGGTCGTATGCATTTCAAAGCAGCCCAGTGGGATACACGTTTGCTGGGGAAAGGCACATATGTGTCCTCTTTCTGCAGAGCACACTTTGAGCCACAGAGCTGAATCTCTTCTGCTCTGGAAGGGCAAATAGAGTTTTGAGCTAAGAGTTAATATTTTACTCTTCCTAAACCTATTAATTTGCATTTCGTGAAAGGGGATGAGGGGGGATGTCTAAAAGTGTATTACAGTAGATCAAATTCATTTTCCAAGTGTAATAACTATTTCTGACTACATTCTGACCATCTCCTCGGCACATCCCGTAGGCTTACATTACTTAAAGAGAAATAGAATTGATCACAGACACTTCTGAAGACATGTGGCACTGCTGTAAATGTCAGTGTGGACAGAAAAGAATAGCGGAGGGGACAGACTCCGACTCTGGACTGCTGAAATCCACAATATTGACTAATATTGACTGTCTTCAGGGCAAAGCCATCAGATGGTTTACTCTTGCTCTCTGAACTCATGTTTTTGTCTCTGGGAGATCGAGATAAACTCTCGTTGCCATTAGCTGTCTTTTTTCAAGGCGTAAAGATTTCCGTTACCCAAAGTAGCACACTTTGCAGGACATGGCAGTCTACATTTTAGCAACCGATGCCCAACGGCCACCATTAGACATCAGAGCTTCCATCTTATACAATTCTGCCTTCTGTATTCTGTTGGCTTCTGTTTGATGATTCTTTGAGTGTCTCTACCACCAATTACCTTGGATTTGACAGGAACTTATGAAATATTTTTTCCCTGTCTGGGGAAAGAGAGAGATATACAGCCTGCATAATGATCATCCTTGTCTTTATGTTAAACTGATAAAAGCCACTATTAGATAGTGATAATTGAACATAGTCCTTATATCTGTTTAACAAATATTTTCCAACATTGTCTTAATGAACACAACGTGAAGCCTCACTTTGCATGCCATCTAGGCAAGGGCCCTCTTCCTTAAAACAGGGCTGAGAAACAGAAGCGCTTCACATGGAACATGCTCTTACAATAGAACTTTTCGATAAATCTCACACTCATTTAGGTGTGGAAAAGGATTTGGGAAAGCTGATAATTAGTTCACTTGTTCTCTGCAAATCTCAGAGGCAGAAGCAGTGCCAACATCAGTGATACCACGACAGAACACACTGGCTGTGTTAACTCCTCCTTTATCAATCAACTTCATTCAAACCAACACAGGTTTTTTTATTAATTAAAGATATTGTTTATGCATTTTATTAACCAATATTTAATAAATATGATTTTTAAATATTATTTAATTTAAATTTAAATCTAAATCTAATCTCAATCTTGAAATGACTCTTTTTTCTCAAACTGAAAGTTAATTTAGTAGCTCTGCCTTTTCTTCCTGGCTGCATTCACTCACCATCAAACTTGGTCTTTAGGATAAACTCTCGATAAAACCTTTTGCCAGTTCCGGGCTTCATTGCATCACACAGTCCAGTGGTGTTGGGGCAGACAGCCTGCCGCATGTTGTGCAGCGCGTGGGCCATGGCGTACACGGCATTCACCACAAACATGATTTTGGACTCCTGCTGAAAGTGGCCGTCCCGCAGGCTCCGCATGGCGCAGCCAGGCTCGGTTAGCTTACAGTTGAAGCGGTGCTCCCAGAACTCCCGGAACCAGGGGTTGCGATTGTTGCCATGCGGCGTCAGCTTGGTGAAGTAGTCTGCAAACTCGCGGATGGGGTAGGAAGCTAGCTCGATGGTGAAGGCCCCGTCGGCCACCGCCTCGCTGCCACGTACCACGCTGTCCTGCGCGCCCCAGCCGTCGCTGGCCACCCAGACAAATGTGGCGTTCATTCGGGCAGCTGCCACTAGCAGCTCCCGCGCATCCTCGCTGCGCGTGAACAGGATCACCACCTTGGCATTACCTTTGTGCTGCAGCGAGCGTATCACGTTCTCGTAGCTGTATCGGTTCATGGAACGGCTGACCTTAACGGAGGTGGCGATGCAGATCTGCAGAGCGCGAGCCTCCTGCTGAAAGGCGTCGATGCCCGTTTCGCCATAGTCACCCTCGGAGGCCACGGTGGACACGTAGGTCCAGTTGAAGTAGCGCAGGATCTCGGCCATGGCCTTGGCCTGGTAGAAGTCGGGAGGAACCGTACGGGCAAAGTAGTCATAGCGGGATTTGTCACTCAGTTTTGCGCTGGTAGAGGCATAGCTGATCTGGGGGATCTGGAAGAGACGCAGCAAGTTGGCCACCTACGAAAAATAAAATAAGAAAGAAAAAGACAGAGTGAATTTCCTTTGATTTTTATAAGGGGTGATCAGAATCAGAATTTGTTTTTATCGGCCAAGTATACTTTCAAATACAAGGAATTTGACTTTGGTAGGTGTTTTGTTCGCAAGACAAGCAACAAGGACATCCATCAGTATGCATACAACGCAAGAAGTATTATGGACACATGAAGGGCATCAAGGCAGTAGACAACATACAATATACATAGGTAACTATCAACATTATATACAAGTAATACATTTTACAAAAAGAATTTTGTAAAAAGCAGTCAGGTGCAAGGGAAACAATAATGCAGCTGTAGTGCAAAATGTCCAGTGCAAATACAAAATCTTATTAAAGTAGAAAGACCTGTCCTTAATCAACTACAAAGTCCTTACCTATATTTCCCCTGGGCCGGGTCAGGACAGGACAATCAAAGAAAAAAAAGCTTTCTATATTTAGGGTTTGCATTTGTGTGAAAACAAAACCCTCATATAACTCCTTTTGATAATTAATAGTTGTGGTGGTGCAGAGGTGACTTTACAGGCAGCCTGGGTTTGAACTTTGACCCCTGCATGACCCCTGGTGAGTTGCTACATAAAAGCAATTGCTAACTAACCAGTCAATTTGTTTGATTATAAACCATATTCCCTAAGTAACACTAATATCAAGTATAGCAGGTACACTGACTATTCTTTTACAATGTACAGAGAATATTTAAAAAAAAAAAAAAAAAAAAAACACCGGTATGTATTCTGGCCTTTTTGCCAGTGGACATTTGAGACAAGTTTTTTTCTGTCGTGATAGCAACTTGAGTAAGACACTAGATGCTGAAAAGTTGACTCCATATCTTTGGAGTTCATGTCTGAGTCAATGGCTTTGACTCATAAGCAGACGCCCCTTCACTTGACCCTCACACATAAATATCCGGGGAGGGAATCTACAGCATCTCTCACACACACAGAGGGGCTGTGATTGAGACGGAGAAGAATCGAAGAGAGACCATCGCCTTGAGCCGCAATCTGTTTCTCTGGCAGTCCACTGTGCATTCAGCTAGCTGTTTTTGCTTTGCTTTTTCTCTCTTTCCCTCATCTCTCTATCTCTCCCTCATCTCTCTCTCTCTCTCTCTCTCTCTCTCTCTCTGGCTCTTTCTCCATCCCCATCCTTTCCGGCTTCTGCGCTCACATCTACAGGCGAGAGCCCAAAAGCAGCCCGGTGCCAGGATCCTACCAGATGGCCCAAAGATGATGGCAGTAACACCAGATAAGAAGCGCTGCTTCACAAAGAGAATTTACTTTCTGTCTGCACCACAAGCTCTTAATTGGAACTTCAGTATAAACTGTCTTGTCACGATGCACCGAACTTGACAAACTGGTTGGCATGCCAGACTGTTTAGATGCACAAACATCTGATTTTGCCATCCACATTACGAACAGTTACATGATCACAGCGTTTGACAAAGGCTTATTTATCTGTCTCAAATCTGGCAAACGACGAGAGCATATTTGTGCAAAGATTTTTTTTTTTCGTTGTGCAAAGAATGTTCTGTCAGAATGTGTAGGCACAAACACTTGAGGGGTGTGGGGTGGCAGAGAGGCAAGCAAACGTAGCAGGGGAGGAGTGAACGTGTAGAAGCTGGCAATTTGCAGTGACAATTAGGCCCTGCGGGACTGTGTGATTGAGATTTGTGTGCGTCTCTAAAAGCGGCACCGCGGAGAGAGTCCTCCCCCCCTGGCATTCCAAGTGACTAAATAAAGCCTCGGGCATAAGGATTCCCATGGTTTGATAGAGTGGATCTCTCTCTTTCTCTCTCTCTCTCACACACACACACACACACACACATAGACTCTCGCACTCTCCCTGTATGCCTGGTCCTTATTTAAATTTCGAGCTCTGTACAGAAACATTGCACTGCTCATCTGTTGTCATCTGTTGGCTGGTGTTTTCTGGGATGTTTGTGGGTGGTGCGTGGAGTGAGGGTGCTGCACAGAGAATCAGTCAGCAGGGGACTACATGTGTGTGGGGAGCTCTGGATGCTTTGGGAAAAAATGTAAATGACAGTGTGGTAATTAGTGCTCTTGAAACTGAAAACTGATCAAAATGGATTCATATTGTTATACTCTGTGTCTGTGCAAATGCACTTAGCCACTAATTAATAACTCTACTGTGTGGCATAAAAGGAAAAATCTCACCAGAAGTCACCATGACTTGAAACCCCATCACACCCAATAGATGGTGCCTACACAGTGATATAATAAGATAATGTGATGTTCACATAATAACATTGAAGTATAAAATTAAATATAGTAATAGCAGTAATATAGTAATAATTAAAAGCATGTCAACATTTTAATTCAATTCTAGACTTTTTGAATGTACACCGCTGTACTGCAGAGATAGGGCATGTGTTCACATTCAGGTCACACTGTAGCTTATCGTTATTGTATTGGTCCACAGCTTGTTCTGGGTGGGCTGACTGACATTAAACTGGTCACTTGAACAGTCACGGAGCTTAACACACTCTGACAGAGCCTGTATGATTGGCCAATAGGCATCAGCCCTGGGGCCCCCAGCGACTCGGCTGAGCTCGGAGATAAAAGCGAGTCCATATGATGCACTTAGACAAGAGGCAGGGGGCACAAACAGAGCTGATTCTTTCCATACACACACGTCTCTAAGGGCCTGGCTCCATCTCCTCTCCATAAACATGCCTGACCATGACCATGGTCTGTCAAGTTAGTTTAATTTTAAGATGTATGTTTCTTATTTATCAGCAATATACTTTGTGCATCTATTAAGATTATATTCCATACAAGAAGCTATATCTATCTATCTATCTATCTATCTATCTATCTATCTATCTCTACATGTGTGTGTGCCTTTTTTGTTTGTTTTGTTTATTTGTTGATGTTTTGTTTATTTGTTGATGCTCCCTTTAAAGGAGCAGAAGTGCAGAACTATGTATAAAACACCTATTTAGATCTCTTGCTAAATATGCTAATGCCTTACACAGGTTGCAAGCGTGAAGAAAAAAGGAAATGGGGCATATGCTGCGTCTTCCATATTTATTTTTAATTATGCTAGTGTTCCATATGGTCTGATGAAAATCAGATTACCTTTGGGTGAGGAAAATGTCAGAGGGCCTGTTTATTATAATACTTGCTAAACTATGGACTTGTAATATTCCCTTATTGTCCATCCCTCTATGAAAAAGAACTCCAAACACCATGTGATTCAAGTCGAAGAACCAACTAGAATTCTTTGCCAGCCAAATCAAATGTAACGAATGTTAACAAATTTAAAACATTTTCTGATGTAACAACATGTCTGAGTTGTCTGATTTTGGTAACATTAAAAATTTAGTTTGTTGACAACCTGTCTTGGAACTCGAATGAATGCATGATACACACTTGGAAAAAAGCCTTTGACAGAAAAAAAAATATTTGCACATGTAATATAATATAATAGTGATAGACTTCAGTGCTTTTTTCTGCTTAACTTCCAAAGACAAGACGAATACGTATAGGCTACAATAGTTTGGCTCAGACCTTTAGATTTGGCTCAATAGAAAGAGCGGAAAGGTTTGAAAGTGATTGTCTCTTAAACTGCCTCTACAAAGCTCTACAAACATAGAGTGATGGGATTGGTCCGAACCTGGGAAAAGAGCTATTGTGACCCTATGCCTCATTTCTAGACATACTGTCAAAGCCAAACTTTACTACCGCTAGGATATGCCTAGATTTCTAGGCTATACCATATTACTATTACTGAAACATAATTATGACTTTATTCCAGAATTTAAAAAAAAAGTTTCTTCCCTCTCATGACAATGATTGACAACTAGAATGCAATGGACAATGGTTTCAAGAACCATAGGCTGTCACTGCATGTCAGTTAGCTGTCAGATCTAAAACGTGCACTGAAAAACACTGTGTCCTGACTTGACCAAGACCCTCCTCAGAGTTGCAGTGGAGCGTTTGACAGTGTCTCTCTCTTCCGCCCTCTTTTGTCTGACAAAAGGAAGGAAAAATATTTTATTCTCCAGCGTTCTTTCATCTGAGCAGAACGTCGGCTCCACAACGCAGCACATCTGCTTTCAACTACTCGACTGTAACCCACAATGAATCTATGATTTCAGAGACAGCGCACTACGACACTCTAACACTTTAATTGGCTAAAACTGATCAATGAGTGTTCAGAGAAGGACTAGCAAGGACTTCATTAGAGTGTTTCTAGAAATTCACCATGAATGTTCAGTATGGTATGCATACTAGTTGAAAGCGAGGCAGCGTGCTCTCTCTTGTGGCTTTTATCATGTTTAAAACATGAAAAGACCATCTGGTGTTCCCAAAGGATGCCGACAAGCATGGTACAGGAATGCAGGCATTATTGATTTATTATTTTATTCACTATGTAGACAGGCTGTCCAGCTGAAAGCAGTTCTCTTGTTCTTTATGTTTTAAAACGGGTTATATTGATAAATGTGCATTTGTGAGATAAATGTGCATTTGTGAAATAAATGTGAATTGTGAAATGTGAAAATAAATAAACATGAAATGTGAATTTTTGGTGAAAATGGATTGCCTGCTTGGCAAAAAAAGACCTTTATCTAGCTTTGTAACCTCGTTAGCCATACAGTAAGTGCTCTCCAGAATAATGACTACTGTGTTAGGCACTTAAAGGCATTTTCCGGAGTGAAACAACACGTAGCTCTGTTGATTCACGTTGCTAAGTGCTATCCATAGGTATAAGAACGACAGATTTTCATGCACGGTAGACCGATTAACGAAACGGCAGCCAGCGCTAACTGATTAGGGCATGTCAGTTTCGTTTTCATATGCCCAATATGCTTAGCATTAGCCTCAGTCAACAGAGCTACCGGTTGATTCACTCCGGATAATCCCTTTAATTATTATAAGCTTCAATTCAATTTCTTTTTATAGAGCATTGTACAAAATGTCATAGCGCTTCACAACAAAGAGCACCAATGAGCTTTCAAGGTACATTTTTTTATGGACAACTATTTTTTTTTATATCCAATTTAATAGGTAAAAGCTCATGTTCTGTGGTACAGCTATCACTTCCCAGCCCTGACCTCCAATGTCCTAGGACAATGTCACAATATCATACATATCACAATATCTTCGAATATCTGTAGAACAATATTGGTTGCTTACAGGAATTTGAACCTATTGTGCAGTCTCTGTCTCCACTGTAGGTGGTAAAGAACACAGAAGTTGAGTGAATGACACTTCTGTTGATTTGATCTCATTAAGTTCCAATACTGAGACATACTGTTGGGTTTTTATAGTTGAAGTCATTTTATGACTAATCTGAGCAAATGACTCTCTCTGCTTTCTCTTCCAGAGTCAAATGTCAAATGTGTGAGTTTTTAACCCTTCCTTGAGCATGTATCTCCTTAAACAGTGAGTGCATACACATTTGATATGGACCGATAGTTTGTAATGTATTCAAATGTCATGTCATGTCAGACATGTTACTGTATGTTACATCATCTATGCATAAACCAAGCCTTGACAGAAAACTTTATTTATCACCCAGACATAACCTAGCCGTCCTAGCAGAAAATTAATTTGTCTCAGGATTTATTGTTCTCTCCGACTCAAGCACCATGTCTGGATTCACAAGTAATAAGCTGTGTCATCTTCACTGTTTTTGATATGAGAGGGTAGAATAATTTAAGGCCATTGCAGTAAGATTTTCGTTTTCTCTGAGGGCATGGGATCAGGTGATGCTGTTATTGCATGGGGACTTTTCATAGATAGGGTGTGTGGGCAGGGAAGAATTTTAAGATGTCTGCATAGACAAATTTCCTTCTCAAGTAAGGACTTCTACAGAAGGATAGATCAGGACACAGAGTTTTGAAATGAGTCTTTTCATAACGTCACATTTCAGTGAAGTTGGGTGAAGAAGGAGACTGTCCTTCTCTGTATGATTTTCGATGGGGAACTATTAAAATCTAAAATAGCACGAGCAAGTCCTCACTCTACTCCTGATGCTGAATGGGATGTTATCCTGTCAAAATGTAAGGTTGAAGGTTGAAGGTTTGTTTTGACCTTTTTTAAAGATTCAGTTGACACCCGCCTTGCTGTGCAGAGACACAGTGGAGCCGCAGGAGCTCAGATGTAAAGTGTTTTCAATCAGTGCCCAAAGTGTGTCCAAAAGTCCCAAAGTGTATCTGACACTTCTTGGCCAGAGGGAGGTAGGTGTGCCAAAAGAACCCAGATGAAGTGCCGGCACCAGGAAACATGATTACTACTTTTTTTCCTCATGAACAGAAACGTTTCAGGTACTTATGTACGTATGTTTCTGAACAAGAAGCCGAAAACGGATAGAATGGATAATGCATGCTTCATGCATGCATGCTTTATTCTGCTGAACTTATCTAACACCAACCCTTTGAAAAAAGGGCAGTAAGCACCTGCGTCACGCAAGCGAACTGGCATTTGCCAGGCTCAGCGCGACGACAGAGAGGTTATAATAACCCCTGCTTACTTCCACTCTGCCTCTTTTGCCATGCGCACCAGCGCTGGCACTTGAGGCCAGAAGCTATCCGTTTTCGGCTTCTCGTTCAGAGAACCGAAGGTACATAAGTACCTGAAACGTTCTCTTTCACTTCTAGCCGAAAACGGATAGAATGGATCACTACAACCAAGCCTCAAGTGCCACCCCACAAGGGGCCCGAGCTGGGAGGATCCACAGGCTAAGGCCGTAGAGGTGCAGAGAGCACGCTCTCAGCCACGCCAAGCCTGGTGACGTCCAGTGTGTAAAAACGTGCAAGGTATTGCCAGATGCCCAAGAAGCGCTCTGGCAAATATCCTGTATCGAGACGCCTTTCCAAAAGGCCCAAGAGGCCTCCACCCCTTAAGTAGAGTGGGCTCTCACATTGCTTTTTATGCAAGCTTAGCCTCGGTAAGCCAATGATATAAGCGCTGAGCATCTCCATGTGCAAACTCCAAACAATCAGGACTTACTGAAGAGCAGCTGATTCACTGACACGCTTAACAGATTCCAAGTGAGCAGAAGAGCAGTCTTCAGCAAAAGTAACTCCAGACTGATGCCCGTCAGAGGGACAAAAGGCGAGTTAGCCAGGCCATGTAGAACTGCAGCCAGGTCCCAGGAAGGAACTGAATGTGCAGTGCAGGGGCGAAGCCGCCTGACGCCCTTCACAAAGCGCAATGCGAGAGTATGCGCACCTGAGGAGGTTCCCACATAGCCTAGATGGCAAGCGGAGATAGCCGTGAGGTACACTTTCAAAGTGGACGCTGTGTGTCTCTGGTTAAGCAAGTGCTGCAGAAAAGTGAGCACATTGGCAATAGGGCAAACGAGCAGGTCAAAGCCCCTGTTTGCGCACCATGCACTAAAGACGCGCCATTTCAGCGTGTACAGAGACCTAGTAGAAGGTGCTCTGGTGCTCTGAATGGTTTCCACCACGGCGGCGGTTAGGCCGTGTTCTAAGAGGCGCACCCGTTCAGGGGCCAAGCCATCAGCCTCAGGTCCCAGGTGCCGTTAGGTGCCAAACGCCCCCGCGCCCCTGCGAGAGGAGGTTCCTCCTCTGTGGCAGTGTCCACGACTGGCCGTCCACCATCGAGATCAGGTCCAAGAACCAGCTCTGCGATGGCTAATGAGGAGCAATCAGAATCGCTCTGTGCACTCCCGATCTGATCCTGGCCAGGACTTGACGCAGGAGAGGGAGCGGTGGGAAGGTGTAAAGCAGGACGCGAGGCAACCTGTGCGCCAGCACTTCCACGCCTAGAGGAGGGTTGTCCGATCCCAGTGAGTACCACAGGGGGCAGTGGGTTCCCTCGAGTTTTCCCTCGAGGCGAACAGGTCCACTTAGGCCTGGCCGAACCAAGTCCATTACCGGTGCACTATGGCTGGACAGAGGCGCCAGTCTGTGGCGTGCGGTGCACCTCTGGATAGGAGATCCGTGCCTGCATTGCGCACGCCTGGTAAGTGAGGCTCCCTGTCCCTAGTCTATTGAGGCCATGGAAACCCCCGGGCGAATGGCCTGAGCCACCAAGCGCCCCGTGAGCATGGAACGAGGAACGAGAGGCGTTTTAGGCGCTTGTTGACCGCTCTCAGGTCTAAGATAGGGCAAAAAGACCCTGTCTTTTTGGGCACGAGAAAGTATGTGCTGTAACGACCGACGTGCATGAGGGCTGGGTCCACTGACTGGACAGTGCTTTTCTCCAAGAGCTGTAGAAGTTCCTGTCTCAGTGTCGGGGCCCTGTCTGAGGGCATCACTGATCGCATAACACCTTTGAAAGGAGGGGGGGGAGGCATTCCGAACCGAAGCTAATACTATTGAGAGTATCCAGTTAGAGCTTGTGCGCTGCGCCCATGCCTGTTCCAATAACGCAGCTTTGGCTGGGGAAGACATAGCCAGCCGAAGCGCAATGCTGCCCCCTTTTAGCTGTGAGCAGACGCCCGGTCATGTGGAGACAAGGACGGACCAGGGAGCACGGGCAGAGGCTATGCCTGAAGCGAAAACCCGGCGTTTGCGTTGTCATGACATGCGTAACGCGTGAGCAACGAGGTGGCGCTTGTCCCTGTCGCCCATGCTGGTGAGATTCAGCCACAGGTGACGATCAAGAGCAACAAGGGAGCCCAAAGCGCGTCCCTGTGCTTTGACCGCGTTAAGGAAACCCATGTTAAGGGTCTCACCGCCTGCGCAGAGCAGATGAAAGCCTTGTTAGCCAGCTTCTTTGTCCGCTGGCAAGGCTTGGAGGGGAGCTCCGGAGAAGTCACCCAGGTGGCAGTAGAGGACGGCGCCAGACAGTCTGCCACTGCATCCTCCACCGGGGGCAGACGGAGGAGGCCCAGAGTGTCAGCTCCCGCCATCGCAAAGAATGCGGCCGGGCCCTGGATGGGTGCGGTTGCGTAGAAGGGAGTTTTCCAGGCGATCGTCGGATGTGCCGGGAGGGGACGGATGTCTGGGGGGGGCTTGAACACCGGTAAACGGGTCGAAACGCTGGTCCGCCCTTTTTTCAAAGTGGTGTTAGTTAAATTCAGCAGAATACAGCATGAAGCATGCATTATCCATTCTATCTGTTTTCAGCTAGAAGTGAAAGAGAACAGTGCTCCTGAATCTCAAGGTACACATTAGCATAGACAGACAATTTTTCTGAGTGTCTGGTATCGCAGCTGAGGGTACGATTCTGCAGGACATATTTATGCATGTTATTAGTATTCACAATACCGGCCTCCCACAGGTTCTTTATGGAAATATGATAATTTATTCCATGTCACCTTGCGAGAAATGAAACAAACACTCTCAGCGAGGAGCGCCCCGGCAGCCGTGCCTGTTGGAGACGTCAGTCTCTGGCCGCGTCGCCAGGACCAAACCTCTCTTACCTTGCATCGGATCAGCCTCTTAATGCAGTGCTCCTTGGGTAATGAGCCTGGCCCATGTTTATGCATTCGAAAATAAAAGAAAGAATAGCAGCCGGTGGGGGGGGGGGGGGGGGGGGGGCTGGTGTAAATCGGCCCAGAGTGTCAGTAATTGCATTTATATTCGTCTTTCTCTGCTCTCACTGCTCAACAGAGCACGTGCCACGGAGAGGGACAGACGCACACTAGGATGAAACTACTTCATCAACACAGCTTTTAACATTTATTTTTAATCGTAGCAGTCTGAGAGAACCGTTGGTGGTCAGATGTTTGGTGTTGGCTGTTTGGAGCAGCTGAGTGCAGTAGTGTCTAAACGTTGTCTCGTGCACGCAAACATTGCAGCCGCCTTCGCTTGCCTTGCTGTGACGCTGTTGATTTTAGCAGTGCGTTAGAGTGATCTTTTTCACATCAGAGTTCACACATACGCCAGCAAGCTGAATTGTGTCATTTCTGCCACCACCTACCAACTGACATAATTACATTAATGCATTTCCATATATAACATAAAACATCAGCAGTTCTGTAGAGGCACCAGTCTAGTGTCTAATGTGTGTGTGTGTGTGTGTGTGTGTGTGTGTGTGAGTCTGTGTGTGTGTGTGAGTCTGTGTGTGCATGCATGCATTTCTATGTGTGCATATGTGTGTGTGTGTGTGTCTGTGTGTCTGTGAGTGTTAGTGTGTGTGCGTACGCGTTTCTGTCTGTCTATTAAGATGCCATCTGTCAAGCTAGAATGCAGAAGCATCACTCCATATCTACCAGTGTTTTGGTTGCACATATTCAATGAGCAGAAAAGACAACACAAAGACAGAAATGATATCTGCAGAGAATTATTAGTACTGCACAGGGAAAAAAATTTTTTTTTCATTAAAATCACTCTGGAATCTAATGTTCTTGCACAGCAAGAATTTTAATCGCCAGGAAAACAAAACAATGAATCAGAAATTTTCCACGGAGAAAGCCTCACATCTTCGGGAATATAATTGGATGCCAGTCTACCTCAGGAGCACAAGAAAGCGCACTCTAAGCATTTCCATAATAATAAAGCCCCCAAATGACACTTCAGCAGCAAACTGTCAGTTACAGCCCAAACCACTCTTTTGATCATCTTCCTCTTATCCAGATGGCAAGGAGGGAGGAGTGAGAAAACTGCGCAGAAATAGCAAATGCAATGCCATGTGTTAAACTCCTTTTTTTATTCAGCCTTGGTTGTAACGTCATGCTGGACGGCTTCTTCATTCCTTGCCAGCTCCCCGCTTTCTCTCTCTCTTTCTTTCTCTCCCTTGCTCTCTCTCTCTCTCTCTCTCAGTCTCTGTGCAGAAGAGTGCAAAAGAAAGGCACTAGCCCACAGATAAACATCATATTGGCTTGCACTTGCTCCCCTGTGGCAAGTGCAGGGAATGTGGGGTGGAGGGGGAGAGGGGCTAGGCTAGCAGGCTAACGCTCCACCACGCCAAGCCTCGTCTCCAGCACTTGCCAGGGCCAGCAGCGCATCTGCAGCTCTGCATCTCCACTGCTGCTCTTCCAGCCTGCTAGCAACACCAACGCACTGACCGCGGCCAGACGAGTTCAAAAGCCCCAGCAGTGGCAGCAGCATTGACAAGAGTGCACGGGGACAACTAGGTCAAGGTCCTCAAGTGATTAGCATCACTGGTGAGCAGGGGATGGAGGGATGGAGGGATGGAGGCCTCTCTGGGGCCCAGTGTTCTCCTTCATCTTCTCTCCTCTCTCACAGCACGTGCTCAGACCTCCTGGAGAGGAGCTGCGCTAGAAGATCTGAGATACACCTCCTCATCTCCTCCCTCATCCAACTCTCTTTCTTCCTTTACTCCTCCTCGTCCTCCCCCTTTCTCTGCTTTTCTTCTCCTGCCTCCACGGAGAAAGCCTCACATGTTTTTCTCCATCTGCCTGTTCCTCTAGCTCCATCTCCTCCACCTCTTCCTCTTCCTCCCACTTTTGATCATACTCCTCCTCCTCCTCCTTCATCTCTCTGCTCTACTGTTGCTGCTCTACTGTTCTCGTCAGATCAACACGGTCACTGCTGCATTTCGTGTGACAAATGTGAGCGTTGTGTTATGAGTGACTGCTCAGATCACGCTAATGATGTCCTAGAGGTGCTTTCATGAAATCATTTCTAACCTAAAAATTATAATTACGCTCCTCAAACCCGGTCTGAAGTCAGCCCTCTGTACTTGAGAAGGAAGACTAACATCTACCATAGAGTGTCTTGTGTGTTATACTGTACCAGTATGGAAAACAAGACATTTGGGTTTCACCATTAAAGCACTGTGATTCAGACCTCTGCAGTATGTCACTGTCGTATGCAATTACTCAGACTAACAACTAGTGCCAATGAAGTGCAGCAATTAATTTACAGAAAGTTTGTTAGTGCTTTGTGTTGTTAAATCTTTCAAAAATGCTCATGGAGTCTAGACATGATGAGAGGGTGGTATTTGACCCATGTCAAGTGTTGCATGGTTGCATGCGTATTGCATGACTACACTCTCGTCCAAATGTCTTATGTGCTGCAATTCGGGAGGCAATGTTTGCCTAGTTAAACATGACATTTTCCTTTTCCCTCTCAATTCCGGCATGTCCACATACTTGTGCACATTTTGCGTATGGTAGTTTAAGGGAAGGCCCTCTACTCTTGGATTATCTGATGCCTGGAGCCGAATGACATGTTAGATGCTGCATCTCCTGCATCTCTACGGAAGGGAATAAATGTCAACCAAGAAGTCACACAGAGCCCAACGGAAGAGCATTCAGACCAGGCTTGTAGATTTTTTTGTCAAGGAAATTTCACTTAAATAATAGATATCTAGATTAAAGGTTATATTGTTTCACAATGGTTTTCATTTATACGTGTTGTAGTAAAACCCCCTCCCTCTCAAAATAGTCTGCTGATGTCTTCATTGAGTGCTAAGTAACATTGTGTTGACGCAGTTGTAGTTGTACAACCGGTATACTTTAGCTTATAGCCAACAAGGGAATGTTCTATCATGGAATGAAAGGAGGAATAATGTAATAAGTAATAAGTAATAATTAATGAAAAATAATTAAAATACTATTGGTGGTTATTAAGACACAACAGTTTACAGTTGCGTCTTCAACTACTTTGGTTCTTCAACCATGCTTAATTCTGCTGAGTTGTGGTTTCAGTTGGCTAACGCGGCATACAATAAATCCGGGGACCCAGGTTCGAGTCCGATCCGAGGTCATTTCCATCTCTCTCTCCCACTTGTTTCCTGTCATTTTCTTTCTCTTCATTGTCCTATCTGATTAAATGCAAAAAAGTCCCCAAAACATGCCAAACTTTAAGGTCAAGTAATATTAATAATAGTTAATTAAAATAGTAATTGGCAGCTATTAAGGCTACTTTGGTTCTTCAAACACTTTACCTGTATGGAGACATCGCTGTAGGAGCCACCGATGACCCCCGAGATGGCGAGCAGGTCATCCTTCTGCGGCGTGGTGCCGTCTGGGCAGATGAACCCCGTCTCCTGCACCTTGGTGAGCGAAGCGCGCACAAACTCCAGCGACTGCTCCAGCGCGTAGGTGTCTTTGGAGCAGGTGTCCAGGATGTGAGCCCCCAGCGTGAGGCCCGGCAGCAGCTGGTTGTCCTGGTTGATCTCGTCCAGGGCCAGCAGCATGGCCTCCAGCCGCTGGATGCCGCGGTGCTCGTTGATCTTGCCACAGTCCTCCGAGCCCTCGCCCTTCTCGTGCACCGGGAACAGGGCCCCGATCACCACATCGCCCTTGATGATGATCTCCCGCTTGGAGCTGCTCTCGGACGGGGTAAGCCGCGGGCTTGGCAGGGCGTTTTGCACCAGCAGGACTAGGACGAGGAACAGGAGCTGGAGGAAGCACCAGCGGGGGGCGCTAGAAGCCAGCCTGGGTGGCCTAGAGGGAGAGGGGTTCATCATGAGCATGCTTGAGCGTAACGGCGCCTGATTGGTGGTTGTCTTCTCTTGTCTATCCTTTTATGCCTGAAAGTTGGTCTGGTCATGAAACAACAGGATTTCCATGTTTGCTTGTTTGTTTTTGTTTGTTTCTTTGCCTTGCACCTGCCAGTAAAAGAGGTGACACAGATTAACGCTGTTCAAGTCATCCAGCAGTTTGAATAAGGAATTACGCTTGGACATATAGATGGGCATTCAAATGTATCAGAACAATTCAAACATTTTTTCCATAATTATGAAACACTTTTCACACACAAAAAAGTGTAAGCCTGCATTGTAAAGTGCATTGTAAAGTGCAAATGAGGTGATGATTGTTTTGAGTGGTCATTTAGAAAAACAAAAAAAAACAAAACATGCACTTGGTAACACTTGGTAATTGAGGTTTTAAGTTTAATTATACTGTTTGTGTGTGTGTGTGTGTGTGCGTGTGTGTGAGTTTTGCATGTGCGCTTTGAGCACATTCCACCCAAATATTTGGACAGCATTAACTTCCAGCCCCAGTTGGAGTCTGGGTCTGCTAGATGGCCTGGGTACACTAGAAGTGTTTCATTCTGAGTGATCTACTCCACACAACTGAGCGGTGGGTGCAACGCCTGCCAGTGACCCAAGGAGTTGTGTGGACGGAAAACTCTTTCCCAGTTATTAGGACTTGTCTCAAACAACGGTTGCCATGGAAACAAGCCAAAGGACTGGCTTATAGTCCAGCCTCCGGCCCATCATATGGTAGGAAACCAAGAGTTTGCATGCACGCTCCCTGAAATAGTTTACACGCTTTTAATTCATTATTTTGGAAACATAGTGAAAGTGAGGGGGAACTACCAAATACCAGTTAAAAAATAGTACTAAGGCAACATGGCTTTACTTTGACTCAGTGGCAAACAAACACAGAGAGAGAGAGAGAGAGAGAGAGAGGATGTGTGCGCATCCTGCTCCATATCATAACCTATATAGGCCTAACTTGATGAGAAGCAGTCATTAAGAGAACCTGGTCATTGCACCAGATGTGTGATGTTAGAAGCTATTGCCACACAGCTCATCCCTGTTATACTACCTGCAGACATAACGTTGTGGTTCATGTCCTCTGTATCTGATGGCGATGACTCACACCAGTAAACTCTTTTTTAAATGGTGCAACAGGAAACTGAGGTGCTAGTTTTCCATCAAAATGAAACACAGCACCAGCCATCACTGAGCAGGACGTATAAAAATAAATAATTTGCTGATAGTTAGTCTAAGGGCAATTAAATGACATAATTAAATTGGAATAAGGTACTCTTGACACACAGCGTACGCTAAGTCCCTGCCAGATGTTAGCCAGAGTGCAGCAGGTGTGGCTGATGTCTGAACTCGGCCTTGTTTCCTAGCTCATCCACTGCCTGGCAATCAGCACTCCATGGTGATCAGCAAGCCCCCTGGCTTCCATACCGCGCAAAGCGTTTAACCGACATTAAAATCACATTACTCCTCTGCGCCGTCTTCAGGAACAGATGGGCACAGTGTGAAGACGTTCCATTCGTCCAAACAGGGGCCGGGGGTGCAAGCTGCCCCAGCCAATCACAGCCAAGACACAGCTTCCTGGTTGGACGGGGTTTGGGTAGATATCCTGGTTGCACACACAGGCAGACCCAACAAAATAAAAGAAAAAGGATATGGCAAGACAATGTTTTTGATTAAAATTGCGTTTGGGATGAGGTTTTCAATGACAAGGATGGTGAAGCAATTTTCGATGATTGCGAGAGCCTGAACACTGTGGAGCTTGTTAGCTCGCACTTGATTGGATCATTAGACAGGACAGTTGGCAGGACCGATACCCAATGTGCCAACCAGACACACCTGCCAAGGAACTGTCCCCAATTTACTGTGCAAACAACTTCATCAGGACAGGACCCAAAATAGGCCGCTTGAGATTTCATACTTTTGACATGTTTCAAATAACTCAGCACAGGTGACAGAGTTTTACATGAAAGCCCATTGAGATAGCTTCACAGGGAAGGCATTTGCCAGCACTTGATGTCTATGATTTAACTTCACAGGTAACCTTTTCACACTTGCTTTTGAATCACGTAGTTTGACAGAGAGGAGTGAGCTCACCAAGATAATAAGATCAAGTTGGTCCAACTGTAGTGTTACTGTATGTACATCTGTGTTTACTGGCAATTTATTGCTTGGGTAATATAAGTCTAAAGACTCAGACGGGGTGTGAGTGAGAGGGGTGGGAAGTTTTAAAGTGATGCAAATTTGAGATAGTACTGTATGTGTGTGACTAAGTGTGAGGTCTGTTTTTTAGTGTGCCCTTTGCTCTGGTGTAACTCAGTAAGTGAGTGAGATCATCAAGCAAAACAACCAGGTAGCACAATAAACTCAGCCTTCGCCAACACTTCTCGGACACAAACTCGGGCAGATTTGGAAAACTTTGAAAAGATTGTGTTCATAACACTACACAATACTGTGTTTAAAGTGTGTATAGCCATAAGAAGTCCAGTTGACTACCATGACCTATACGATTGAGAATCTTCACAGACATTAATTGTTCTGTTTCTTTCCTCCCACATTGTTCAAGAGAATTATGTATTCAGTTTGTACAAAGTTTATGTGGGCGATCTTCACTCAAGGATTTCCCATCCATTGCACATGGCTACTGACAGCCATATCTTTACACAGACATGTTGTGTTGTGACACACACACACTGAACATTTGAAAGTCAATATGTTTTTGCTTTGCTCTCGTGCTACTTCATCCATTCTAACATACATTATACAAGAACTTCATGATCTGTATTGTTTTGTTTTGCATTGCATCATGCATATTCTAGCCATGTTCAAATCAAACAATTAAAATTTTAAAAATGAGTCATAATTCATCTTAGTGTGCAGGTTAGCAATCTGTGCATCGGTTAGCAGAAAGACTTGAAGTTTAGGCCAGGAAGATGCGGTAGGCAGACCGTCACTGCAGAGAATCTCTATTTCAGCTCCAGACCATAGACTAGACACTCTGAATAAGTCTGAATGAGACCAGCTTGTATTCAGAGCGATGACCTATGTCATGTTTTTCTCTGAACATTCTATGTGGGTTCCACTGGGACAGCGTTCTATATCTTTCTCTCCCATTCATGCCGATAGCAGAAGCTGCTGAATGGGCATTCCCATGAGGGACACAAAGACACTTTTGGCATGTTTGATGACACCTCCTCTATAGCCTGACCTAACCAAAAGACAAAGTCTAAAACAGCTCAAAGCCAGCAGTGTTACTAAGCTAATGGTAGGCTCCTCAACATTTCCCAAGGCTTGTCAGTGGTGGCAAATGATAGGGAAACCCTCTCTAATATGACTGATTGTATAAGCCACTGTAATTATCTGTGTGTTCCTTCATTTTTTTGTCTCTACAAGGTAAGGCAACATTCACCCATCTGTTGCAATAGTCATAGTATTCAGTTAAAGGCAACTTGAACTCCAGTTGCCTTAAACTTAACACTATGACTACCACCTGGATGAATAAGAGTCTTCACAGACATCTGTTGTAATGGCATCAGGTGCACAATCCTCTAACCTCCCGAGCTTATTTTACAGTCAAATCATCACAATGCACGTACAGAAGTGCAATTATGACTATAAGGTGTTATTTGTGACCTTAAAAAAACATATATAGAACATTGTTGTTCATTGACATGCACAGCAGTGTACCTCATTTGCATAGGTTATGTATGGAGCTCCTGACACTTTTCAGCTTTTCCCTACATTCCTGTTTATGGAATTAGACATGATGGAATAGCAGAGTCTGCTCCCTCTACCCTGCAAGCACATGTACACAAACACACACACAAACATAGATGCGCACACTCTTTCTCTCTCTCTCTCCCTCTCTCTCTCACACACACACACAAACATTCATTTATGCACACACACACACACACACACACACACACACACACACACACACACAC
>JAGFZM010000079.1:125857-162269 GCA_017657215.1 Limnothrissa miodon | reverse complement strand
CCACCGAACCCCTCTCAGGGTCCAAAAACAACAGCCCCCTCCTCTCCTCCTCATCCTCTCTCTTTCTCTCATGGTTATCCTCCCTGTGGGAGGAAACACAATGTACAGGCCTACTATAGTTCAAATCCCACTAGAATACATATACAGTACTTATATACAGTACAAATGAGGGGCAGCGAATGCAAACACCTTCAAGTGATGAAATTAGTTGAGGCACTTGTGGAACTGTTTTGTGGAACAAACAAAAGAAGCCTGTGACTATCTACCAGGCTCCCCAGCACTCCCTTCAACCAAACTGCCTTTTAATATGACTATGCAAACATACAGACACATATGCATTGTGCATCTGGTCACAATAAGTGATATTGCAAGTATGTCAGTGAAGATCATGGTTGTCAAAAGGGTTTGGATTTGTGTTTTTGGAACTTGATAATGTTTAGACATTACACCCACAGCCCTGTATATATGGTCTGGAAGGATAGAACTGATGAAAAAAAAAGTCCAGTTGCCCCTAACTGAAAGTTTTTGAACCGTGGTGTATAGTTGATCTGAGTAGTGGGAGATTTTTCCTCCTAAAACGTAAACAGTGTCTGGACCCTAATAACTGCTCCATTCAAAATTCAGACAAATCCCTCATGAATAATGTTCAATCCCATTCTCCCATAAGTCAAGGTCAGAGGTTGATGTGAAGGAATTACACAGTCCGATACAGATCAAACAGGACAGACGGGTGTAATAGAAGAATACTATTTAATATCCAGTACAGAAAGAAACCTCACAGGCAAAGAAACCTCAATATATATATGTAATCAGGGCATAGACCTGGCCATCGGCTGAAGGCTTGAGGTTGCGTGTTGTGAAATATTCATCATAGATTATTATTTCAAGTCTTTCAAGTTCAAAATTCTGGCCGTGTAGCATGCTAGTAGCAGAGAATTATACATTGTGTTTTTCAAACAGAAATGAAACAAATAATTAAAAATGTTATGAAGAGCAGAAAATGTTTATGTGCCCAGAGATAACAAAACTACACATTCAAAACAAACAAACGTCCCTGGAGGATATCAAGTTTTAAATGGCTCATAAAAGTACACACTGACAATAAGGTGTGTGTGATATTACTAGTCTGGGAACGTAGAATCATTCTTTAAAAAAAACAGCAAAATCACATCAGCATTCTAAATTAATGAAACTTTGCACCTCAGAAGAACATCACAGATTTTTATATCACTTTACATTCAAGTATAAAAACTTTACATTCAAGTATAAAAAGAACATGAAAACATCTGATGAAGATATTTGTTTTCTCTTTTTGACTGACAAGAGTGGTGTTGGCAAAACAATATTAGAACATTATGACCTCATTATTCAAATCTGATCAAATCTGAAGACTTGAGGAACTGATGCTTAGGTCTTTAAGTGACTTAAAGTAACAGCAAACTGATGCTTAGATCCTGTAGTCTTGTGTTCAAAGTGGAGTTAAATCACTGTAACATTAGTGTTGAAATGTTGAATTTCACAGCTAAATCAAAAGAAAGTAAAAAGTAGATGAGGACTAACATCCCATTTTTTTTTATTACATTTACAGGTAACAGCTAACTAATTACTGGATAAGGCCACTGCTAGCAAGGGTATTCAAACACTTCCCTTGGCATGACATTGTACAGACGTGCTTCTGTTTATGGTCTACCAGCCACAATCACACATAGGATTTAAAAAAAAAAAAAAAAAAAAAAAAAAAAGACAGTTTGACTCGTATGAGTCCTCTCCAGCACTCATCTCTTCACCCATTCATTCCTCTCCTTCAGTGGCCATCCCTCGTTCCTGGAGCAGCTCTTTCTGGCTTTGGGCCTTCAGCTTCATGTCCATCCCGTTGAAAGGGGAGGAGGAAGACCTGACTGTCCGATGGGCACCCTTGTCAGCTGCATCACCACAGCCCTGGGCAGGGAGGTAGGAGGAGGTAGTAGTACACGGCCCGGGGCTGCTCTGGAGACTGTTGGAGCAGTTGTGGCCAACCACAGAACTCTGCGGGCCGCGGGAATGCTCTCGAGAGTTGCACTGGCTGGGTGGATGGAGTCGACCGCTGACAGAGCTGAACTGGCTGTCAGAACGCTGCCGGCCAATAACAGAGCTGCAGTGGCTGTCGGAACGCTGCCGGCCAATCACGGAGCTGCAGCAGCTGCCGGAACGCTGCGGGCCACTGGCGGAGCTGCAACGGCTGCGAGAGTGGAAGCGCGTGCTCATTGAGCTGCAACGGCTATAGGAACCTGTGCCTGTTGACCAAGACAGTAGAAAACAACTCAGGTTAGGCACCAGAGCCAGTGGATTGCCATGTGCATTGCATGGTGCCAAACTGTTCTCTAACAGTCAAATCACTATGATCTTTAACTTTCAAAACATTTGCAAGCATTGCTCTCAATATATCCTCTAAAGATTATCAACTTGAATAGTCAATATCAATACAACATCAATACAAAAATCAGTTGAATTTGTATTGTTATTATCGGCACGATTGAATGGATCAAACAAAACCAGTATGCTAGTAATGGAAATAGGAAGCAGAGACCTTTCCAGTGAAACACTTCATCCCTCACCACTACCTGTTCCATACATAGACATACTCTGCATACAGTTTCTCTATGGACGTGCAAGGAAATATATATTTATATATTTCTATCGAAAGAGTGCATTAAAACACCAATACAAAGTTTGAGATGAAGTTATATTTTCTGGAAAATACAGTCAGGGAACCAGTCTCGGTTTGCAAGTTGAGATTTGATCAAACTTCCCTGTAGGTGCGGATGTGTTGTACAGCAGACTTAACATCCATGTCAAACTCTACAAAGATGACTGGACAAAATCAGAAGCGAGAGGACCAAGTCAAGTCAAATGTTTTTATTGTCATTTTAGCCCTATACACAGTGTAAAGTGAGATGAGACAACATTCCACAATGGATCCAAGTGGTGCTCCATTAACATATAAATAAATAAGACCTTGGAACAGGCTATGCATATTACACACAGGCTAAAATGAAGTCTACCTAGTACTGTATACTACATATAAGTTACGCTACATCTACAGCACCTAGATTATAAATATAGTATGCATAAAGTGCGTCAAGGCAAAAGACGGTAAAACAGGGCATAGACAAACCACTAAAGTTAGGCTGTGCGGAGAGCACACAGCACACAGCTGCTGGTGGGCAATTGTAGGCCACGCTATTATGGGTGCTGCTGGGCAGGCGTAGGCCACGCTATTACGGGTGCTGCTGGGCAGGCTTAGCCACGCCATTATAGCTGCTAATCACTCCAGTAAATAACACGGCAGACGTGCCGGCAGCTTCCAGGAGTTGGTTTCTCCTCTTTGAGCGCTGCCTAATTAATCCCTGTCTCGGGCTCGTCAGAGGCGCTGCGTGGTGCTCGGACAAACACGGCTCCTCTGATTCAGTGTCACTGGCCAGGAGAGACTTGGGATGGCGGAGGATGTGGTAAAACATTTTCCATCAAACACATTATTTTCATCTGAATTTTGTCTTTTTTTTCTTTTCTTTTCTTTGTGTGGCTGTGTGGAACTGTTGAAAATAGCTGTGACATTACAGTTAACTGAAGGGGATAAATCACACTGCCTTTTGTCTTGATTGCACTGATTTTAGTATGGCTATTTGAGTGAAATATATACATTATGTGCCTTGTCTACCTATCTATTGAAGACGGTTTTGATTGAGGGGCCATGCTCATTCCAGTGATAGGCCTACAGTACTGTATGTTAAGAAATACAAACTTAGACTAATAATGAGAAATAAAGTCATATTTTAGGTGATAACCTCATTGCTTAGGCAAACAGTTTGCAGTCACATGTAGATGATGTGTGTGTGTGTGTGTGTGTGTGTATGTACAGTATGTACATGTATG
Source organism: Limnothrissa miodon (assembly GCA_017657215.1). Lineage (NCBI taxonomy): Eukaryota > Metazoa > Chordata > Actinopteri > Clupeiformes > Clupeidae > Limnothrissa > Limnothrissa miodon. The sequence goes on along the minus strand of JAGFZM010000079.1, from coordinate 158,357 downwards.
TTTATTATATCAAATCAAATGTATTAAATCAATACAAATTCATCCAGGGTTGTATTTTATTATGGAAGTATGCTGATGGCCAACTCTGTCACATTTGCATTATTTGTTCATTATTTGAGTTTGTATCTGCAGAAACGTGAAACAACTGCAAATGTCTCTGTGTTCCACCCTAGCAATGCATTTTACAGAAGTGGGGAAAAAAACATGACAAAATGTCTCTTTGTAAGCTTTTGCACACTGGACCATTTTCTCATTTAAGGAAAATAAGAGATGTCTGAATTAGGTTTTTTTCCCTTCTTTTTTTAAAAGTATATCATTTTGACGGCCGTGCTGGTTGTTAATTAGAGTGGGAGAGGTAGAAGTGGTTGGCACGGATGAGCTCTCAAAGGGCATTATGTGTCTGTGTATTTGTGTGTGTGTGTGTGTGTATTTGTGTGTGTGTGTCTGTGTATTTGTGTGTGTGTGTGTATGTGAGAGAGAGAGAGGGAAAGCGAAAGAAAGAGAGGTGTTGAAAACAGTGCTGGCACCACTCTGAGAGACCTTTTGGATAATTAAAGGAGAAACAGCACTGTGGCGTTTGTGTGTGTGTGCTTCTGAAGGCGGCTTATTTTAATTGGAGATCCTTTTCCCACCAGATCTTGTGTCCTAAGCGAGATGCCACAGGAAAGCGCTTCAAATGCAACGCGTTTTTGCCAGCAACGCTTAACACCTCTCAATGAATACCATATAACCCCCATTTCACACACACCTACACAATCCCACACCCCCATACTCCCACCCCCCCCCCCCCCCACACACACACACACGTACATACAATATGCCTTTTACAGAAGACACACTATGATTCAGGTTTACTTAATCTCATTTGATGGTGCTGTTGTACCACATGTCAGATTTCATTAGGGAGATGGGACAGTGCAGAGTAACTGCACTATTTCCTAGATGCTGTTCTAATCATCATCACGCTGCCGTCAGCTTTGTCAAACGCTCAGAGCTGTCATTCCCTCACAACAGTCAGTGGGATTGCAAACATCTGGTCAGGGAAGGAAAAAACTAAACCCCAAATATCTCCTTTGCATCGTATCATCCAAACACACAACAGACACAACAATAATCTTCCGTCTCCAACCCCATCCCCCCACGCCCAGCCTATCTCCCTGCTGCCTGGACCTGCGGAGATCACGGTCACGTCGGCGAGTGTGTGGGGGTGTGAGGTACGGCCAGCAGGTAGGTCACATAGTGCTGAGCCTGTTGGAACATGTGATTCTCACACACACACACACACACACCGCGTCTGAGCAGATTTCGCCAGCGTGCCAGTTTCAGTTCACCGTCCCCCAGGTGATGGATTTACTAAAGAGGGCATTCTATCTTGCGCCACCGTCGCCACCGCCTAGCTTTTCCTCGCCTCCATCCGCCCGCCCCAGAGCTCCACCGGAGTAATGGCCGCCGTAGTTGTCTGTCCATTAGTCTGCCAGTTTCCCCGCTGCTATTTTATATCGTCTCTCGCCGCACTCACTCTCCCGCGAGCAGTTCAAGGACGGTGGAGAGAAGGAGCGGGAACAAAGAGGTGAGTTATGAAGAGAAGGAGGGTGAGGAAACAGAGACATAAGATAGGGAATGGATTAATGATGGGAGATAGAGTGTTGGGGGGGGGTGGAAAAAGATAAATAAAAAAATAAAAGCATAACCGCACACACACACACAAAAAAAGAAACAGCAAGAGAGCCACTTCTGCTGCACTTTGGAAGATTGGTGGGGCTTGAGGAAACAAAAGCAAAAACAAAAAAAAAACGAAAGATAGAAATAGATAGAAGATCGAGAATAGAAGTCTCGGGCACAGAAGAATTTCATAAAAGATGCAGTAGTAGACGAGGGAAGTCAACAAAAAAATACAATTTATCATTTGTACACAAATACAGAGATAAGTTGATGAGACCAAAAAAAAAGATGCATGAGGAAAAAGAAGAGGAATAAGAAAATATGAAAGAGAGCAGCATGCCAGAAAGAGAGCAGCATGCCAGTAGATATGCTGAGTAGGAACCAGGGCTCCACAACCCTCAAGCCTGGAGCCTGCTGACAGACTCGGGGAGATCTGAGGCAGGCGAAGGTGAGAATGAAGGCGCAAGGAGGGAGACGGCACACTCGACCTCGTTGAGGGTGGCTGGCGGTCCGTCTGACAGCTGCGACTGGCGTTCAGACACGCGTTACAGAAAAAAAAGAGAGGACAAAAAACATAGCCACCTGACACCGATAAACACCCCCATCAAAGCAGCTGACAGATCCCGCGCTGACAGTGAGTGATCAGTGGTGGGCGCGTCTGGGCACTGCCACGCAGAGTTAAAAAGAGTCTTGCCGACAGGCCTCCGCTCGTCCTGTTGGTTGGGTTCATGTTGCCTTCAACGCACCAATGCATCCACAGCAATCTAACATTGACATGCACAGCATTTGATACATTGCCACATGTTGCTAGATGGGGTTTGTAAGCACTGGTTGCTATGCTAACTTCCCATGTTCCATCATCTCATTGAGGTTCATTAATCAATAATAATAATAATAATAATAATAATAACAACAATAACAATAACAACAACATTTCAGTTAGTTAATCAAATTCTAATTTTATAGTCATTGGGGTTGTCATTGGGGTTAATACACAGATTTTGCTAAAAGTCTATGAGCTGTGCACAGACTACAATCACAGCTGAACCAGAGGTCGAGCTGTGACCCCATCGAATTGTCCTTGAGCAAGATACTGAACCCCAAATTGTAAATGAATGTGAGGCATACATTGTAAAACACTTTGAGTGCTTGTAAGAGTAAAGAAGCACTATATAAAGGCAGTCCAATTACCATTATTTTATTATTATTATTATTATTATTATTATTATTATGCATAAAACTCTCACTTGAGGTTTATAGATGATGAAGCTTTTATTCAGGAAATGAATGTGCAGTCTGGGCAACGGTTGTTTTATAATAACATTTCATATTACCTCAAGCTGGTTGTTTTGTTTGAGTTCTGCTGCTACTTTTATGCAAGGTTGTTTTTCAGAGGAGCTGAGGGTTGGTTGTGTGAAGGAGATTAAAGTAAGTGGCTATAGGGATGGGAAAAGAGATGAGGCCCATACAGGGGCTATAAAAGTGCCTGCTTTATGGGTCACACCTCTCGAAGTTTGATCAACTTTTGTTTTGTTTTTTTTTGTTTTGTTTCGTCCTTCAGATGATAACTGGTCCCAGAGGCATCTGAGATTCACAAAGCAACAACTGCTGGGTTACGGTCATTTTGCTGTCTAAACACTTAAAATAGGTGGATCAATTAACAGTCTTCTTGTCTGACATTGACAAGTGCTGTTGGTACAGTAGGTATGAGAATAGGAGAATGCTAACTAATAGGGCACAGGAAAACAAAACTGAAACAACTTTTTGTGTGCAAATTCAGTGAGGACTGCTCTCAGAAAACAGTTGCTGAGAGCTGACTATTGATTGCTTCACAACTGATTTATTCCTCTCAAGTGCTTAGCAGTTTAGAAGTTTAGAAACAGAGACAAAAAAGTAGACACAAAGAATGGTACATAACAGAACACATACAAGATATGCTTGGATAGTCTAATCACACTGACTGGTACTAATCTGCCTCACATGCACTGTGCAGATGTACGATTATGAGATAAAGCTTAGACATAAGTTAGTGCTGGTAGATAGATCCCTCCATTTTCACATTCCTAGGACAGTTGATTAAAACAATGGTAATACTACCATAGATATGGTCTCTAAATTAATATATGCATATAATTACTCTTGTTAATACCACGGTTAACACTGTGGCGGAATGTGGATGGTTTCTGACACTCTCTCTCTGTCTCTGAGTGTGTGTGTGTGTCTCACTGTTATTCCCATGATTCATCAGTGTGTAAAGTTGTCCATTGCCCTTGGACACAAGCTGTGTGAGTGTGTGTGTGCGTGAGTGTGGGTTTCACACACTTGTCTCCAACGGCGTTGTGAGAGCTGCCACTCCAGTAGAGGAGTGAAGGCGAGTGCGAGACTCGGTGCGAGACTCGGTGGGATTACCAACGAGACAACCAAAGACAGTCAAACAAAAACCAGCCCAGTGAGGTGGTGGTGCCCTGAAGGGCCCAGTGATGCTAACGCTAACAAGGCTGCTTCACCCTCCAGTGTTACAGAGGGAAGAATCTCTCTATCTCTCTCTCTCTCTCTCTCCCTCCCTCCCTCCCATTCTTCATGGCTGTGGAGACAGACCCAAGCTGGTTGAGTGATTTCTGCAAGGCCCCTCACATCCGCTGCAGGGCGGGGACAGGGCCATAATCGCCCTGATTTCCATGGCAGGGATCTCGAATGCCAGAGGCTTTGTAAGCCGGCGCAGCCTCCGTGGCCTCTTGTCTCACAGCGATGGGAAAGCGTCTAATTAAGGACGAGCTCTTCCGGCGGGAACGAGAGATCAGTGTGAGAACTTCGCCAGTCACGCTGCTGTTAAAGATGCATCAGGCCAAACCATGTCTTAGGATAAATAGCCCACCTCCCCGCCATGGAAATCATGCCAAATGTGCTTATATGTGCTAAGGTGTATCTCCTCCTCTCCCTCAATGTATCCCAGGTTGTATATTGTTTGTGTCAGCTGCAATGCATTTGTTTTATCCATTATATGGGCCATACATTAGCCATGTAGCATATATATTTTATACTATGAGGCCCAGGTTATTTGTGGACTTTTTGATAGACAAAGGAGCAGGAAGGGAGCCACAGTAGGTGCTGACCAACACGACCCGACTCCCCGCAGGACTCGCAACCAAACATGTGTATGTGTGAGAGGGACTTGAGATGGAAAGCGAGAGGGAGAAAGAGAGAGAGAGTGTGTTTGCAAGTATGCATGCCAGGATTCCAACAATGTGTATACAAACACATGCAGGAGCCTAGGCTGTTCATTAACACCTGCTCTGGTGTCAGAGAGAGGGAGAGAGAGTGAGAAAGTAAGAGGGAGAGAGAAAGAGAGAGAGAGAGAGAGAGAAAGAGAGAGAGAGAGAGAGAGAGAATCATAGCCGTGTGTATATGTGGTCTCATAGATGGCCAATGTGAAAAGCTGAGAAACGCCCTAAGGGCAACTACATAAGGGCCCACACCATACCTAGAGAGATGTCCTGACGGGCTGCATTAGGAGTTATCGCCGTGATGTCGCTAGTGTGCATATTCAAACTGTCACTATGTGGGTTTCCACCCAATTATCTGAAGCACATTTTTAGCTACTCGAGTAAGAAATTAGCTGATATTCACATGAGGGGGAGGGAGATGTGGGGATTTAGTAATTAATTTGCTTGTTTTTTCATGTGTTTATTTTCATGCTTCACTGTTGTAAACAGACAATTCAAGGAAAGTGATTGTGTGTGTGTGTGTGAGTGTGTGTGTGTGTGTGTGTGTGTATCTGTGGGGGGTGTGGAGTCTAAAGGTATTCCCTACAAATCCTGCATTCTGTTGGATTTGTGACATGCTGGAAATCTGCAATACCTTATTCATTTCTTTTGTAAAAATGTGCTATATAAATAAAACTGAATTGAATTGAAATTCATTTAGATTCACAGCCTATCCTTGACATCCCACAGCCTATACATCCTAGAATTCTTATACAGTACATGTAGTCTATACATCCTAGAGCCTATACATCCTAGACATCCTACAGCCTAAAAAGCCTGTACAATCTACAGCATGCATCTTAGACATTCTCCAGCCTTCACATCCAGACTTACCAGGCCTTTGCATCTTAACCTAAGCTGACCTATATTATTTATAGAGCTGCTGTATCTGACTCTGCCCTCGTCTTGGCTCTGATAAAACCCCGTGTCTCCATGACTCAAGGCCTACACGCTTCTCACTGGCTGTGTCCCAACTCAGGGGCTGAGGGTTTCTGAGGGACAGTCATAGACCATTTGCTTTATAACTGCAGGACTAGCACTGCCTCATTACGAAGGTTACTTTGAATACGGTCGAAAAAAGTCCAGCCTTCGTTTCCCCTGCTGTGAGGGATCCAATGGTGGACCCTTCCTGTACTACCTATCACAGGTCGACAAGAAGAAGAGGACATGGGCCTCCGGGCCAGACTGAGATGCGTAACAGATCAGGCTGTATGAGAACCAGGCTAATCAGCACATTCTAATTTATCCTAAATTTAAGTGTTCCTCAAGCACAATAGGAAGTTACCACAGGACTGTGGCAGACATGTTTACTGTTAATATAAGGTCAATAAAAGCTTTTGTTGTTGCCTATTTATCTGTATTTTGCAATAACACAAACTACAGACTCTTACATTTGGACACCAGTCGACAGATACTTGACTTGACATTGAATTTTTATCCCAGTGCAAAAGTAAATTAGGTAAATTAGATTTTAGTTTTCTGTTCATATTTGTATGCAATGAAGCATGATCAGATGACCAGCATGGATTTACAAACCTGGGAACTTGCATATTACTTACATTGCACAATAGTCAAATGTAAGAATTAAAAGGTTAAAAGTGATGCCACTGGTACCACCCTAATGCCTAAAGTCTCCTGCCAACGCACAGGGGTGGCATCTTTCTTCGCCTCGTACCTGAGACAACTGTCGTCCTGTCATCTTCGTCGTCCTCTTCATCCTCTCCCCCTGCCCCCCAACGCTCGGCCTCCTGCACCTCGGGCACGTAGAAGCCGTTCTGGCGTGCCAGCGGGCTCATGTAGTGGATCAGACGCCCGCTGTACACCTCCAGGAACGGGTGGGCACACAGCTGCCGTTTCTGAGAACATACAAAGAGAGAGGGAGAGAAAGAGAGAGAGAGGGGGGGAGAGGGAGAAGGAGAGAGAATGGGAAGGAGGGAGGTAAAGAAGGAGAGAGAGCAAAAGGGAGAGAGTTGGAAGAGAGAAGGAGAGAGAAAATGAGAGATCGAGGGAGTGAGAGAGTGAGGTGGAGAAAGAGAGAGAGCAAGAGAGAGAGAGAGAAGGAGGGAGGGAGAGAGTTGGAAGAGAGAAGGAGAGATAGCATGGTGAGACTGAGTCATAACTATTTATATTGTTTTAATAATAGTAAAATACAGTCACTTTCTAGGCTGTTTTTGCTTTGTTTTATACAACTGATCAAAAGGACGGTGCTTTGGCAACACTTGGAATTCATCATCCCCAAACATTTACCATCAGAGACCAAACGCAGGTGGGAGCCCACTTTTATCTCTGAACAAGGGCACGTCCGTCTTTAATCAAGAATAATCAAACAGAAATAGAAAAGACAGGCAAATGAAGGCAGACACACGAATACACTATTTGAGGCCACACAACCTCACCTCCCTGTCAAATGAAAAGCTCCATGCAAAAGTATCACAATCAAATTAATAATTAATCAATAAATTAATTAAGGTGTTTATTTTTTGTTCTGCTTCTCATTTTCACTCCAACAGGGAAATGTTTGAAACACAAAATGACCTCTGACCTTTGGCTCTGGCTCTTCTGTCAGTCTTTGAGTTTAAGTTGGTGCTGCTCTTCAAGGTCTTTTATTGGGAGCTTATTGACATTGTCTACGAAACTCTTTGTCCCCTTACAGTATATCATATGAGGCAGAACCATATGCAGGGCTTCCCTATTGGCCACAGCAGACAATAAGTAGCCCAGCTAAAGAAGCCAAGGATAAAACATTGATTATTCATTTAGGTTCACAGCCTAATCTCTTAAAACCTACACATCCTACAGCCTATCCATCCTAGACCTCTTACAACCTATAACTCTTACAGTCTATCCAACCTAGACCTCTTACAACCTACACATCCTACAGTCTATCCATCCTAGACCTCTTACAGCCTACACATCATAGACCTATTACAACCTACACCTCTTACACCCTATACATCCAAGACCTCTTCCAACCTACACCTCTTACACCCATACATTCTAGACCTATTACAACCTACACCTCTTACAGCCTATACATCCTAGACCTATACACCTCTTACAGCTGATACATCCTAGACCTCTTACACCCATACACCATAGACATATTACAACCTACACCTCTTACAGCCTATACATCCTAGACCTCTTGCAACCTACACCTCTTACAGTCTATACATCCTAGACCTCTTACAAGCACCAAACATCACTGGCTGAGACTAAAAGGATGATGAATTAATCTGCCACCAAAACACATAGTCTGAGTGACAATTTCAGTAAGTGTGGCACTAAACCACGATTCTAACACAATAATGTGAAACAGAACGGGAAGAGACTCGCAATGTGCTGCAGGCAGTCAAGGTGTTCAGTTCAGTTGTGCTGCAGGGCTGTTTCTGAACAGGGCCTCCATTGACTTGTCCATCTACACACACACCAAGGGCAAGTTACTCCACCTCCTTAGGAATTCAGCTTTAATTTATAGCTGTGGATGTATGTGTGTGAGGGACTCTTGCAGGGTGTCTTGCTATACTCAACCTTGTGTATCTGTGTGTGTGTGTGTTTGTAAATGTTTATGTGTGTGTGTGTGTGTGTGTATGTTTGTAAATGAGTAAAAGGTACACCAGGGGAGAGACGCCAGAGAAATGTGGAAGCAGCAACAGAAGTATTAGATTTGAGATTTGAAAACGATCTGCTTCCCACCCACACACTACCTTCTCCTCATCTGTCTCTCTCATTTTCTTTGTTCCTCTATTCCTCCCTTCTTCTCTCTCCCCCAAGTACCCTTTCCTCTCTTGTATTCTTCCCGTAATCTCCCCTTTCTTCATCACTCTGTCCTTCTCATGTCCTTCTGTTTTACATGCATCCCTCTCTCTCTCCCTTATATCCTCAATCTCTCACTTATTTTCCCTTCAAATCTCTTTAATCCTTCTCTCCATCCCCATCTCTCTCTTCATGCCATTCCCTCTGCTCTCTCTCATTCTCTCGCCTGTCCTTCTGTCAAACCCCTTTTCCCCATCTCTCCATCTTTCTCTCTTCCTCTGTGCCATTCCCTTTTGCTCTCTCTTTCATTCTCAACAGTAGGCTATGTAGGGTTAACCTTAGCTGATGCTGGCTGATTCGTTGAATATTACACATGTTGTTCCTCTGAACGCTTGTTCACTGCCAGAGACCATTAGACCGCTCCCTGCACATTAACTTTTCATACACACACATCCGGAAATAATTCCACATACGTCCTTCACACACACACACACACACACACGAAACATGAAAGAATAGTCAATATACATTGATTTTGTTTTGTTAGGCCACACCAATAAAATTAGTTGGTTCTCGGATTTTTTCAGGAAAAATATGGAGCGAGCGAGCGAAATAAAAATAAAAAAATGCTCTGAAGGTAAATTAGCGGTGGAAATGGAGGAATATTCATCAACGTGCAGTGCAGTCACGTGAATCTAGAAAAGTTACTTTTTTTTTGCATGACAAAGCGTGTGTGTGCGCGCGAGCACGCAAGGATGTGAGTGTGTAGCCTACGCGAGGGTATGAGAGGGCAGTCATACGCGTGTCTCACTCTCACCATCGGCAGCCCTGCTCAAGAGGCATGCTACCCAGAAAATAAGGACAAGGGAGTAAACCCATATGCCTACATTTATGTCATGTAGACTATCGTCCTTGTTAGCAGGACTCTTTTCTGCACGTCTTTTATCAGGCAAACCAATAACGACTGAACTTGTCAATTGAACATCTCCAATGCACACTGCTCTCGGCAGCGTGAGTACAACTGCGCAAAGTTCTCATCCTCTTTAATTTCAATGCACTTCAAACTTGCAAATGTTTTTCTCTTCTGATCCTCTTGTCTCTTGCTCTCTGAAGTGAAAGGCGCGGTTTGATTGGTTTTCGACGTCACGTGAACGCGGCATGCTGTTTTCAGTATTATAGCCATCAGCCACGGTGTTTTTTATGTTCGAATTCAATTTTATTTTTATTTCATTTTGCAGGCAAATCCGAGAACCAACTAATTTTATTGGCTTAAGTTCTATTGTGTTCCCATATTACTTCCACTGAGCTATGTTAAGATAAGATCAAAACCGGGCTATGAAGCCTATAATTAAATTCCTAAAAAACCTACCCTATGAACAGGTGCCAGTTTGGTGACTGTTATAAACAGGGAGGGATGAACTTGATAAATGAGTTTTAAGCAAGCAGCCTGACTCTGTGTCTGTCTCTGAGAGCGCTTGATGTGGAGCGGTGTGTGTATGTGTGCTTGTGTGAGGCATGTCACGCCACCGACTCCCATGGTGCGCTCAGCGTAAGCTTCCAAAAGGACCCCAAGCTGAGGGCCCTGCTGTTGCCTGCCTAAAAAAAGTCCTAAACTCCTGAAACACCTCCAGAGCGACAGCTAGTACGCTACGAGTAAAGAGATGCTACTCCTTACAGCTGCCGGACGTGTGTGGCTGTGACTGTGGGCTAAAAAGACAGAATGCCGAGCAGTCTGCAGAGTCCAATCACCCGAGTTACCCAACTCTCTCTGCATTCCTCCCAGCCCTCAGTGTCTACCCCCGACGAGTGCTTTTATATCATTTTAATTAGATGCCTGTCGCAAAAATAAAAAAATTAAAAAAGGCACAAAAAACAGCAGCCGAAAAGCAGCCGCCACCCTTCTGTGAACAGTTTCAAAGCCACTCGGAGGTCATTATTGTAGCATAGCCTTGTTTTCTCCTACTCTCTCTCTTGAGCCTTCTTTTGCGGAGGAGGAGGAGGAGAGAGGGAGGTGGGGAAGGGAGTTGTCATAATAATTATCACTTTCTTTTTTGCAGTGTGTTCCCACCTTTCACACAACCATTTTTTCCCTCTTATTCTATTTTCTTTTCTTCTTTTTTCCCTTTTTTTAACCTCAGGTTGGCTGGGGATGATTTGTAGGAAGCACCATTAATATTTCAGTCAGAATTGCACTAGCATGCTAATCGCCCGCTGTGCGTTATCAGTTTATCTGCATGTATGTCCTGTGGCTCTCATCTGAAAGATAGCGTCGAGCTTGGCAAGAGATTAGGCATGTCACTGATAAACGATATCCCAGAGATCCCAGACTTAGACTCACACGGTAGGTGGGAGAGAGAGAGAGAGAGAGAGAGAGAGAGAGAGAGAGAGAGAGAGAGAGAGAGACAGACAGGTATGATGAGAACATCGGGAGTAGCCAAAAAAACTGTTCAAGGCAGTAAGATCAGGGGGTTTATATTACAGAATAAATTTGAAAAATGAATAGCGACGAATGCTAAATGAATGTTACTGTAGCTAACAAAACTAAAGGTAAGCTTGCGGTGACATTCTGTTGGAGTTTCCTCTTCAGTCCATGTTCTGCCAAATTGTCTCATTCTTCTTCCTACTGAGAATACTCACTGCGCTCCAACGACAGGGCTATGACTGAAAATACTCCTAATATCTCCAATCATTCCATGATAGAATATCTATTTTGGCACTGCAGGCTGCAAAACTGTCAGAGCACAGACACAGCAGCCATTATGTTGCAGTCTACCAGATATACAAATGAAAAGACAACACATGAAAACACACATAAAGCTGTGGGTAAATACGCATCCAATCTGGCCTGGAATCAGCTGCAGGCTAACCTTACTAGCCTCTAGCTTCCCACACGTCTCTGATCTAAAGAGCAAGCAATGTGCTCAGCAGGTTTCAACATGAACACCTGCAAACACTTCAGGGCGATGATAACAAAAGCCAACCAAACACAAAAGACATCAGAGTGTCATTTCTCTCTCTTTTAAAATTTTTCTTTTTTCTCCTCCCCTTCTCATCATCATCATCATCATCACCATCATTGTCATCATTGTTGTCATCATCGCTGTCGTCATTGCCATCCATGTTCTCTTTTTGGGTTTGTTCCCGTCACTCTCTTACTCCCACCATCTGTTGGAAACGCTGCTGCCTCTCCCTCTTCTGATAGTCATGCCCGTGCCAACCAATGATGTAATCAGTAATTAGGCATCTGTTAAATATGTTTGACCTCTGCTCCTCGTTGTGCGGCCATTTGTGTGCCTGTTGCGGTAAGGCAGGCTTCAAACAGCAAGCAATTGCTGCTCACAGAGGGATAAAGCTTGTGTCATCTGTCACACGAAACACACATACAGACTAGTGCCTAGGGAAAAGACACCTATAGGTGTGTGCATGCAAACACACACACACCCCCACACTCACCTGCATACAATTAAACTGTAAAGTGAAAAAAAAGACCCTGAGATGTTTCTGCATCTGACAAATGACTGACAGCTGTCTCTAAGGAAGCGGGCTCTAAAGATAGTAAGCTTATTGGCAGCCTGGTATTAGCATTGATATTCCACGTGAGGAGGCTGAAGGGGTCTGCCAGGGTCGTCCATCCGAGGACCGGACCCCGTGCTGACGGAGATATAGCCAAGGGGGAGAAGGGGATACCAGACCAACACCACCCAGCTGCGCACCTCTTCGGGAATGGTTGTCAAACCATAGCTTAACTAGGCCACTTCCGCTGGTGTTTGGTTGGCTGGCATTAGGCTTTAAAAAGAGCTGTGAAAGCAAGTGAGAATTTATTCATACAGTGCTCACATTTCCTGTGTTAAACAGGAACAGGAAATAAGGGCATAAAATTGTAGATAGATAGAATAGGTGAAACAAACAAACAGACAGACAGACAGACAGACAGATAGATAGATAGATAGATAGATACTGTAGATAAACCTGTGTTTAATAACATTGATCCAAGGCAGAAATTATGAGGAGTTATGACCAGGGCTCACGCACAGATCTCTGGGTTAATTATTTTAGAAATGACTGATTCACTGCCAGCTGACACATGCCATGTCCCTGCAATGTACTGTAGGCCTGTGTTTAGGCTAAGCCTATGTGACAGGTCTGTAAAACGGGCAGAAAATCAATGCTTTAGCCTACTTCATAGCAACCCACACCTGCAACATGGCCGATTAAAACCTTTTAAAAAACAGTGTCAGAGTGCCCAACACAAAGAGAGAAGTGAACAATTTCTTAAAAATTAGCATTAGCAGTGAGCAATGTCATGTGCAAAGCTGCAATTTGTCATCAGTATCTCCGCAAACAACCACGCATGCACACAATACACATCTGGCATTAGGCTTTTAGCCTTTGTTTTCATCCCTGCTTGTGTATTCTTAAACACAAAGGACAGTGAGAACTCCGAGATGAGGCTACAAGCACGTTGAACATTTTGCAAAATCTACAGTATTTCAAGAGGTTCAAATTTTTGTCTCCACTCTGAAAAAGGTAAAAAAAAATATATAAATAAATAATATTCATCGCTCACTGTATAAGGTGCCCTATTTAGTATGAACACGTGAATAAAAAAGATAAAAACTGTTAGCTTTCGGTTGCTAGACCTTCTTCAGGCAAAGGAAATCTGCCTAAATTTGCCCAAAGAAAGTCTAGCTCACAGTTTTCAGTAAACCTGTTTGCGCAAGATTTGAAATACTAGGCTAGGTTCAACAAAGAACATGCAACCTCTTAACCAAGAAATGGATTTTAGAATTGTTGTTCAACAGAATGCAACACGTCTGCCTTTTGTGCTCTGTACTTCTGCATTAGCCTATCGATAGATTAGTCACTGATTGATTTTCATGTTGGCACCCACGTTAATTATGATTTGAGAGTGGAAGATGCTTGCATGAGAAGCATGACTCAAATGCAAATGATCTAAGGTTTGAAAGATATTTGGAATCTAGTGAAATCTTTGACACGTCTGGAGTGACATTTTGTGGTTTGCGTACTGGTGTACCAGAAGCATTAGTGGCAATGTAGAATAGAACTACACACAGACACACACACACACACAACCCAGCATTCATGTAACACTACAGAGGAGGGCCAAAGGGACACTATGCTTGACTACAGAATGCTATTCTATTGTGACTTCACTCTCCTTCATCAGAGGAATATGGAACACTTAGAACAGAACGCAGAACGCTGCTGATAACAGATGACTCACTGCTAAATGCATAAAGAACGCAACACATGCTTTTTGTACCCGTCACGGAACAAAGGATAAAGATCCCATGGTACACCTTTCAAGTTAAAGGCTTTGAATCAAAGGGAGGAAACACCTTATTAATGCTGCTCACATTAATATTAATAACGTTGCCTGCGATTAGGGTTTTTTTTTGTACCTTATTCTTGCTTACAGTGTCCAAAGGGGAAAAAATGTCAAGGCAAAAATAAGCACAAACCCATCACGTGTCACCATCATCCTCATCCACCTCTTCATCCTTACATCTACCCATCCATCCACCCACTTACCATCTCTCCGCACCACATCCCTCTCTCTCTCCCTTCCTCCCTCTCTACCACCTCTTGTCTTTCAAACAGAGCATCTTCATTACTGCAGCGGGGAAGTGTGTCTAGGTGATTTTTCAGAGGTCTCAAAAGAATCAGAGAAAAACGGGGGGGGGGGGGGGGAGAGAGCAAAGACAGGGAGAGAGAGAGAGAGAGAGAGAGTGTGTATAAGAGAGAGAAATGAAAAAAGGGAATACAGGACAGAGGTAGGGAGAGAGAGAGAGGAAGGGGAGAGAGAGAATGAGAGAGGAAAAGAAAAGAGTGTAAGAGAGAAAGAGAGAGACATGTAAATAAAAGCTCTCCCAGGGTTATGATGAGGGGGTTACAGTGAAGAGGCTGTGTGTTTGTGTTTGTGTGTGTGTGTGAGAGTGTGTGTGTGTGTGTGGGAGGGAATGGTGGTGGTGGTAATCGAAGAGGAGGAGAAAGTGAGGAGCTGATGGAAGAGACGACACATCTAAGAGGTAGAGGATGGAAAGACGAGCAGTTGCTGTTTCATCTAAAAAAATGAGAAAAAAAAAGTTGCGCCAACGTGTCTTCCATTACCTTTCAATTACGGATCCTGAGCAAAAAGGACATAAAACACACACACACAGATATGTGAATGCACATATGTTCTTGCTCGCACACACACACACACCCACACACCAAACACACACACAAATGTGTGCACACACACACACACACCAAACACGCGCACACACCCACTGTCACAACACAACCAAACACACACTCACAAACACAAGTATTTGTTCCCAAGCGCCTTTCCGGAGCGAAGCAGTGCCGGTGTGGGAATTGTGAGCAGCGATCTGATTATATAACATCAAAGTCTAATCACTAGGTTGGAGGATAAATTAGCCTATTATATGTTAAAGGTGTTTAAAATGATGAATAGTGCAATGGCACTGAAATTTTCGCACACCGTCTTAAATTCTTTTGTGTGCAAAGAGACGTGTGCCTACAACACACAGGACCTGCCAATCAAAGCAGAGATGAAGTGTGCAAACCTTTAAGAGGAAACAGACAAATGTGAAGAAGGTTTGTGGCCTATGATTTAGGATGTATGGACACATGTGATCTGTCTGGCTGGGCAGAGAGAGACGTAGGTTAGTGAATCACCCCTCAACTCTGCCTGTTGCTTGCCGAGCTGACGGGTCTAAAGGAAAACGCACGACAGAAAACATGACAATGAAGACACAAAACAAACATAAACACAAACAAGGTCATACCGTAGTTCCCACTCATCAACGACGACGACAACAACAACAACAACACAACCAAAAAGAGTCGCAGACACACATAAGACAGGGAAAGGAAGAGAAGAGAAAGAGAGACAGAGAGAATACAGGAGAGGAAGGGAAAAAAGTTTGAGAGAGGAAGAGGAAGGGAGAGAGTGTGAGAGAGAAAGAGAGATTTCAAAGAGTCACACGAAGAAGGTCTTAGTTTCTTTTCAGCAAACCTACTGGGGGGTATTCCAGAAAGCTCGGTTAACTTACCATTTGGTAAATCATAACCTCTGGGTTGATTTACCCTAAACCCGCATACCACGAGTATGTCGGTTCCAAAACACCTGAGAAGAGTAAGTTCAATCAACCTCGTACTGGTTACCCAGAGTTAATGCGCGTGCACAGTGCATACATGAAGACATTTTCAATGGACCGCCGAATTCACGAGTCAAAATGGAAAATCAAAGTGAAAAACGAGAGCGGCATACTTCACAGAGGCAAAGTTGGAGGTTTTAATGCACGTATTTGAAGAGTTCAAGTCAATTATAATGAAAAAAAGAAACATGGCTGCATCGGGTAAAGAGAGTTGGTTTGGAAAAAAAGAACGGACAGAGTAAAGGCGTAAGCCCCGTAAATGAGTACATATGACATTGCCTCCCCTTTTATTATAATGTAAAATAATTAAACACCCCTTTCGCATCCTTTTGTCTGTCAAACCATTATGAAAGCATTTAATTTTCCTGCCATTCATTTCCTCATGTTTAAATAACAATGTATGTTGGCTAAAAATATATGGTTGCATATTTAATAAGGTGTTTTTAATACGGTGTAATCCTTCTGGAGCCAGAACTTCAAGCCAAGTCAAAATTAAACACAAAAAAATCTGCAAAAAGTAAATATTTCATTACACAATTACTGAACTATTTATTAAACTCAATTTAGTAGCCTATAGGCCTATACTTTCTGTCATGTAGCTATAGAAAGAAGGGTGAAGCCTGTCTGGGCCACCACCAACTCACCTCACCCCATCTGAGGAGCTGGCTCTGTCCCTTTCCATGGGGCACTTCACTCACCATTATCCACAAGTAACATGGTGAAATGTAAGTTTACCACTATGATTTATTTTCTTTATGACTTAATAAATTACTATCTCTGTCACTTAAAGGCATTTTGAATATACAAACCATTTTTATACAGTCTTAATTTAACTACATATTATGCATAGGCCACTGTGCTCATAGTTGTTTTTTTGTTTCCGGCATTATTGTTTCTTGATAATATTGAGAATTTTATGAGTTGTATTAGATACTGATAGAGGAATTGTAATTTTGCACTCTAGAGAAAGAACACAGTCTGTCACAGTCATTGTTATCAGGTACCTTTAGGTTGCTTTTAGATATTGTTCTTCTTTTTGCTATAGATAATGTATTGCATAGATCCATTGAAGGATGAAGAAGGCGATGAAGAGACCACATCTGCTGTGACAAAAGTGGACAATGCTGGTAGATAGTCTTATAACTCCTACCCGGCAAAAAAAAACTTGTGTCATCAAAAGGGCACGCCCACTGAGCTTTCTCATTGGCCACGCCATGCTCAGTAACCTTCTGAAACAAACTTACCCTGGAACATAACCTGCTACCGAGCAGGTCATCTTCAGAGAGTACGTTGCTATGGTTACATACATACCGAGAAAGTTACCTCCGTTTTTGGAACTGAAAGTTGAGGTTATCCACTAACTTACCCTTAAACTTACCCGGGTATGTCACATAACCTGCTTTCTGGAATAGGGCCCTACTGTAACAACAACAACAACGACACAACCAAAGAGTGGCAGGCACATGAGGAAGGTCTTACACTCAACAAAAATATAAACGCAACACCCTTGTTTCTGCTCTGATTTTTCATGAGATGGACTTAAATATCTAAACTTCATTCCAGATACACAATATTACCATTTCTCTCAAACATTGTTCACAAATCAGTCTAAATGTGTGATAGTGAGCACTTCTGCTTTGCTGAGATAATCCATCCCACCTCACACGTGTGCCACTTTAAGATGCTGATCTGACATCATGAGTAGTGCACAGGTGCACCTTATACTGCCCACAATAAAAGGCAGTATAATATTATACTGCCCACCCTGGAATGTGCAGTTTTGTCTCAAAGCAAATCACACACTATCACACATTTAGACCGATTTGTGAACAATGTTTGAGAGAAATGGTAATATTGTGTATAGATTTTAGATCTTTAAGTCCATCTAATGAAAAATTGGAGCAGAAACAAAGGTGTTGCGTTTATATTTTTGTTGAGTGTAGTTTCCGCTCAGCAATTCTAACAACAACAACAAAAACATCAAAAACAACAAAAAAAACAACATCAACAACAACAACAGCAACACCACCACAGTCAAGAGTGACAGACAGGAAGGCTTTGTCTATAGCGTGAGACAATGAGACATGGCTCTAATCTAGCAAACGGTAATGATAACAGAGTGACAGCCAGGCCAGTTACTGGGAGGCACAGCCAGCCTTTCTACAGGTCACACCCACATCACGCAACCCTGAAGACCACCACTCAACAACACCCCCCCCCCCTTGTGTACACACGTGCGCGCTCCACACACACACAGAAACACACACACACAGAAACGGATGTCTGGAAACACTGTCCCTACCAACAGAGCACGGCCACATCCAGTATTAAACACGCTAGCTTAGGCCAGCAACACCACAGGGCTCTTGCTTCGCTTCGTCCACTTGCTCATCCACTCTGTCGTGACTCTCTGGCTTGGCACGCCGCAACCACTTTCAGCCTCCACATAATGTCACTGACCTGCTCAATCTCATAGCCGCGTTTGGAGCAGCCATAGGATGTTTTTGTTCAAAACACTTTAAGGAGAAATATAGGCCTTGCAGAATTAAAGATGGTGGCGCTAGAGGGCAGCCAGCATTGGCTACGCCAGCACAATGTGTGTATTAATGGAGATTATAAAGCTTACCAGAACACTACAATTTCTTGATGGATGTAATTGTTGATGTTTATGTATACATTTGTGATATTTGTGAGTGGAAAAATATATCTTTGTTAATAGACAACCATAAAAATGACACAGCGTGTGTGAATCCCTCCATTGGCCGGTTAGTCAAGCTCACTGAGAACTGTCTGTAAGCAAAAGAATAAAAACTGGATTGTAGACCGGCAACTACATGATCTAAAAGCAAGCTTCTTAGCTTCTCTCTGTGGTTGGTGTTAGCTGCCGATTAACTATTGGGTCCATGTTATACATCACATGTTCTCAAATGTACTCCAAACAATAGGGATCTCTCCTTTAAACCGCAACATAGTTGATTAAAAGACCATGAAACAAGGCCCCGGACTACAGTTCTTTTCATCAGTGCTGGTGAGTGGGCGGACAGTCCAGCTGTTCACAGGACCGTCACAGTGAGGCAGCGTGAGGCAACATTGCTTCATCACTGTGAGCTGAATCACTAGTAACATGCAGTGCACAAGATGCTGGATAGCATACAAAATCTAGTCTAATTGTGTGTGTGTGTGTGTGTGTGTGTGTGTGTGTAACCGTGAGAGACAGGTGTGTGCACGTGTGTACAAGCATGAGACAAGAAGAGCGTGTGTGTGTTTGTAATCGTGGGCGCCGTATGTGTGTTTGTGAGCGTACACGCCGTGTGTATATTTGTGTTTGGGAGCGTACATGCAATGTATGTGTGTTTAGGAGCATACACGCCAATGTGTGTGTTTGTGAGCGTACACCCCACAGGAAGATGAAGCGTTTCCACCTGTTCGGTGGAGAGAACATCCTCATCGCCCGCCCCAGAATCCTTGGCGTGGAACACAACATGCTGCTAGAGCAGGTCAGATAGAGTTTAATGTGCACACACACCGAGGTGCTTTAGTGCGTGAAGTGCGTGAAATGCGTGCAATCAACACACTTTTCATCCTCCTCTCCTCATATCCATGTTCTAGGTCAGTCCAATGATTCCCAAGCTCTGCTAGAACCTTCTAGAACCTTTGCCTAGGCTGAAGCGGGTTGTGCCTTCTAGAAACTTCTAGAACTTTCTCCTAGGCTATATAGTGGGTTCTATTGTAGTTGTTCATTCTAGAACCTTCGCCTAGGCTAGAGCTGGTTCTACTGTAGTTATTTCTTCTGGAACCTTTGCCTAGGCTAGAGCAGGTTCTACTGTAGTTGTGCCTACTGTAGGTTGAAGCGGTTCTGGTTGTACTCTCTGAGGGCCCTGGGCAGGAGCTTTGGAGACGGGACCTTTGCGAGGGCTGTGATGGAGAGGTGAGGGCTGAAAATAACTGCAGGTTAATGAGGGGGACGCCAACAGGGGGATCGCAAGGACAGATTAGACACGGATATAAGGCCCATACCACATAAAAACACACACACACACACACACACACGTTCACCTAATGACTAACACACACATAATGTCTAACACACACACAACACATCTAACACACAAAATCAACCCTACAAAACGTCCTACAATGTAATACACAAATAATCAAACACACAGAAACAAACTCAACCTACAAAAACTACAACAATGTAATACACAAATGTAACACACAAACACATTTTCTCATCTAGCACACACATGCCACATACAGTTACATAATCTTTAACTCGCTCTTACTCTTACCCCCCCACCCCCCCACTCACACACACACACACACACACACACACACACACACACACAATCAGCGGAAGTGATATGTCTGACACCAGCCATGCAGCAGGTCTCTGAGGTCACAGCTGCTCTCCCTCAAGCACAGGTTCTCATGGCAGAAGCCAGATCAGCTTCCTCTCCCATATACACACACACGCGCACACATACACACACACACAGTCTTGCACCATACTGATATGCACTGGGCCTACCTGGACCAACACATACAGTACACACACACACACACACACACACACACACACACACAAGTTCTCATGGCAGACGCCACACCAGCTTCCTCTCCCATATACACTTCTGCCCTATGCTGACACACACACTCTTGCCCCACACTAACATGCACTGGGCCTACCTACACAAACACCCAAACACATGCATACACTCTTGCCTCATGCATTGGACCTACACACACACATACACTCTTGCCCCACATTGACAAGCACTAGGTCTACATAAACTAGGGTGACCAAGCGTTCTCTTTTGCCCGGACATGTCCACTTTTTACGTCCTGTCCAGAGCATCCTGGTGGGTTTTATAAACTTACGAAAATGTTTTTTACATAGGACATTCATGCGTGTTCTTGACTGGCGTTTTGCACACAATACGGTACTACTTTGTTACTCGTAATTACCCGGAAGGCTGCCATGTGGGCCGGTTTGCGCCAAGTGCGCACACACACACACACGCATACACAGTGTTGGGAAAGTTCACATTCTACATGAACTAGTTCTGTTCATCGTTCATCATTTTTAAAATGAACTTCAGTTCATAGTTCATATTTCAAAAGTTCACAGCTCCAAAAATGAACTAGTTCAGTTCTTTTAAATATGTTGCGAGCTATATTTTTTCTGCCACAGTCAGCCATTATTCTATCTGCACTTTGCACACGGTCCCTAAGCTTTCCTGCACATTGCGTCCATATGTCTTTAAATACATTTTATTTGTAGCTCATTGTCTACCTTACCGCTGTTGAGTAGACCCGCACATTGTGTTGTAAGATCGTTTTGTTTAAAGGGATAGTTCGGTTTTTAACTCATTAAGCCCCTTTCACAGGTTGTCTAAAATGCAATAAAGTGGTTGACTTCGAAATTTTGACGATTGCTTCTGTCTCGGCTATTTGGGATATGTAGAATCGCCTCTGCCTGCCTTCAAAATGGCTAGCAATGGGCATGTGTTGTTTCTATCCTTAAAACACTGGTTTTAAAAAAGTGCTACTCACCAAGTGGTTAGTGGTGCTCAATGATGTTCCAAAACATGTATCGTAGCGAAATAAACCTTCCGTCATGTTTTATTTGGCACTTTGTTTATATGAAGGAGCAAATAGATCCCTATGGGACTTACAAAATGGCAAATAAAACATGACAGAAGCTGTATTTTGCTACGATACTTGGGTTGGAACATCAGCAAACGCCACTAATCACTCCATGAGTAGCACTTTTTTAAAACCAGTGACCAGAATTTAAAACCAGACACCAGAATTTCACCGCGTTCACAGTATCGTTCTTATGGGAGTAATACAGAACGTTCAGTTCAAGTTCAATGTTCAATGAACGCGTACAGGCACAACACTGCATACACATAGGGAGCAGTGCAGACAGAGATCTGAGCAGTTTAATTTTTTTTGTCTATGTGAGACTCTTCTATTATTTATTTCATTATATTTAAGAGATATATTGTTGAAGCTGGAACAGAAGAGTTCACATTTAGAACAATATTTAATTATTTATTTGAGTCTAAAATAGCTATTATTTTGTAATAATGTAATGTAAGATTTCATTTTATTTTATTGCAGAGGTTAATTCTGCACCATTGAAGTATAAATCAATAAAGTATCTATCCATCTACCTGATAAACAATGTTCATCAACCGTCCTTTTTTTTTCAAAAATGATCAAAATATGATCACCCTAATATACACACACTCATAAAACTAGGAACTTGTTGGGGGGCATAGTACACTTTGCCTGTGCACATGCACACACACACACACACACACAAACATACAGAAGTACACACAGACACAAAATTATGTGTGAAATTAATGACCAACACATTAACACCCCCACCCCCCCACCCCCCCCCCGCCCCCCCCCCCCCCCCGCCACACACACACACACACACACACACACACACCGTATACAGCCAGACACTCACACACACAAAATCATGTGCCAAGTATTAATGACCACCACATCAACACGCACACATACACGTCCACACCGACATACACCCCCCTCCCCACACACAATACAGAAAGACAGACGCAAAAACGGACACACACACACACACACACAGCGCTGTCACTCTGACTACCCAGTCCTTCAAAAACGGTTCTATATCCAGCACTGGTAGCGCTGGCCTCTATCCTGCCCCCTGTGTAATCACTGTAATCTCAGCAGTGGCAGGGGGGCAGAGGAGCAGGACACAGGAGAACTAAACTGCCATCACCACCAGTGGTTAACCGATCTTTCAGCAACCCACACACACACACACACTAAACAGACAAAAGACAAACACATACACAGAGAAAAGACACACACACAAACACGTACATACACACAGATGGACACGGACAGACAGACAGACCGAGAGATGGGCACACACATAGACACGCACACACAGCTCTTCCGGACGCACCCCCTGCTCCTCTCTAAAGCATGTATTTAAAGCCAAAAAGCACTCTACTGCTCTTTCACAGCACAGCGTCTCCTCCTTCCCCACCCTTTAAGAACACTTAAAGGAACAATCTAGGCTAAAGGGAACATAGCCAGCACAGACACTGACTTTTTTATTTATCTAGTCATCTTTTGAAACTTTACTCTCAAAGCATTCAACACAACATGCAGACTGCATAGGAAACAAAAAAACCCTGGACACCTGCCAGAGAGATGAAGTAGTAGGCAACAAAACGAATTCTTTCAGCCAAGATGAAATCAGCAGTAACAAGTAACTGCTAGCTGTTGTGGCCATGTGAGATGTGTTCCTATGTGTGGTTAAATTCTTTCCCTATTTCTTGTCCATGAAGGTATCATAATGCCCAAATAACATTTAATCACAGTCAACCATTGAGGCAGTGATTTGGTATTAATGAATGATTATCAAACTATATCCAACCTCCCATTTATATCAAAGATTCTTGAAAAAATTGTGTCTAAGCAAATTTGTACCTTCATAGATGCAAACAACATTTAGGAAACCCACCAATCTGGCTTTAGAGCATACCATAGCACAGAATCAGCCCTTGTAAAGGTCTACAATGATCTCCTTATCTCATCTGATAATGGATGCATATCATTATTAATCGTACTGGATCTAAGTGCTGCCTTTGACACTATCGATCACAGCATCTTACTACATAGACTTGAGCATATGATTGGCATCAAAGATTCTGCATTAGCCTGGCTCAGGTCATAACTTACTGGACGTTACCAGTTTGTACATGCACATAATGAAGCATCATGCCACACTGAAGTTAAGTAGGGTGTACCCCAAGGATCAGTACTGGGACCTCTGCTATTCTCCCTTTACATGCTTCCTTTGGGATCTGTTATGTTATCTTATGCAGATGACACCCAACTATACCTTTCAATGAAGCCTAATGATTGTACGCCAGTAACAAAACTTGTTGCCTGCCTCAGTGACATCAAAAACTGGATGACTAATAATTTCCTTTGATTAAACTGACCCCTTAAATTGACCCCTTTAGTTAGAGATGGTGTATGGTAAGCCACACCTCCTCAAGGTATTATTGGAAAGGACTGCCTCTGCTGTAAGCTCCCGTCCAGGGCTTGGTGGCCACTGACCAGTCCCTTGGTGGTGTTTGTTTGTTATACATTATTCCTTAGTTATGCTGCTACAGATTAATGCCGCCACAAACCACCCATCTGTCAAGCTGTACAATTTTCACTCTGTCTTTCTCCTCCTCTCTCTTTCCTCTCCACTTCTTTCTCTCTCATCACTTAACCAACATCTATACATGGTTGCTCACAGTCTCTGAAATCTGATGGAGACTGTTCTAACTCATCTCCTCTCTGACTTTCCATGCCATTTCCACCCTGCCGTGAGTCATCACTGCCTTGTACTGCCTGACCCTGCACCTCTTGCCTCCTGGGTACCCAACCAACCCCACCGAACATGCCATCCTGCTGAGGACCTTCATCCAATGTTTGATCCGGCGGCACTCCTAAATGGTCCTCAACCCACTCCACAGTCAATGCCACTACCTCCCTACTGAGGGTCACCCCTGCCTTCCACTGCCTGATCCTGCATCTCTGGCTTCCTGGTCAGGCTGCCTTCAGCTCCACAGATGACCCTGACATGATTGATACAGCCTCCAGCTGGCCCCTGGCTTGACTGCACCTAATGACAAGGGACTATATCCAGGGATTATAATGGGACTCCTATATTACTTTATTTTTAACCACAATTTTCTTATAATGTGTACTTCCCTAGGCAGTTGGGCTAGCCCCTTGAGCCGTCAGAACTGCCCAAGGTTTCTTCCTTTACCATAACAAGTAAAAACAAAAAACGCTGATAGGGAGTTTTTCCTTACCCCTGTTGCTCATTGGGCCTCTTTGTGTTAAGCGCTTTGAGACATGCCTTTTGTAAAAATGCGCTATATAAATAAAATTGAATTGAAATTGAATGACTCACAGGCAACTTTTGTTTAAAAAATGTGTTTGCAACTGCTGTGAAGAGTACATGTTTATGGTACATTTGGTACATGTGCATAGGTTATATTAGCCTGATAGCTACCCATATATATCCCATAATAGTATGACACCAACACTAGCTGCCTTTTAAAGATTCACCTGTGATTGACTTTATCCGTGCCTCAGTCTTAGGAAATAGGTAGAAAATAGCTAGCTAGATACTTTATTGATCCCCAAGGGGAAATTCAAGGTCCCAGCAGCTTAAAAAAACCACTCACAACATATACTACAGTGTACACAGGATGATGAGAAGCAAATAAATAAAACGTTACGGATACTAACGTATCCTCGGTTCTCTGAGTGAGAAGCCGAAACGTACGAGTGGATGGTGCCTATCATCTCCTACTTTTCTGAAGTCATTTTTAACCAACCCTTTGAAAAAAGGGCAGTAAGCGCACTGACGCGCGCAGGCAACTACTTCGACAGCCCTGCGTGACGTCAGAAAGTCTATATATTGACTGCGCTTACGCTTCAGGTCCTCTTTGCCAAGCTCGCCAGCGTCGGCAATTGAGGCCCGAAGCGTACGTTTCGGCTTCTCACTCAGAGAACCGAGGATACGTTAGTATCCGTAACGTTCTCTTTCGTTTCGAAGCCGAAACGTACGAGTGGATCACTACAACCAAGCCTCAAGAGCCCTACACCGAGGAGCCCGAGGTGGGAAGATCCATGGGACCGCCGCCGGGCCCAGAGAGAACACTCTCTGCTACACCCGGCCTGGTGACGTCCAATGCGTAAAAACGTGCGAAGGTGTTGCCTGAGGCCCACGAAGCGCTCAAACAGATATCCTTCATAGGGACGCCTTTCCAGAAGGCCCAAGAAGCCGCCACTCCACGGGTGGAGTGCGCCCTGACATGAGCAGGTGGAGGAACACCCGCCGCCTCATATGCCAGACGTATGGCTTCAGTAAGCCAATGCGACATACGTTGGGTAGACAAGGCCTGACCCTTGGCACGCTCGCCATGGCAGACGAACAACTGGTTCCTCTTCCTGATGCTCTGCGTACGCGTCAAATAGGCACGAAGCGCTCTGATCGGGCACAGAGTGACGGGCACAGAACTGCCCGTCTCAGGAAGGGCTGAGAGCTCAATGACCCTCGAATGAGGGTCAGTAGACAGCACTTTCGGGCGAGAAAAGGGATTTGGTCGCAGCGTTACCCGCGCGTCACCTTGCGTGAACTCAAGACAGTCAGGACTGACTGACAAGGCTGTCAGATCGCTAACACGCTTCACCGAGACCAGAGCGAGCAGAAGCGCAGTCTTAAGGGAAAGCATCTTTAGACTGGCACTCGACAGAGGGTCAAAGGGCGTAAGGGCCAGTCCGCGTAGGACAGTGGCCAGGTCCCAAGTAGGGACTGAAGGAGAGGAAGAGGGGCGAAGCCGCCTGACGCCCTTCATGAAGCGCGACGCAAGGGAGTGAGCGCCTGCTGAGGACCTTCATCCAACATTTGATCCGGCGGCACTCCTAACTGGTCCTCAACCCACTCCACAGTCCATGCCACTGCCTCCCTACTGAGGGTCACCCCTGCCTTCCACTGCCTGATCCTGCATCTCTGGCTTCCTGGTCAGGCTGCCTTCAGCTCCACAGACGACCCTGACATGATTGATACAGCCTCCAGCTGGCCCCTGGCTTGACTGCACCTAATGACATGGGACTATATCCTGGGATTATAATGGGACTCCTATATTACTTTATTTTTAACCACAATTTTCTTATAATGTGTACTTCCCTAGGCAGTTGGGCTAGCCCCTTGAGCCGTCAGAACTGCCCAAGGTTTCTTCCTTTACCATAACAAGTAAAAACAAAAAACGCTGATAGGGAGTTTTTCCTTACCCCTGTTGCTCATTGGGCCTCTTTGTGTTAAGCACTTTGAGACATGCCTTTTGTAAAAATGCGCTATATAAATAAAATTGAATTGAAATTGAATGACTCACAGGCAACTTTTGTTGAAAAAATGTGTTTGCAACTGCTGTGAAGAGTACATGTTTATGGTATATTTGGTACATGTGCATAGGTTATATTAGCCTGATAGCTACCCATATATATCCCATAATAGTATGACACCAACACTAGCTGCCTTTTAAAGATTCACCTGTGATTGACTTTATCCGTGCCTCAGTCTTAGGAAATAGGTAGAAAATAGCTAGCTAGATAGCTAGATACTTTA
The DNA here is from genome assembly GCA_017657215.1 of Limnothrissa miodon. Taxonomy (NCBI): domain Eukaryota; kingdom Metazoa; phylum Chordata; class Actinopteri; order Clupeiformes; family Clupeidae; genus Limnothrissa; species Limnothrissa miodon. The sequence continues at coordinate 131,277 of JAGFZM010000079.1, read as the reverse complement.
TTGATCCCCAAGGGGAAATTCAAGGTCCCAGCAGCTTAAAAAAAACCACTCACAACATATACTACAGTGTACATAGGATGATGAGAAGCAAATAAATAAAACGTTACGGATACTAACGTATCCTCGGTTCTCTGAGTGAGAAGCCGAAACGTACGAGTGGATGATGCCTATCATCTCCTACTTTTCTGAAGTCACTTTTAACCAACCCTTTGAAAAAAGGGCAGTAAGCGCACTGACGCGCGCAGGCAACTACTTCGACAGCCCTGCGTGACGTCAGAAAGTCTATATATTGACTGCGCTTACGCTTCAGGTCCTCTTTGCCAAGCTCGCCAGCGTCGGCGATTGAGGCCGAAGGGTTCAGCCTCAAGCCCAAGGGTACAGCCTCACGCCCAAGAACTCGACCTCCTGAGAGGGAGAGAGCATGCACTTGCTTAGGTTCACTAAGAAACCCAGACTGTGCAGGTGACGCAAGACAGTGTGAGCCTGTGACGTTAGGAGCTGTCTGGAACCCACCAGCAGCATCCAGTCATCCAAGTAATTGAGGAGTCTGATCCCCTGAGTGCGTAGAGGAGCGATCGCCGCCTCCACGCACTTGGTGAAGCACCGAGGTGCTAGAGACAGACCGAAGGGAAGGGCTGCGTACTCGTAAGCTCTGCCCTCGAAGGCGAAACGTAGAAAACGCCTGTGCCTGGGGACTATACCTATGTGAAATAGGTAGACCTCTGAAGGGCGGGGGTGGCCACCTGAACTGCAGTTGATAGCCCTTCAACACTGTTGAAAGAACCCAACGTGACGTTGTGCACATCGCCCAATTCTGCCGTAGCAGTGAAATCCGATGTCGGTGAGCTGCGCACTTCACCTGCGACGCCCCGTGGGGCGGCCGACCCGGAGCGCGTGTCAGCGACGTTGGTGGTCGGCGAGCCCGGAGTGCGCGTCAGTGACGACCTCGAAGAGGGGGGAGAAGTTACCCGTCTGGCCAAGGGCAGACGTGTCAGACTGGACAGACAGTTCTGCTCGTATCTGGGCGATAAATCGACCAACAGAAGTGGCGAGAGAGGACGGGGAGGACTTCTCGACCGTGAACGACTCCGAAGCATCGCATGCCCACTGCCCAGGGGCGAGAGGGACAGAGGACGCGGAGATCGTGACGTTAGCAGAGGCCTCGGCGCCACCTGGGCGCCGTCGAGGTGTGATATCACGCGAGGCGCATAGCGTGGGGCGTGTGTCAGCTGAACGTGCGGCGGAGACCGCATCGGTGCCCCAGTGCGCGATAGCGCTGACAGAACAGACAGTGTCCTCTGGCCTGGGCTGGGGCTCATAGTGAAACATTGCCCCAGAGGGGCGATAGTGTGTGTGCGGAGTGCTTGTGAACAAGGCAAACTCAGCGCCCCGTAAGGGGGTGAGATCAGAGAGGACCGCCGAAGCGGGGGGGAACGCTCCGAGCTGGGGACTGCAGAGCGAAGACCCGTGCCTTTCAGAGCACACAGAGGCATAGCAGTCAATGGATGGTGATCGCATGACATGCTCTGCCACGCACACGCGATTGCATCAGGATCGCTGTGGCCTTTTACGCCGCTCCTGGCTGGCTGGATGGTTGGCGGGAGCTGGGCGCCCGCGTGAGCGAGAGCGCTGCCAAGTGGGTTGTGACCCAGTAGCTGGCTGTGGCGCGGCTTTGGGCGGGTCCGCCTTCTTTTTCTGTTGCGTCCGTTGAGGCGCACGAGCACGCGTCTGAGGAGCAGTGGGAGCGGCTGACTGAGGCGGCGCACGCTTAGGAAGCATGGGTTGCAGGGCCTGAGCCGCCGACTTCGTTTTCTCCAAGCGATCGCGCTGTAGTTCCAGCGTCTGGCCAAACAGAGCATCAGCGGAGATGGGAGCGTTCAAGAGATGCCTCTTCTCCTTCTCTGGCATGGACGAAAGGTTCAGCCAGAGGTGCCTGTCTAGGACGACCAAAGAGCCAAGGGAGCGCCCGTCGGCTTTAATGGCCGCCCTGATGGCCAGCGAGGTGAGAGCGGTAACTCTGCGCAGCTGATGGAGGGTTAAGTCCGACGGCTGCGCTGTCAAATCTGCCACCAGCTCCTCAGACAGAGGAGAGGAGAAAGGCGGTATTCATCGCCCTTATCGCCTGGCCTGTACAGATAAAGGCCTTAGAAGCGAGCTTCTCTGTGCGCTGACACGGCTTGGAGGGAAGCTCGGGAGGCGATGTCCAGGTGGTGGCAGAGGCTGGTGCTAAACAACCAGCGACCGCATCTTCGACGCGAGGAAGCTGCATGAGGCCAGTGGCGCCCGCTCCGTCCATCGCGTAAAACGCCGCGTGCCCCTGGATAGGAGCAATGGCACCGTAGGGAGCCTCCCAAGAGCCCTGTGCATCAGCCACAACCGTGGGGTGAGCAGGGAGAGGGAGAGCGTCCGGAGAGGGGAGCGGGCCGGAGAATGGGTCGAAACGCCCTCCCGGACAGCGCTGAGGCGGAGGCAGGCCTAGCCTGCTAGCCGCCTGCGTAGCCAACGAAGCTAGCTCAGAAGCTAACTGGGCGGCGTGGGTCTTCAACACAGGTGGCAAATCCTCCACGGTGGCGCAGCCTTTAGCGGAGAGGAAGGAAGCAAGCTCCTCTTCATCCACAGCTTCGATAACTGGGTCGTCATCGTCGCCCTGAGGCGGCGTGGTAGCCGCGCGGGCAAAGGCAGCGTCGATGGAGCTAGCAGGGCTAGCCTGGTGGGCCGCGGTTAGCTGGCTAGCTGGTAGCAAGCTAGCCGCTTAGAAGCTAACCGACGGCCGAAGAAGACCGGTCGATTAGCCCATCCGGGTGCGAGGACGCCGGGGGAAAATCGATAGACTGGCGGGTGGAGAGAGCACTAGCACCAACGGGGGTAGGGGCCGCCCCTGGAACACCAGTGCAACCCACGAAAAATGCCGCTCTGTTGGCGATAGCCGTAGGGGAGAGGCGTTCGCAAACTGAGCAGAGATCTGGCCGCGAAAAAGCGAGCATAGCATGCTCGCTCCCCATACAGATGAAGCAGATAGCATGGCGGTCGGAAATCGCCATGGGACGATCACAGTCGGTACAACGACGAGTAGCCATCTTGCGTCTCGGGGTACCAGAAGTCAGGGACCGGCGTGAGCACTTGGAGCAAAACGGAAATCCCTCGGAGAGCTTTGAAAAAAGCTTTTGTGGTGGGCTTTCAAAAAAGCCGTTGGTTTTAGAAATATTTGCGAAAGCAAACGAAAAGGCGACTCAGAAACACACGCAGTAGGCGAGGTGAAAGAGGCAAAGAGGACCTGAAGCGTAAGCGCAGTCAATATATAGACTTTCTGACGTCACGCAGGGCTGTCTAAGTAGTTGCCTGCGCGCGTCAGTGCGCTTACTGCCCTTTTTTCAAAGGGTTGGTTAAAAATGACTTCAGAAAAGTAGGAGATGATAGGCATCATCCACTCGTACGTTTCGGCTTCGAAACGAAAGAGAACAACATGACTAGATCAACATTGCTAAAAAGAACAGTAGAATACGAATACTAAGGGTAGAGATGCGCATGAATGTACTGTGGTCCAGTATGATGTGTGTGTCAAGGTAGTAGTGTAAATGAGTCCAGTAGTGCAACAGTGCAAGATTAAAAGTCTAGTGACCAGCAATAAGCATGTGCATATGTAAATATGGGCAGTAAAAAATATAAGCACAGCAATTTAACAGTTGTAGTATAAATATATGGACAATAAGATAAAAATAAAAATAGCCTAATAATATAAAAATTACAGCATCAGTGCAAGGATAAGTCATATAAGGTTTCATGCATCAGTCAAGTATGAAGGTCAAGTATCAAGTTACAGCTATTGTTATTGGTCAAGTATGAAGTTACAAGTATAAGGAGGGGTTGCGCATGTGGGCTAATGTAGCCAGTAAGGTCCATAAGCAGTGTCAACAATACACAGTACTGTAGAAAAATGTCTTGTAAGTGTATAAGAGGGTGAAGGTGCAGATAGACTATGCAGAGAAGTCCAATTCTCCTTTTCCTTTCAGTGAAGCATTGTAGAGTTGTATGGCCCTGGGTACAAATTACTTCCTAAGTCTGTCTGTTGTGCATGTCAGGAAGCGTAGTCTCAAGCTGATCAAGCTCTTCTGCTGCATGATAGCGCTGTGGAGTGGATGACAGTCATTGTCCAGGATGTTGAGTAGCTTGTTCAGGGTCCTTTTGTCTGATACTGAAGTGATGCACTCCAGTTCAGCTCCCACAACAGAGCCAGCTTTCCTTACCAGCCTGTCTGGTCGCCCAACATCCCTCTTCTTAGTGCTTCCTCCCCAGCATGCCACAGCATAGAAGACGACGCTGGCAACAACAGACTGGTAAAAACATCCAGAGAAGCTTGCTGCAGACGTTGAAGGACCGCAGCCTCCTCAGGAAGTACAACCTGCTCTGCCCCTTCTTGTAGAGTGTTTCTGTGTTGACTGACCAGTCCAGTTTATCGTCCAGATGTATTCCCAGGTACTTGTATGTTTTCACCACCTCCACATTAACCCCCTCCATGGTGACTGGCAGCAGGGCGGGCTTGGACCTCCTTAAGTCCACCACCATCTCCTTGGTCTTGGCAGTGTTGAGTTGTAGGTGGTTGAGTCTGCACCATTGCACAAAGTCCTCCACCAGGCTCCAGTATTCCTCCTCCTGCCCATTCCTGATACAACCCACAATTGCAGTGTCGTCTGAAAACTGTATGTGGCATGACTCCGTGTCAGATGTGTACAGGGTGAACAGAACTGGAGAGAGTACTGTTCCTTGTGGAGCTTCGGTGCTGCTGATGACAGTGTCAGAGAGGCAGTCCTTCAGTCAGACAAACTGTGGCCGCTCCATCAGGTAGTCTGCAATCCAGGATACCAGGTGGGCATCCACACCCATCTGCAGGAGCTAGTCACTCAGTCTGGGGGGTTGGATGGTGTTAAAAGCACTGGAGAAGTCAAAGAACATGATTCTCACAGCACTTTTCCCCTTGTCCAGGTGAGTGTGTGTCCTGTGTAGGAGGTATGAGGTGGCATCGTTGATGCCCACTTTCTCCTGATAAGCAAACTGTAACGGGTCTAGTGCATGGCGCACCTGTTGCCTAAGTATCCCAAGAACCTCTCTCTCTATGGTCTTTATCAGGTGTGATGTCAGAGCGACTGGCCTGAAGTCATTAAGCTCACTTGGGTGTAGTTTCTTGGGGACGGGAATGAGACATGATGTCTTCCACAGTGCTGGGACTCCCGAGACGGAGACTGCAGTTGAAGATGTGCTCCAGTGGCTCTCCCAGTTCTGCAACACAGGCTTTAAGCAGTCTTGAACACAGGCCTGGCTGCTTTCCTGGGATGGAGTTTCTTCAGCTGTCCTCTAACTTGAACTGCCGTGACGATTGGGGGGGGGGGGGGGGGGGGGGGGGGTGTTGTGGGGGGGGGGTTGGG
>JAGFZM010000079.1:30463-125757 GCA_017657215.1 Limnothrissa miodon | reverse complement strand
TGTGTCTGTGTGGGGTACATCTGGTGAGGGTACGTGTTGCCTTGAGAGTGAGAGGGGAGGTGTGAATTTCCCCGTTAAGCAGACAGTGTCCAGGGGTGATGGGCAGCCCACATCCATTGAGACTTGAGCATGGCCGTCAAACCTGTTGTAGAAGTGGTTTAACTGGTTTGCCTTGTCCAGGTCTCCCTCCACTGAGCTGCTTCTCTTCACCTGGCCAGTGATGGTCTTCGTTCCATCCCAGACCTCCTTCATGTTGTTCTCCTGCAGCTTCTGTTCCACCTTCATCCTGTATTCCTCCTTGGCCTCTTTCAACCTGACTTTGAGCTTCCCATGTACGTGCCTCAGTTCTGGTTCCCCTCTCTGAACACCATCTTTTTGATATTTAGAAGGGTCTTGACTTTGCTGGTTATCCAAGGCTTGTTGTTTGAAAAGCAGCGCACAGTTCTGGTGGGAACAACAACGTCCATACAGAAGTTCAGGTAGTCAGTCATGCAGTGTGTGACCTCCTCCAGATATCCTCCATTCTGTAGTACACTCCATTCTGTGGACTCAAAGCAGTCTCTCAAAGCCGCATCCGCTCCTGGTGTCCATTTCCTGAAAGTGCGTGTGGCAAACGGTAGTCTCTGTACTTTTGGTTTGTACATTGACTGTAGATGATTGAGGGTGTGATCTGATTTTCCTAGTGGGGGAAGGGGGGTGGATGCTGTATGTGCCCCTCACATTTGCATGCATGAGGTCTATTGTCTTGTTTTTCCTCGTCAGACAGTGAACAAACTGGTAGAAATTGGTCAGGGTAGAATCCAGTGTTATGTGGTTGAAGTTGCCAGATATCGCAATAAAAGCGTCTGTGTGCTGAGTTTGGAGCCTTGTGATTGTAGAGTGTATGATGTCGCATGTTATGTCTTGAAGTGCTCGTGGCGGAACGTAAACACAGACAACAATGGCGTGTGAAAACTCTCTCGGCATATAGTATGGCCGGAGACTAACCGCTAGTAACTCCACATCTTTACAGCATGCAATCTCTTTAACTGTCACATGGCCATAGGTATACTGCATCTATAACTCACCTCAACTGATTTCTTAAAGTGATGCATAAACTGTGGCCCTCCTGAACTTACCTTCACAGCTTCATGTCATTGACTGGATTTAAAGGATTTCTGGTAGGGTAACACTTTATAATAACTACTCCCAATAAAGCACTTATTAAGCTAATCATTAGCAAACCATTACCTCTTAAATATTTCTCATCAGTTAATCATTTATAGATGTATATGTAAATGCTTTGTTCATGGTGAAGAAGTCCATCTAATACCTATTTGTTAGGTATGAGTTAACACGTTGTTGATCATTCATAAATGCTTACCTCTTATGTTTTCTCAGCTGCAATTGCAATGACTGCAATACCTTTGTGTAAAATGCTAGATGCATACAAGGTGGTGGCGAAAAACCATAGAAAAACCATAAAATACACATCTATAAATTATTAAATAAAAAAATAACTGAAGAGTTAGCTGCTTACTGGTGATTAACAAATGTCGTAACTCGTAAGTACAAGTTAAATAACGTTACGGATACTGACGTATCCTCGAAACGTACGAGTGGATGATGCCTATCATCTCCTACTTTTCTGAAGTCAAATTTAACCAACCCTTTGATAAAAGGGCAGTAAGCGCTCTGACGCGCGCAGGCAACTACTTAGACAGCCCTGCGTGACGTCAGAAAGTCTATATATTGACTGCGCTTACGCTTCAGGTCCTCTTTGCCAAGCTCGCCAGCGTCGGCGACTTGAGGCCCGAAGCGTACATTTCGGCTTCTCACTCAGAGAACCGAGGATACGTCAGTATCCGTAACGTTCTCTTTCGTTTCGAAGCCGAAACGTACGAGTGGATCACTACAACCAAGCCTCAAGAGCCCTACACCGAGGAGCCTGAGGTGGGAAGACCCATGGGACCGCCGCCGGGCCCAGAGAGAACACTCTCTGCTACACCCGGCCTGGTGACGTCCAATGCGTAAAAACGTGCAAAGGTGTTGGCTGACGCCCATGAAGCGCTCAGACAGATATCCTGCACAGGGACGCCTTTCCAGAAGGCCCAAGAAGCCGCCACTCCACGGGTGCGCCCTGACATGAGCAGGCGGAGGAGCACCCGCCGCCTCATATGCCAGACGTATGGCTTCAGTAAGCCAATGCGACATGCGTTGGGTAGACAAGGCCTGACCCTTGGCACGTTCGCCATGGCAGACGAACAACTGGTTCGTCTTCCTGATGCTCTGCGTACGCGTCAAATAAGCACGAAGTGCTCTGACCGGGCACAGAGTGACGGGCACCGAACCGCCCGTCTCAGGAAGGGCTGAGAGCTCAATGACCCTCGAACGAGGGTCAGTAGACAGCACTTTCGGGCGAGAAAAGGGATTTGGTCGCAGCGTTACCCGCGCGTCATCTTGCGTGAATTCAAGACAGTCAGGACTGACTGACAGGGCAGTCAGATCGCTAACGCGCTTCACAGAGACCAGAGTGAGCAGAAGCGCAGTCTTAAGGGAAAGCATCTTTAGACTGGCACTCGACAGAGGGTCAAGGGCGTACGAGCCAGTCCGCGTAGGACAGTGGCCAGGTCCCAAGTAGGGACCGAACGTGTAGAAGAGGGGCGAAGCCGCCTGACGCCCTTCATAAAGCGCGACGCAAGGGGGTGAGCGCCTGGGGAAACGCCAGCATAGCCAACATGGCACGCTGAAATAGCTGCGAGGTACACCTTCAAAGTAGAGGGTGTACGACCCTGATCAAACAGGTGTTGCGGAAGGCAAGCCAATAGGGCAGACTAGAGGATCACAGCCTCTGTCTCTGCACCACGTGCTGAACACGCGCCACCTCAGTCGGTTGCACGCGGAACCCCTAGGAGAGGAGGTCCGCGCCTGTGTTGCGCACACCGGGCAAGTGCGATGCCCTGATCGACAGGAAGCCCAGGTGAGCAGCTTGTACGCCAGGCGAAACAGGTCCGGAGAGCGCGTGCCGCCCTGGCGACTGATATAGGTCTAACACATTGATGTGTAGCCTCCTGGAGGCTGCGGCCCATGTCCCCCAGCCGCTCTTGGACGCATCGGTGGTCACCGTCATGCGTCTGGCTATAGCGCCCAGCGCGCCGCCTCTGGTGAAGGACGACGGCCTGCACCAATGCGCGAGGGCTAGCCACAGGCGTCTGGATACTAAGATCCGACGGGCGGGGTTCGACCTGGAGGACACACCCAGTTCCGCTAAGGCGAGCTGCAGCGGGCGTAAGTGTAAAAGGCCGAGTGAGACAGCACCAGCACACAGGAGGCCCGTCAGTCTGAGACACAGCCTGGCCGAAACGCAGGCACCTAGTCTGAAGTGGCGTAGACACGCCCTGACGTCCTGTAATCTCTTTGAAGTGAGCGTCGCTCTCGTTGAGCGTGAGTTCAGTCTCACACCCAAGAACTCGACCTCCTGAGAGGGAGAGAGCATGCACTTGCTTAGGTTTACTAAGAAGCCCAGATCGTGCAGGTGACGCAACACAGTGTGAACCTGTGACGTTAGGAGCTGTCTGGAACTCGCCAGCAGCATCCAGTCGTCCAAATAGTTGGGGAGTCTGATGCCCTGAGCGCGTAGAGGAGCGATCGCCGCCTCCACACACTTGGTGAAGCACCGAGGTGCCAGAGACAGACCGAAGGGGAGGGCTGTGTACTCGTAAGCTCTGCCCTCGAAGGCAAAGCGTAGAAAACGCCTGTGCCTCGGGACTATGCCTATGTGAAAATAGGCGTCCTGAAGGTCTATGGTGACCATGTAATCCCCCTGGCGGACTGACTCCGCCACCATGCGCCCCGTGAGCATGCGAAAGGTGAGAGGTTTGAGCGAAGCATTGAGCACTCTGAGGTAAGGGCTGAATAGCGCCCTTTCTCAAGAGATCGCAAAGCTCTTGTCTGAGAGCAGGGGCCCTGGAGGGGGGCACCACTGACTCCAAGACACCTTTGAAGGGCGGGGGTGGCCACCTGAACTGCAGTTGATAGCCTTTCAACACTGTTGAAAGAACCCAATGCGACGTTGTGCACATCGCCCAATTCTGCCTGAGCAGAGCGGCGGAGTGAGGAGGCAGCAAGGACAAACGAAGTGCTATGCTGCCCCCAAGTGGCACTAAGGGAGCCGAGGTCAATGGCTGAGGCTGTCTGCGAAGCTGAAGAGCGTTCGACTGACAGGGTAGAGACCCGACATAACGCGGAGGCTGAGGGCAAGGCAACCGTGTGTGAGACCCGTGGGCGGCCACGCGTGGTTGGCGAGCCGCGCACATAACTCGCGACTCCCGTGGGGCGATCGACTCGGAGCGCGCGTCAGCAATGGTCGTGGTCGGTGAGCTGCGCAATTCACTCGCGACGCCCCGTGGGGCGGCCGACCTGGAGCGCACGTCAGCGACGTCCTTGAAGAGGGGGGAGAAGTCTCCTGTTCGCCCGATGGCAGAGGTGTCAGACTGAGCAGACAGCTCTGCCCGTACTTGGGCGATAAATCGACCGACCGAAGCGGCGAGAGAGGTTGGGGAGGGCTTCTCGACCGTAAACGACTCCGACGCTTCGCACGCCCACTGCTCGGAGGCGAGTGAGACAGAGGACGCGGCGCGATGAGGAGGCAGCAAGACAAACAAAGTGCTATGCTGCCCCCCAGTGGTACTAAGGGAGCCGAGGTCAGTGACTGAGGCTGTCTGCGAAGCTGAAGAGCATTCGACTGACAGGGCAGACACTCGTCGTAGTGCGGAGGCTGAGGACCAGCCGACCGTGTGTGAGACCCACTGGCGCTCACGCGTGGCTGGCAAGCCGTGCACATCACCCGCGACGCCCCGTAGGGCGGCCGACCTGGAGCGCGCGTCAGCGACGTCCGCGTAGAAGGGGGAGAAGTCTCTCGGCCGTGCGATGGCAGATGCGTCTGACTGAGCAGACAGCTCCGCCCGCACCTGGGCGCGCCTCCGACGCGCCGCATGCCCACTGCTCAGGGGCGAGTGGGTCAGAGGACGCGGAGGTCGCAAAGTCAGTAGTAGCCCTGGCGCCACCGGGGCGTGACGTCACGCAAGGCGCAGAGCGCACGGATTGTGCAGGTTGATGGCAAGCCGACCATGTGTGAGGCCCCAGAGCGCCCACACGTGGATGGCGAGCCGCAGTGCCCCGTAAGGCAGCTGACCTGGAACGCGTGTCAGCGACACATTCACCGACTGAGGAGAGACCCTGCTCTTCTGTACGTGTGTTAGCAGAAGCGCCCGAGTGGGCGGACTGTTCTGCTCGCACCTTGACGATGAAATGACCAACCGAGGTGGCGAGGGCGGCGAGAGAGGCTGAAGAGCGCTCTCTGTTCGCAGCCATCTCTGCAAACTCAGCGCCCCACGAGGGTGCGAGATCAAGAGGCTTGCCAAAGCGGGGGAAGCGTTATGAGCTGAGGGCTGCAGAACGAAAACCCGTGCCTTTTAAGCACTCAAGGCAGAGCGGACAACGGGCAGGAGCCACGTGACATAGCCTGCCGCACGCCCGCGATCGCTTCAGGATCGCTGCTGACGTCTGCGTCGCTCCTGGCTCGACGGGCGCGTGGCTGAAAGCGCACGTCCACCTGAGCGTGAGCGTTGCCAAGGCTGTTGTTGACCCGATGCTGGCGCTGGCGCCGGCCTGGGTGTGTCAGCCCTCTTCCTGGACTGCTGCGTGCGGGCGCGCGAAGCGGGGGAAACGTTCTGAGGAGAGAGCTGCAGAACGAAAACCCGTGCCCTTTAAAGCACTCAGAGGCAGAGCGGACAGCGGGCAGGAGCCGCGCGTCATAGCCTGCCCCACACCAGCGCTCGCTGCAGGATCGCTGCTGACATCTGCGTCGCTCCTGGTTCGACGGGCGCGTGGCTGAGAGCGCACGTCCACACGAGCGTGAGCGTTGCCGAGGCTGAGTGGCACAGAGCTAGCTCGCTAGCAAGCTGAGCGGCAAGAGTCTTCTGGCCGGGCGTCGGCGAGTCAATGGCGGCTAGCCTCCTAGGGGAGGGTTGAGCCGTGGCTAGCTGGCTAGGGACTAGCAGCTAGGTAGCTGACAGCCGGCCGTGTTGTCGTCGAGAGGAGGGAGGTAACCCCATCTTCGTCGACGGCTTCGATGGCGGGATCATCCGCCTCTTCAGCGTGGTGGAGAACCAGCCGCACGGGCAAGGAGGCCCCGATAGGGCTAGCTGAAGAGCTAGCGAGCTGGGCCGTGGCTAGCTGGCTAGTAGGCGGCTGACTAGCAGCTAGGTAGCTAACTGCAGGCCGTGTTCCATCCTAAGGCAGAAGCAGACAGTATGGGGGTCGGCAGCCGCCATTAGCTGTTTCCAGTCGAGACATCTAAGCGTTACCATCCAGCGACTCTTGGTACCAAAATTAGGGACCGACGTGAGTGACTTTGAGAAGGATGGATTCCGGAAGTTTTGAAAAAACTGTTGTGGTGGGCTTTCAAAAAAGCCGTTGGTTTAGGAATATTTGCAATAGCAAACGAAAAGGTGACTCAGAAACACACGCAGTAGGCGAGGTGAAAGAGGCAAAGAGGACCTGAAGCGTAAGCGCAGTCAATATATAGACTTTCTGACGTCACGCAGGGCTGTCTAAGTAGTTGCCTGCGCGCGTCAGAGCGCTTACTGCCCTTTTATCAAAGGGTTGGTTAAATTTGACTTCAGAAAAGTAGGAGATGATCATCCACTCGTACGTTTTGGCTTCGAAACGAAAGAGAACCATTAAGCATTAAGACGTACATATAACAGTTAATTCTCATCAGTTAATCATTTTTAAATATATATATATATGAATATATTGATTGAAACCTTGAATATATTGAATGAACCTTGAATATATTGAATGAAACCTTGAATATATTGATTGAACTTCTGAAAATATTGAATGAAACCTTGAATATATTGAATGAACCTTGAATATATTGAATGGAACCTTGAATATATGGAATGAACCTTGAATATATGGAATGAACCTTGAATATATTGATTGAACTTCTGAATGTATTGAATGAAACCTTGAATATATTGAATGAACCTTGAATATATTGAATGAAACCTTGAATGTATTGATTGAACTTCTGAATATATTGAATGAAACTTGAATATATGGAATGAAACTTGAATATATGGAATGAAACGCACTTGACTGACCGTCATCTTTCGGCACCTTGTATTGAAACCGATTTTGACCTATGCGGATGTGGCGGCAGAAGCAAAAATGGCTCAGCTCGGAATTTAATTACAGCTCTTTTAAATAATGAAGAGATTATAACCACACTGGCGAATGCTTGTGCAGGCCAGAACCCCCCATATGCTGAAACCCGGTCCCGTGCCCACCACACTTCTTCGGACTAAGGCAAGGCAAGGCAAGTTTATTTATATAGCGCATTTCATACACAAAATAGGCAGTTCAATGTGCTTTACAAAGACAAAAAATAAAAACATAGTGGATAAAATAAAGTGAGAAAACAAACAAATAAGATTAAAGGAAAGAGTAAAAAGATAAAAGAATAATAAGTTGATAAAGGACAGAAAATTAAAATAATTTTAGAATAAGGATTTCCCCAAAATTAATCATTAAGACAAAGCATCAGAGAAAAGTTTGGTCTTAAGTTTGGTTTTGAAGCTGGTAACAGTAGGGGCATTGTTTATATCTTCAGGAAGTTGGTTCTAAATCTGAGATGCATAGTAGCTGAAAGCTGCTTTGCCACACTTTGTTTTGACCATAGGCTTTACAAGCGGACTAAGAAGTCCGGTCCCTCTTTAATAGGGGAGAGAGTTTCATTCAATATATTCAAGGTTTCATTCAATATATTCAATGTTTCTTTTCATATATTCAGAGGTTCAATCAATATATTCAAGTTTCATTCCATATATTCAAGGTTTCATTCAATATATTCAAGGTTCATTCCATATATTCAAAGTTTCATTCCATATATTCAAGGTTTCATTCAATATATTCAAGGTTTCACTCAATATATTGGAGGTTCATTCCATATATTCAAGGTTTCATTCAATATATTCAAGGTTCATTCCATATATTCAAGGTTTCATTTAATATATTCAGAGCTTCATTTAATATATTCAAAGATTAATTTCCTGAACGGCATGCCATAATATATATATATATAAATGATTAACTGCTGAGAATTAACTGTTTGTACCACTTACTAATGATATACAAATGTGTTATAATGCTATAATATGTCAGTAAATGCTTAATAGGGAGTAGTTATTATGAAGTGTTACCAAATAAATATTATCTTGGTAAAGGAGAAATTCAGGTCTAATTAACAGGTCATGGATTGATTCACACTAGACTTGTGAATGTACCATATGCTTAAACAACAAAGTGTTTCACATAAATGTGATTAATTTCATTCATTCAAGTGACTCTTTCACTAAAGAAGTGTATACTGATGGTGTTCTTGATTCCATGCCATTTGGAAATGGCTTTGTAATCTCCAAAGAAAATTTGGTTCAGTTAAATTTCTCTGGTAAAAACCTGTCTCAGCTGGATTTCGTTAGTTGAATTGAACGGCCCTGCATAATACGGATAAACGTTTCTGAATGCCGTGGTACAGTTCAGAGCAAGTGACAGGCAAACAAAGCCAAGCTCAGCATTTTTTACAGCAGTCATTGGAGAGGCCACCCTTCTACTTATGCTGTAAATGCTCTGGTCAGGGGGGCCCACTTGAAGCCCACACCGTCAGCAGAGACAGTGAGGAGTCAGGGGGTCCTTTACATTGCCACCTACATCTTTTCTTCGCCACTAAAGGATGCCAGGGATTGGATCTTAAATCTCGTGGCGAGTGTCTGTCTGGACTTTTTGACTTTGCACTTGGCTAACTCTTAATAACCCGGGAGAATGGCTCTGTCAATCTTCCCCGGAGGTACATTCATGTTCCTGCATGATTTTGGCTGCTGATTGTGAAATTGGATTTCATCACACAGATGATTTTTTTGACTATTTTCTCCTTCCATGCAGAGCGATACAATTGATGCTGCTGAGCTGGAAGGATGGCCCGGTGACAGGTGACGTGTGTGTGTGTGTGTGTGTGTGGAGGGGCTCAAAGGACAGAGGCCACGTCATTGCCACTTTTGGCAAAGCCCAGAAGAGAGGACCTTGATTGTGAGGTTAATGAATGGCATCCCCATTTATCATGCGGAAATTAACTGACTAACTTAGCATCACATACCGTGTACAGTGCATGTTGGCAGCCCTAGCCTTCCATCAAAGGCTCTCAGGGCAGAAACACTAGCCTTTGGTGTCCTCTGAGGCAGTGGGTGCAGTCAGTGCACAACCAGAGTCATTGTAAGTATATCAGTGTCCAAGTTGAAGGCTGGCAGCCAAAATATTCAATCTAATGAAGGGACTTAAATTAATCTGCTTTCAAAGCCTAGCCCTGTATGTGTGTGTGTATTTTTCCTTTAATGGGGCACAAGAAGGCAAATCACCCCATCACAATTGGGCTTCGCCCAATTACCCGACATACTCTCACACTCTCACACACCCTGAGGCACTGCGTGGCTCCCGTGTTAACGCTGTACAGAAAAGCCGGCTGCTACTTTTCATGTATTAGTTAGTAGCATCATCATCCTGCCCCACGATCACACCCCCACATTCCTTGAAGCACAAACCCCAGCGCAGAGCAGAGAGATCAACCCTGAGAGAATTCCAGCCCACATGTCCAAAGCAAGTCATGGAGGAAAGGGAAAAAAAAACAAAATAAAAAAAAAAGCAGTACACTTACTTCATGCAATAAGGCTGCAAGACCTGCTGGTACATTTGGGTGATGACTTCTTCCCTATTTGAAGTATCATCCACTTTGGTGTTTGCTTAAACACAAACACTTCCTAGGGCTAATGACTTAGGATGCAGAGATTTGACCACATTGGCTTTGGCGACTGACCACTTACAGATGCAAAAACTATGCCAGGGTAATTACATCATCCATTCCTGGAGTTTCTGCCTGTTGCCTAGGTAACATGGTCTGGGTGGGTTTGGCGAGGAGATCAGATCCTTTGATATTCTGGGGATTAGGGCACAGTTCACAGAAGACTGAAGGAGCGCTGTCACTGTAAGCTTCTGCAGCCTAGGCTTGCTTGAAAAGCATAGCACACATACAACAAGTGTACCAAGGCAACCACTCACTTTACCCAATCTTTATTAATGTCCAAGCTACATGATATTAGGGGTGTTGTGAGATCCTGAAGGGCAGATGCTGGCAAAGCTCACAATGATTTACGTTGTTTTTCTTTCATGCAAATCCTTTTTGTTATCCTTCCTTCAGGGTGCTACACACAAAAGATGCACAAGACAAGCTGCATGTTGAAACGATGTTTGTGACCTTTTAACAACCAACGTGCACTAGGGCATTAGTACATGTTGTCATAAAATCTCTAGGAAATTCGCCATCTTTTTTGTTCACTCTCATTCAACGGTACTCTCCATTTGTATTGAAAATTGCTTTATGTGCATCGCTGAAAGTTTAGAGAATTTCATTTAGGTACCCGCTCAAAATCCTGAAACTGTGATTTCACAGATCTTGAACCTGCTTGCAACAACAGGAAGTGTTTGATTAACACGTTGATAACTCCTCTGCAAAACGGTCTTGTTTTATTATGAATCTTTGGTCTGAATTGACCTTTTCACATGTTGTCAATGTCATGGTAAAGACAACATAAAAAGTATCAACCAAAAGATAAGCTGCCAAAATGACGGAAAAAAAATTGAAGATGAAGCAAATTCATTTGTTTAGATCATAACCACAGTGGTTCAAAGTGTATTGCAGGCTAAATAATTCTCTTTGAGGCTGAGAATTAAGAGATATAGAAATGTATTCAGGAACGTACATGTAAAGTGTGTGTTCCAGCTGACTAGAACCATGAAAATCTATTAATTATGAAAAAGAATGAGCTAGAAATACTAGGAGCATAAACAAGTCGATTGAGATTGAGAACAGCTTCACTTAATAGGTCGTTTATGGCAGCCAATTCATCTGCGCTGCCGGCGACTAGGCTAATATTTGGGAGTGCAGGGGCAACGGGTAGAATCGGTTGAACCCACGGCTGAGCAGACATCAAAAGGTGTTCATCAGCATTATGATGACTGATGAAATAGCCGCCCCTACGCGGCCTCCTAAAGACAGAGATCACTGGGGGCTCTCCAAAGGGCCTTAATGAAATTGGACAAGGTGCACAAAATGCTGAAAAGAAACCATCTTTTAAGATCTCTCTCGGCTCTCTTTGTGTCTCCGTTTCTGTGTCTGTCTCTGTCTCTCTGTTTGTCTGTCTGTCTGTCTTTCTCACTCTCCCCTCCCTGCTTCAGAGCTGGACAAAAAAATGAAACCTTTCAGTGTTTTAGGCAATGCTTACATTTATTATTAGGTAAAAGATAGATAGATAGATAGATAGATAGATACTTTATTGATCCCCAAGGGGAAATTCAAGGCAGCTTAAAACACAGGATGATAAGAAGCAGATCAACAAAACAACATGACTACTGTAGATCACCATTACTAAAAATAACAATAGAATGCAAATACTATGGGTAGAGATGCGCATGAATGTACTGTGGTACAGTATGGGGTGTGTGTCAAGGTAGTAGTGCAAATGAGACCAGTAGTGCAACAGTGCAAATGAGTCCAGTAGTGCAAAAGGTTAAAAGTCTATTGACCAGCAATAAATATGTGCATATCTAAAATGGACAACAAAAAATATAAGCAAATGATTTCAAAATATTTTTTACATAACAGTCACAAGAGTCAAAACAGTATTCCCTTGTAACTAAGACTGTGTGTGTTACACAAGACATGATTGCCCTGGCACACACATGCTACATGTAGTGCACCACGTGTAGCCTGTCCCAAATGTCTTCCTTTTAAAATGTAGCACAACTTGGTCCATGCCAAAAGACCCAGCTATTCAGAGAACATCTTCTATCCTAGCACTAAAATGAACTGAAGCACTATTCCCTAGCACTATGCTCCTTAAGGTTTCTGCTATGTAGCTTGATTGTTATCCTCTTTTTGTAAGTCGCTTTGGATAAAAGCGTCTGCTAAATGCATAAATGTAAATGTAAATAAATGTAAATTTGTTTCGTCTTACTATGGTTAAAATCACAACAAAACCCACTTGCCTTGACAATATGCTGTACTGCCAAGTTCAATAACCCAAACTGATGATTATTCCAAAATGTAAATAAATGAAAAACTAAAGAAATGTGAGGCGAAGCTTCTTTCTTTGATCTAATATTTGACATTAGCTGTAGCTATGACTAGGCCTGATCAAGATGGACACAAGGGAGGGGCAGGACGGTGAGAGCCATATGAGGAACACTTGGAGAGTTCATTTTCACCTTTGAGATCTGGACCTTGTTTAATTTACACCCTCATGACTACACTTGCCAGACGTCCATCACTATCTACTGCCAGACACACACACGTGCACACACACAAACATACGCAATGCATGCAAACACACGCGCAAACACAGAAACAAAGTCATGGGTCATTTCTTCAGGTGGAGTATCATTTAAAATCATGGTCTTTTGGTGTAAACTGATGTAAAATTATTAAAAAAACTATTTAACATGCCAGTTTTCTTTTCTGTGAAGGTAGGACCATGAACATGAAATTATTACACGAAATTGGTACAAGAAATTGGTATTAACCCAAGAAATTACAACTTGGCTAAGAGCTCTTCAAAGACATCTACAGCCTAACTGTTGCAAATGAATATCAACACAGCTTTTCACAACTTCTGATCTCGCCATCTTTGCACTATTGTCAGCCTGTGGATGGAGTATCACCATCCCACCCAACTGGACACTCGCAGATGCTCAGTGCAGGTTTACCATTTTGGCCTGGGAATCTTGAGCTACTCTTCTGACTAAAGCCCAGTTCACAAACGTTGCTACTCGCTACATCGCCTGGTCACCACTCGCAGAGACAATATTTGGTGGTTTTCGAGCAGCCATGCTCAGGAGAACACTCTGTTCATGTCACCTGTTAACAATCTGTATCCCGCATTTTGATTGGTCATCGCTTTACTCGCATCGCTTTTACTCTCCTCGCCTGTCCAGGGCATACATCCCTGGAACACATTCACATATTGAATTTTATCGCTCAGCGAGTAGCAAGTAGCGACATGTGTGGACTGGCCCACAAAGCAACATTTCTCAGTTAATTAATCCGTTTCATACTGTTTAGGATGCTAACATGAGTCATTACACGGCGAACGAACGGTGTAGAATGCGCCACTGTGGCCTACAACGGTAGATACAGCATTTGCAATGTTCAACAGCAGCGGTCCGCCTCCAATAGAATGCAGTGCAATACAATGCAATACAGCGTTCTTTAGAGGGAGCTTGTGAGAGAAAAAAAACAGAACGTTGCTTAGCCCTGCTTTAACAGGCTTACTGGCGAAAACATTCTGCAGGTGTCCAGGTGACAACAAAATGCCCCTCTCATGCGTAGATAATAGTCCCAAAAACTGTTTGCCCTTAGCTTACCTTTCTATGCTTTAGACCAGTGTTTCACAGTTTTTCAGTTTTTCAAACACACATCTGAAGCCCCGTCAGTTTTTGTCCTAGAAACATTTAACTGATACCACAGAAATTCTTACATTTTCTAGTTTTTTAAAGGTATAGTTCGGTTTTTAACACTGAGCCTCTTTCACAGGTTGTCAATAAAGTGGTTGAAACTGAAATTTTGACGATTGCTCCCGTCTCTGCTATTTGGGAAATGTGGCTAGCAATGGGCATTTGTTGTTTCTATCCTTAAAACGCTGGTTTTTAAAAAAGTGCTACTCAGTGGTTAGTGGTGTTCACTGATGTTCCAACCCAGGTATCGTAGCGAAATACAGTTTCCGTCATGCTTTATTTGCCATTTTACCAAGTCCCATAGGTTTCTATTAGAACAGTGGTCCCCAACCCCCGGGCCGCGGACCGGTACCGGTCCGTGGATCAATTAATACCGGGCCGCACAAGAATTAATTATTTATTTCTGTTTTATTTATTATCTGAATCGAGCGGTCTTATTTTGAAACGTCTTTTATTGTGAAATGACCGTATTCTCATCTCTGTTACATCTCCTCATTTGAGCGCCAAATTTCCTCATTTCCTCCTCATTTAACCCAGCAAAATGAGTAAACAGGTGTCTTTGGAAAGTTTCTTTGTGAAAGCGAAAAGGCACAATGAAGAGAGAGAAGAGCAGCCTACGACTTCCAAGAAAAAGAAAGGTTTTAGCAGCCAGTACCAAGAGTCCTACTTGAAGTAGGGATTTATCGCGACAGGTGATTCCCACACACCAAGCCCGCTCTGCATAATATGCGGTGACCGGCTCTCAAATGAGGCAATGAAGCCTTCAAAACTGCATGTAAACGCCACCATAGCAACCAGTATCAGCGCGTTAGGGCCGTGGTCGGTAACACAGAGGTGAGGGAGAAGGGAAAGGAGAGGGGAATGGAGAGTTTCTGAGTGTCGGGCACGTAAACATACAGGAGATTCATTCACGGGCGACCAGAGAGTTTGATGTTATAATATCGTTATATTGTTGGAGCAATCCCCCCCCCCCCCCGGTCCGCGGTAAAATTGTCAAGCGTTGACTGGTCCGCAGTTAGAAAAAGGTTGGGGACCACTGTATTAGAAGACGCTTTGCTCCTTAATATAAACAAATAAATAAAACAAGACAGAAGCTTTATTTCGCTACGATATATGTTTTGGAACATCAGTAAGCACTACAAACCACTCAGTGAATAGCACTTTTTTAAAACTAGTATTTTAATTATAGAAATAACAGATGCCCATTGCTAGCCATTTTGAAGCAGCATTTAACACATTATGTTTATTCATGCTAGTAAGTAAAAGACCAGATCTCATTAGTGACCAATTAATGCAGAAAATCTGAAAATTCAAAGGGTTTCACATGCTTCCTACTTTGACTGTAAGAATATACTCCCTTGTATAAATGTATATAACAGACAGCATAATGCACTACACTATTTAAACCATTATGACCCTAATAAATGACAAAAAATAATGCAAGCTACACCTCATTCCAAACTTTTGAATGAACAGGCTATTTTTAGCCCAACTTCAGACCTATGACACACTCCCTCTCCTCAGTCAGCAATTTTTTTTAGTTCCAGTGTGACATTAACACCAGGACGCTGATCAATGGCATTGAAATGTGACATTTACCCCTTGCAAATGTCCCAGAATCCCACGGGTTTCCTGTGGCAGCAGGAAGGAGAGTCGTGTTTGAGTACAGATGAGCTAAGCAAAGCCGGCCAAAACCCAAAGGCCTGAATGCAGACAGCAACTAGCAATGCACATTAATGTACACGCACACACACACGCACATCCGCACACACATACATACACACACACACACTCACTCTCTCTCTCGCACAGCCTTCTTGTCCGCCATGATCTGTTCTGCTCCAACACACTCAAGCAGCTTGAAGCACAGCACTAGCCTAGTGCCTGACACTAAATCACACACGGTTGGAGGGAGAGATGGTTCAGAGAAGCTTATGACATCCACCTGAGGGGACAGGACTCGGGGCCCAGCTTCCAGCTTTTCAGGAAAACAGAGCAAGAGAACCACACACAGAAATAAGATGAGGGAATGAAAACGGCAGCTCTGCACCCCCAAACACACACACACAAATTTGTTTCTTTCCAATTTAAAGCGATCACCAGTTAAATGGTTCAAGCCACTCCTTTACAAATCAAATAAATCTTCATTTGGTTCCTTGACTCTAGAGCAATTCAATGTGTGTGTGTGTGTGTGTGTGTGTGGATTTTTTGTGTGGATTTTTTGTGAGGAGTCTGCATCTGCTGAGGGCTAGGAAACTCTCTGGAGCAAACAGGTAGTAATGGAAAAACAGCATTTACCGGGACCACACTCCAGCCAAAGACAAGCAATAGGAACAAGACAAACAGTCCAGTCGCACCATTACCGCTGACTAATCTAATATCATTAATCTTCGTTAAAAACAGTACTTAGTTGGTCATTTCTCAGTGTCAAAAAACTCGAGAGAAAAGACATTTTTCAACAATTTTGTCCCGCACTGTGTTTTCTCACATTAAGTAGGCCATATCCTGTATTTCATCATCAATACTTCCAGTAATAAAAATCAGGGCATCCATAAATATGTAGAGTGCAACTAGGGATGGGTATTGATACATTTTTATCAATATCAATGGCATTATCGATTCTGCCTACCAATCCAATTCCTTATCAATTCTCTTATGGATTCCCAAAAAAATCTGTGGGTGCCAATAAAGTAGTTCTACACAGTCTTTTGCAACAAAAGCAAACATTTATTTTTTCTCAAAATTATTTTCTGCAAAAGACTGGTGAACATACTTGATACAAACATACTGAGCAACTTGTCAAGAGGTAGTGTAAAAGACTAGTTGTTGTAATAGCAGCCTGTCTGTGCCCGTTGTCATCTAAAATTCACCACAAAACCGAAATATATTTGTACTCAAGTCCACTTTAATGATGAAAAACTATGCATGCTGCTAGGGGTGGGCGATATAGTCTAAAATTTATATTGCGATTTTGAACCATAGACGGTAGATGATATATATCACGGTATACTTTGGTATGTAACTTACAGCATAACAGTTTCTTAATGGTTACCATAGCATAAAGTCAATATGTAGTTGTTTAGTCATCGTTCGGAGGTGTTTATATTGGACTCTCAAATTCTCACAGAAGTAAACAGGTAGGCTGCAATAGTGTCAGGCAGTTCAATTTATAGGCTCTTACACAGTTTTGTTGTAAGAATGAAAAGGTGCTATCAATAAGATGAAGCTACAGGTCAAATTTTTTTCACATGGTTGTGGAGACGCAATGAGCCTATCACGGTATGCCGATATGACCCAAAATCTCTTATCATTGGCCAAATTCATATTGCATACGGTATATATCGTCTATATTGCCCACCCCTACATGCTGCTCGCAGTTGCAAAGCGATAATGTGCTAGTCTAATGCAGGACATTTAATTTGAGCATTACCATCGTCAACGGATGTCACCATGAACGGCAAGGTTAGCACCCCTTCGTTGGCTGTCGAACACATGACACTCTCGGAGCTTAATCCCATGCTTCACGGACACGTTTTAACATATTGCTGGCATTAGGGTATTTTCAGTGGAAAATATTATTTGGGCTTGCCAAAGTTACAACCACAAGACAGTTGCATTAAGGCCCAGAAGTTCGCTATGAAAAAAAGGTCTGTGTTTAAAACTTGTGCTGTTTATTCCGTTTACCATCCTATATAACATCAATCGTCAATCGCTGCCACTGCTTTCTTGCCTGGCAATATCAGCCACCGAAAGCCTAGCGGTAGGCTATTGCAGACAGCAGTGTTGCACCTGAGGGCAGCAGAATGGGATAAAAGAAAGTTGTACCGTCTCTTGAAAGGCGATTGATTGAAAATGATTGATTTATACGAGTCAAAAGACAATCACTTTGGGGTGCCATGGCTCAGTTGGCTAAGGCGCCATACCACAAAACCGGGGACCCGGGTTTGAGTCCGACCCAAGGTCATTTCCTGATCCTAACCCATCTGTCTTTCCGGCCACTCATTTCCGGTCCTTCTCTTCACTGTCCTATATGATTAAATGCAAAAAATACCAAAAAATAATCTAAAAAAAAAAAAATGTGTATGTGTATGTTTTGCGTAATTTGAAAATTCACCGTGTGTGTACATTGTATGCAGTAGTGTTGCGCGGGTCAACCCATAACCCAGTTCAGCAGGTGGCGTGCTGGAAGCGCGTCGAAATAGGCTAAACCCTGGCCAAGTGGATTCTATTACTTTCCTTCACAGTGCTTCCAAACTGATTTGGTAGCTTAGATTGTTGAAATATCACGGCTTTGTTGGCTTTGTTATGCCATGATAATGTTACAGCTTGGAACAACTTGTTTTAGCTTTCTTATGCCATGATAATGTTTTAATAAAAACAACAAATCGATCGTTTGGCGTTTTTTTGGTGTTGTTTCATGCATAGGCTAATTAATCCTTCATGAAGTTGTATCCTCATCTTTAAGGCGCAAATCATTTTCATTTGGATACCATTGTTCCAAATTAGTCCTCTCCACTTAACTGGTAGCTAGGTTCCGCGACAGTAGACAATGTTTTTTTGTTTTTTTTTTTCATCATGTCGGGTCGGATTTGGGTCACGGTTCGACCATTTTTTTTGCGGGTCGGGCGGGGCGGTTCGGATCTCCTGATGGGTCGGGTTGGGGCGGGTTTTAAAAAAGTCTGTCCCGCGCATCACTAGTATGCAGTGTGTGTGTGACCCTGAAGTGCTAGCTATAGCACTGTTGCTTTCCCTCTTGTCTGGGTAAAGCCAGAGATCCTTTTGCGGCCTTTCTCTCTGACCTTTCTGTGACCTTTCAGCCTCCTTTTGCTTCGTCTGCCTGGCCAGCCCCAGGAGAGCAATGCGAGGGCCACCAGCTGTGCCAACACTCCCTGCAGTCACTGGTTGGTTGGCACAGCTGGCATGGCTGCTACACTGGTAGCTCCTCCTAGTAGTCAGCCCTATGACAGCCTGTCTGGTTTAGCGAGATGATGTGTCAAGTATCCAGATGATGTGTCACGCGTCTCATCTGAGCAATTGGTCCGCGCACCTGAATGTTGCCTGGTGATCTTGTGTCTTTTGCCGAACACTTCTTGATACAATGATAATATAATACCTGCTACCATGCCTAGATGCCTAAGTTGGCTTATGACGTTATACTTTGAGGCATTTGGCAAAGGATTTTATCAAAGACACATTTGTCAACCATCAATTAATTAATATCCTGTAGAGAAACTTAGAGGTTGCAAGTGTCTTGCTCAAGGGCAGAACTATGCCGGCCAGGATTCAAGCACACATTTGTCCAGACTGCTAGCATGCAGGCCAGGTCCGTTAACTACGCTCGCTACCTTGCACCACCCTGAGTAGTCTCTTCCAGGTGTCATCCCTTATAGAGATATTCTAACACAAGAATGTGTGACACACTACAGTCAAGGGATGTGAGAGGAGGATCAAAGTAATGTATTAAAAGTAACTTAAACTGTGTATTTTATCATGGATTTTAGTTCAAACATATTATTGTTCAAATATATTATTATTATTATTATAATTATTAATTATTAATAGTTGTAGTAGTAGTAGTAATATTATTATTATATTTGTTGTTGTTGTCTTTCTATACAACATTATGACATCACCACTGGCTGTGGACATATAGTCTGATCCAGTGGTTTGTGTGTGGCTAATGGCTATGTTGTTGACTGCCGTATGGGGCCACGGAGCAATAAATAAGGTTTCAGCCAACTGAAGAACTTCAAGCTTCAGTGCTCATCAGACAGTCAGTGACATTGCAGTGGCTCAGGAAAGACACACAGAGTCCTGCAGAGACTGGAGCGATATCTCAGACATTCTTCTCCACAGAGGCAAGGTCTGCGCCAACCAGAAGAATCTAATTGGGTTAGGTCCAGAAAAAAAGCCACACTGCGTGTGAATTAATAACTGAAAAAAAAAACTACTTCCAGACAAAAAAAAAACATGCAAAAAAATATCACAACAGGAATAAGCAAGCAAGCAAGCCTTCAGTCTTGCATCAACGCGCCTCTCTAAATTTGACATGTCTGCAAGCATTGCCTGTTATTCTCACTGTTTGTTTGTTAATTTGCTGCTTGGTCTGCATCAGTCTCAAAGAGCAAAATGTCTGGGGTAAAGGTCAGACTCCAAGCCATGGAGAGTCTGATCGATCATGACACCCCAAATACCTGCCACGCTGCCATACATATTCAAAGGGAGAAGAGAGATTGTTTTTTTGTTTTTTTTACACAAAAGAAGAAGGGACCACAGGAGAGAAAGCAAGGCAGAAAATGGATAGAGAAAGACAGAGAGAGACACACACACACACACACAAGAGAGAGAAAACAACAGATAGACAGGTGGATAAAGAAGAGAGAAGGACAAAAGAGAGAGAGAGGGAGAGAGAGTGAAGTGGGGAGAGAGAGGGAGAGAGGACGATAATAAGAGGAGTAGAAACTGATGGACAGATGGAGGCAGGAGAGAGCCGCGGAGAGGACAGGTGTTTCCCATCCAAGAGTGTCAGGTCAGTGGAGCCGCACCAGGGTAGATGGCAGAGCAAGCCCCAGGGGACAGCGCACACAAACGCAAATAAACAAACATAAACAAACACATAGACAGTACAGACACACACACACACACAAACATAAACAAATGCATACACAGACAGTACACACACACACACACACTCTTCTGAGAACAAGACACACACACACACACACACACACAAATAAACATAAACAAACACATAAACAGTACACACACACACACTTTTTTTGAGAACAAGACACACACAGACACACACACACACACACTTGTAAGGAAACAAGGATACAAGTACATGCCACCACACATTCAACAGACACACCTTTTCCCACACCTACACACACACACACACACACACACACAAACAAACAAACAAACAACCCCCCCTTAGCTACTCCCGGTAATGTGGCACCCAATGGTGCACAAAATTAATCTTGGAACCTGGCTAGCAGTGTCCACCTACGCAGCCTCCCGAGTGAACATGATGCGCCGGGGGCAGTGGCAGGGTGGAATTGGCCAGACTCACCCAAGCCGTGCAACCCTCTCAGCCTTTTGGTCTTTCCCTCTCCTCTCTGCCTCTGGTCCCTCTTTCAGACTTGACTACTCCTCAATTCTGTGGACTACTGCCATGTTTGTTTCAACACTTGCTACACCTAGGCAATGGCCAGGTGTGTGTTTGATTGTGTGTGTACTGGAAACCATGTCTAGGAGTCAGCCAATAAAAGTCCTACATTGCTCCACAATGTGTGTGTGTGTGTGTGTCATGGTTCCCAGTACACTAACACACACAGAGTCTGCCTATAAAAGTCTTACATTGCTCTGCAATGTATGTGTGTGTGTGTGTGCTTGTGTACTGGGAACCACGTATTGGAGTCATAACTCCCAGACAAACATCTAGTAAACAAGCAGATGCAGAAGTTGATGCTTTGGTCTCTTAAAGAGAAGCCAATACCTTGATGTAGGCGTCCAGCTCCGGGTAGACGCGCTGCACCCCGAGGAAGATGGAGAGGGGGGTGCGGTGGGGGGAAGCTGGAGCACACCGCGTGCGTGACCTCTGGGAAGGAGAAGAGACGGAAGCCAGCCGCCTCGTAGCGGAGCTGGGCCTCAGCGCAGGGGGCCTCTCCCGCCTCGCTCAAGATGCTGCCTACCGCGCAGCGACACAATGGACCGGGAACCTACACACACACACAGGGACGGACACAGAAACACACACTCATGCATGCACACAGATACACACACAGACAAAGAAATCTCATAAGCAAGTGTATAACCTCTTCACATCCATAACCAATAAGCATCACTCATGTACCATAGTAATTGACTATAACTGCCTAACTGCTTAATTAACGTGGCTGTGCCAATATAACACCTTAAACCTATCCATTGGCTACTTTTACCAGCTCTAGGCAAAAGCAAAAAAGAAATGGGACCACCAACTTCTTACGTAAGCACTTATAGTAAACAAAATCAAAAGGGAATAAAATATGCTGAGTCATGACAACAGACAGTGGTGCCTCAAGGCCCATTCCAAACAACCTCCAACTTGCATAGTGCTTTGTGATAATTAGGTCTGCATAATTCAGATATGTATCGGTTACAGTAGGTGTATGGAAAATCTTTTATGATTTAGTATTCACAATTTATTCTGATGCAGCACACTTCTACACTTACTTATTAATTCTGCCTCTATCTCTGTATGGTGTATGTGTGGTGTTTACTGGTATACCCCCACCCCCCTTCTTCAACCAAAAGTCCTGAATATCTCTAGTACCCCACTGTAAGCATTTTGTCCAGTGAGTCACTCTACGTTTATATGTGTGTGTGTGTGTGTGTGTATGTTTGGATCCTCCACTGTAAGCATTCCATCCTGTGTGAGTTGCTCTGAGTGTGTGTGTGGATCCCCCACTAGAAGTATTCAGTAGTGTGTGACTGGCTCCTGCCGTGCTGGAGGAGACACAAGCAGGCAGATCAGTCATCCACAGGAGGGGTTGTGACGGATGAGGATCAGAGAGACAACTCGACTCACCCTCGTCCCTTACACCCATCTGTCCACAGACATGAAGAGGAGACAGTTCAATTTATTCTCCCTCTCCTTCACTCACTCACTCTCTCCATCTCTCCATTTCTGTTGTAATCTGTGGCCCAAGGGGATTCCCTGTTGTCATCCTCATCATTGACCTTACTGCTCATTTTATAATGAACACCACACACACACACACACTCACTCTCACCTACACCTACTCACGCACACACACAGACTCACACACATTTTCAAGACTGAGAAAAGTGAATAGGGAAAAGCTGAAGGCCTCTAAATCTCTTTACAGGGCTGAAATTATAATAATCTTGCACCCTGCCAAGGCTACAAGCCCTTTAGCCATGGTCTATCTGCTAGCCATTCGGCCTCCATGCTCCTCATCCTGTGCCTCTTTTCACATTCATTATATTGACTCAGTCATTCTATTTTCCCCTCTCAGTATGTCTGTCTAAAGGGTAAGGGAGAAGTGCAATGCAGTCGCCTGACGGACACAGGTCCTGTTGCTATTCATGACGTCTGGACGATAAGGCCCCCTGTCTACTTCACCACTGTCCATGCCCAAGGAAAGCTTTTTGTTTGTGGTCTCCAACATGGAAATTATTCTGGAGAACTGAGACTATTCCAATTTGGCGACGCAACAGTAGCTGCTGCTGGTCCACGTGCTGATGAAATATAACAGCTTGAGTAAAAAGGTACAAACACACAAAGCAAGGCAAATGTGCGGTATACACATAGACTGTATAGAGATGCCCCACATGTGTCGTCATCTATAGTGTCCACGCGGGTCAGGGTCAGACGCCACCGGATCGTTATTGTTTGAAGTCCACTGCACAGGCCAATCAGATGCGTTGTTGAAAACAGGCCTTGAGATCTTTAATGAACGATAACCTCTGTCACACTCTGCTTCTCTCTCTCACACACGCACACAGACAAACACACAGAATATTCTGAAGTATGCAGCCCTTGTCACATTCAGATACTGAACATTTTTGATCACTGTCTGATGGACTTTTTTTATGTTAAAAAAAAAAAAAAAAAAAAAAAAAAAAAACAGAAAAAGGAAAACCAGAAAAAAGACAAACAGAAACAAGGATGCATCTGTACCCTGCCATGTACTCAAGGCAGCCATTTGCTGCATTTCCATGCTGCAGGCTTCTGTTGAGGCCCAGCTTCATCCCCATCACCCTCCCATCAGCTACCTCAAACCCGCCTCTTGGGACAGGAACGTACGGAACCCCTCCCTGTAGGTCACAACCCAGCAGAGTGTCGTGTCAGCTCAGCGCTCATAAATGCCTTATGGGAGCACCTCCAGGGGCGTCTTTGGGTGCCCAGCCACCGCCACCAATCAGGAGCAGGATCCGCTGCACACGGCTGCTTTTCTTAGTCGTGTCTCAGCGACCCGCTCAGAGCCCTTGCTATCTAGAGCTGTGGCGGAGTAGGCTAATGAATTAGACCCCCATTAGGCGCTCCCGCCGGGTTTCCCACCTGGGCTGATGATTAGATGTGGGAGGTGGACTGCACTCCCCGGACGAGCCTCGGCTCATCTAAGTTGTGTTTTTTTCCTCCTCTCTCTCTTTCTCTCTCTCACACTCTCTCAAGGTAGACACTTTCATCATCACTGACAAAATGAAATGGCCCACTTCACTTCAGTAGCAACACCCAACCATACAGTACGCTTTCTTCCCCAAACACTCTCATAATCCCTAATCAACATTTCCTTTTTAAAATCCACTCTTTTTTTGGAAGGGGGGATGCGTGTGTGAGAGAGTGTGTAAATTCCAGGTGCAGGCTTTTCATATAACCCACACAACAGAAGTTTTATGTCTTCCCTTCAATCAAACTCAACACAACCCCACATCCCAACCTAATCCCGGTGTTATTACAAACCGAAGAGAAGCCTAACACTCGTCTATCCAACCATTTCATAGACAAAGGAATCACTGATTTCAACAGGCAGTTACAAGTTCAGTCTGTACATATACCAACACCATGCAAAGCCATGAATGAAATAATTACAACTGACATACATATACATGAAATTACATATTTTTAGACATTTTATTTTTTTGCATTTAAAGGCAAGAAGGTCTCTGCCAAAAAAAGTAAATATCAATGCATTAAAAAAACAAAAGGAAAACCTAGTTGGTTCCTATTTGTTCCTATGCATTTCTTATTCACCTACTCAGAATTTAGATTTTAGACAAGACACTAAAAAAACATTAAAATGACTTCATATAAATGTTAGACTTAGATTTATGCATACCCGATATTGTAGTTCAAATGAAACCCATATTTTTTAATATTTTAAAATTTGCCTGTTTAAAATCTGTATCTATATCTCAATAGCTATAAATAGGCAACTATTGAACTATGTAGGGAAACCATGGGGTCTGAGACACTGCCAAGGGGAAATCCTCTCATGCCTGGGGGGTGCTTGTTGTTTTCCAACCCCACTGAATCGATGAGAAAAAAAAGCAGCCTCTAACCATGGGACTGCTACTGACACCTTGAGCTCCTAATGAACTGAGATCATTATGCCAGTTAGCGTTAGCCTAGCCACATTGGATCGCTAACGCTAAACTAAACTTGGCAGAACTTGTTTGCTAAATGAGCTGGGGTCTGAACCAGCTACTAATTGGAGGGAAGAAGGAAGTCAGAAAAAGGAAACGAAGGCAAAAAGGGGGGGCCGTGACAAAGACGGCCTTGGAGAACTGCCATCGGACAAGTCACAGGTATCCTTCTCATATGACCCGTTGTTCACACTGACGAATATCCCATAATAATTATTCAAATTTTGCCGGGCGCCTGTGCCTTTCACATCAATCGACACAGATCCGGATCCACCTCGGATGCTATTCTTATTCATGGGGCGGGTTTGGCATCAAATGTTCTCCCTGGGACGGCGAGTCCTGAGTACAACCCACCCGTGCTTGATTTGCCAAGTGGATGGGGGACAGAATACCATTGGAAGACAAAAAATCTGCTGCAATTAGACTTACCCAAACTGAATGACCTAGGAAGAGTCAGAGCTAAGAGTTTTTTTTTTTTTTTTTTTAACATGCTAAACACAGCCTATTTTACATCAGCCCCTGGGTGGGTGGGCTGTACTGTACTCATATGGAAGATGTCATTCATGCAACCTCACTCGACTGAAAACACAGTACTTTGAAAACAACGATGGAAAGGCCTGTGCAAATGACCACTGTGGTGTGTCCTGCTATGGCACAATGAAAGCAATTAGAAATGAATGTGAAGATCTGTGGACGTTGTGAAGCGGCCCGATTAACAATTAGCATCTAGCTGCTTCAACTGTTTTAACATACTCTACTGTCCTTTGAGAACCCTGTGGGGTTTTTGCATTTCTCCAATAGACTGCACATCCATCCTGGAAGACAAGTTGGCAATTTTTTTAGAAATCAGTTTCTCTCAGCTTCAGCCTTAAAGGTGCTCTCTACACATGTATCTATTACCACTGGCTGTTAGCGCACCATAAAATTACTCAACACAGAATCAGCACCCCGGAAAAAACAGTGGGTTGAACAAGGTTATTCCCCATGATTAAAACCGCTGCTGAAGCATGAACAGCAATGGTGTGATTTAACAGAAAAGAATGTGGACATATTTCTAGTCTCCATCTGCCGGTGCCAAAGCCAAATGGCTCTCTTTAGCCGTCTCCCCGTTTGTTTCTTGTCTTGGACAGGTCATTTCCATATAACATGGACCAAAATCTGTTCTATCATTGCCTGTGACCTGACCTATATCATTGGCTTAATGTGGACCATGGCCCCAACCAAAGACTATTAGATTACTGAGATTATTGGTGAAAACGAATGACCCAAGGGGTCACCACATTATTCATGCCTTGTGTAAGAAATAAGAAGATAAATACCTCCATCAGGGCAGACAAATGGTAATACCAGTAACAACCCAGAGACCCACAATTCTCATTTGGCGTTTTGTCACATCCACTACACCAGCACAATGGCATGGTATTTGTGTGTTGTGAATCATCATGGGAAATGTTTTGTGTACATTTTTCCTACAGGCAAAAACAACAAATGGTGAAACTTCATGTAACCATTTGCGTCATACAAATACCATTGCATTTACCGGTAATTGGATGTGACCACAAAAGTTTGCCCCTTGACATATTTTCTACCCCACGTTTGTGCTCTACTTCACTACTCGCAGGGTCAACAGCTCCCGATTTCCTCCCGCTCCCTCCCAGAGGATGAGAAACTTTGCCGTCAACGCTGCACAAACAGCGCAGTCGCGTTTCTTGTCAGATTGAGTTCTTGTTTTCCCCACGCGGGACAGGAGGATCCCGGAGACCCAGAGAAGATCAAGTGTCTGCATAATGGATGAAAACAGCAGGGAGAGAAGTCCCGCTGGTCACATCACAGGGCCCAGGGTCTGAGATCACAACCGACTAGTAGAGGGCACCAAGGAACAAACAACCACCATCTTGTTACTTTGGGAGTGTGCACCATACAGACTCAGGCTTCAGAGCCTTGGGGTCAAGTCAGTCATGAGCTCTTGGTAACACACAGCATTGCTCAATTCGTGTCCGTATCTTTCTTAGTGTCACCCACAGAAAAAAAACTAGTCAAGGCAGGGGGCTAGAGTTAGTAAGAATAAGAGACCAATGACTATTTCAACTGGAAAAGTTTCATCTGATGCATGACAAGAAGCACAAAATTAAAAAGCCTATTAAGTTTTTTGTGAAGCAACTTGTAAATATTACATTTGTAATATAAAATAATGATCTTCTCTGGGTATGTAGTTAAGGCAGATGGTGTTGGTTGTCAAGGCCTTAACTGTAAAGTGCCGGGGAAATCCTGTTCCTTATCTTGCTACACATTAGCACCCCGGTTTCAGAGATACACAACGCTTTTGGGAAAGCAGGGCCTCCACCGGGTATCACACTATGAACACAAAGCTCATTTGCGGCGACCAGGTAGCCTACAATTGTTCATACCAACGGCTAGGCAACACGCAAGTCAAGGCTTTGTTTCTATGAGTCGAGAACTATCTTCAAATCGAATGGTCACTGGAAATATTAAAATGTTTTGATACAAAATATTGTTTGAAACAAAAGATTTAATTTACAATAGTGACTGAAGTAGTAATTAAAAATCATCAAACACTCATCAGCAGAGACTCAGCTATTGCCAATAATATCCTCCTAAAACAATACTGTGCAATGCAATACAGCAATGTTTCAGCCGTACTTGTCCATGACTGATTCCAGGAAAGGACAGGATCATTTAACATTCCCAAAACTATTAGGGAGAGCTGTAGAGTGAGGAGATATAGGAGCGACTGATATCTATAATAACTACATGAACAAGGCTTGCCTTTCCAAACAGCAAACTGTTTATTATGGGTGATTTAACTGACCTTTGGGGTTGAGCACAGTCCTGTGCCTTGTGCCTCTGACACAGCTGTGCTAACACTTCAGGCCTAAAGATCCCCCAACAGAGACCCAGAGAGAAAAGCAAAGGCAGAAGCACTAGACCAGATTAGACTCAACACAGGGGAAAAACACTCCAAGCCACGTTAGCATTGAAATGAGGCAGCCTTATGTCCTGGGGGCTGTACTAAAAAGCAAAACTATGAACTATATGAAAACAACCCTACAAACAAACCCAAGGTAAAAGTTCCTGGGAGAGGTTTTCAGTTCAAGAAGAAAACCGGATGATCGTGAGACACATATTTCTTCTTGCTAAATTTGAACCACAGGCCTTAGGTCCAGTTTCATTATATTTTGTAGCATATCCCTTCTTGTGTCACACAGTCTTGAAATGTTTTTTTGACCTGCATCTTCTACTTTAAGGAAGAGGGTTATAGAAGTACAACAGTATAGTGCTAAGATACAGACTAGAGCTATTGGAATTCAGTGTTATGTTATCGGAGTATGTTTACTGAGGTCTTTTGCACCATGATGTCAAGTAGATATTATACATATACATACATATATACACACATATATACACACACACACATATATATATATATACATATATACATATATGCATACACACACACACACACTGTACCACTAACTCGGCCAATGTTCGACAAAGGCAAAAAATATAAATATACAGAATATATAGCTGCATATCCCAAAAGGAACCTAGTCATTAATGGAACATATATTCTGACAAAAATATCAGAATTCTTCACCTTTGAACAAGACGCCAATAGGCGAGATACTAATAAGCTAATGGCCTAATGTGTTTCAATGATCTATGCTAGGCCGGAGGTAGGAGAGCTACCGACAGACTCAGAACTAGAAGAAAGGTAAAACTCAATTGTTTAACTCAAGGGGAGGCGGGAAATTAGTGTATAACCGCAAATTGTGGCGTATTAGTATAATGTGCAAGTTTTACAATCTTGTTGTGAGTAGATATTGCGCCTGGTTTATTGGAAACAACCCAGAGAGTGCACTAAATCATTCTGAATATTGTTTGGTTCCCAGAGAAATTGCCAGGGAGGCACACAGAAAAGAGGAATAAAGCTCTAACTGACACTGCAGCAGTGATGACATCCATCATGATAACAAGGACCACATTGTCACAATACAGGATATCAAACCTATGTAAAATTCAATTCTATTTTTCACCCCTCAGTAATGGAGAAAAATGTGCAACACACACAACCCCCACCCCCCCATTGCACTTCAACACACACAGCAATACTGCCATCTATTGGAAGACAACAGAATTTACCAATCCAGCAGGGCATGGAGTGTATGAAGCAGGGAGCTATTCAAAAAAGCAGTTTACTAGCTTAGCTGGATATGTTAACTTAGAGTAAGCAGTAATTCTTGTTTTTCAGAACATAACATAAAAATGGTAGGTTTTGTTGAATGAGTGCATGATTACATTTGTCAAAAGCACTTCGAAAAAGAGAGTTTTTTCATTGTTTCCCCAGTAAATGTTTCCTTGTCTGTACTACAGATTCCACCCCCCACCATTATACAGGATTTTTCAGTTCAAGAAAGTGGCTGACATTTTTTTTATGGGTATGTGGTGTTAATCACTTTTGCACAATAGCTTCTATATTAATTTAGTTGCAGTCCTGTATAATTTGCTTCACACACAACGACTTGTGCTTGGTCTGTGAAAGTGTGTTGGTATTTTTGGCTTAGATTTGTGTCTGTTTATCGAGTTGGCATGTTCTTTCAAATTCAAAAATAGTAGTTAAGACCACTGTTCTTAACACTGTGTGACTCAGGCTTTCAAGTGTGATTCAAATGGCCAGATTCAGATACATAGCAAATCAGAACATCAATTTAACGTAACCCCAACAAGGACATCCTGGAATTAACGTTATCCTGACTGACCCTCACCTTTTTTGGATCATCGTAGAAAACCCCAATGGTGGGAAGGTCCGGGCCAAGTTTACTACACTCTGTAAAGAGTGATCCACAGTCTTTGTACGATCCTTGCTTAAACCTGTAGGCAATTGTGATATTTTTCATCGGAGGCGCCCCAGTTCGGATGTTAATTTTGGAGAAAAGGCCAGAGTACATGACGTACCCTACAGCAATCAACAACAGACTTAATATTAAGATGCCGACAACTCCGAGGATCTGCCAACCAAACATGTCTATCAGCAGCAATAGAGCCTGGAGAGATCATTGAACAGCAGCGTTTGGCTCTAACCTACTAACCTAAATCTCAGATAAAACTAAACGAATTAGACAATGTTATGTTAGGCTACTTAGGCAAGGCAACGTTGATGGTAGCTAGCAAGCAGGCTGAAGTTTCTGGCTGTCTCTTGAGTCTACATAACTTGAAACGTTACATTTCGTAAAAAGAGCTGTGCTTTGGAATGGGGAGATGCTGAAGTAGTAACTTTAAGGTTACCAGCGGCATGCTTTTCTTTAGTCTAATCTGGCAGAAAATAACGTTACGTCCTCTCAGACGGACCGAGAGTCTACGGCTACGGATCTAACCCATAGATCTAACCCCAATTTGTAATCCAGTCAATACTTTTTCTTCTTCTTCTTCTTTAATTTGGCGGATTACAATCATATATGTGTATACCGCCACCTACTGTACAGGAGTGTGTGAAGGGACTGGACAGACTAGATTCTTAAAAATAACTAATAATAATGGAAAGAGAAACAAAACAACAACAACAACAACAAAAATTTAAATTTTATCCATTAACTTTGTGCTCTTAAGATATGTGATGAATGCCCTGATTCTCTTACTCTCCATGCCCTCTTCCTTCAGAATGTTATGAATGTCTGTTTCCATTTCTACCCATTCCTGTCTTTGGTTATTGTACTTTCTGCAATAAAATAAAACATGTTCCACATCTTCCTTAACTTTACATTCTGTGCACAGACCACCACTTTTGCCTAATATTTGTAGTGTAGCATTAAGACCTGTGTGCCCTAATCTTAGTCTTGTATATGCCACTTCCTCTTTTCTGTTAAGACCCATATTTGTAATTCTCGTCCCCCACACATGATTTTGTTGATTAAAGTATTGTCTACCATATGCTTCATTCTCGCATTGTTTTTGCCATCTATTCATGGTTTCAATTTTAATAAGAGACTTTGCTTCCCCCTTACCCAATGGAATATGTATATCAATCTGTCCGTTATCTAGTGCTTTTTTAGCTGTTTTATCTGCCACTTCATTGCCCTTGATTCCCATATGTGCAGGCACCCAACAAAACTGAACAGAGATCCCCAGGTTTCTTAAATTGGCTAATAGGTGTTTCATTTCAATAACTAAATCTTCCCCTATGGATTTTCCTGATATGAAACTCTGTAAAACAGATAATGAATCAGAGCATATGACTGACCTTATGGGTTTGACTTCCTCAATCCATCTCAATGCAGATTATTCCGGTGATTTCAACTGAATAAATTGATAAGCAGT
Organism: Limnothrissa miodon; assembly: GCA_017657215.1. Lineage (NCBI taxonomy): Eukaryota > Metazoa > Chordata > Actinopteri > Clupeiformes > Clupeidae > Limnothrissa > Limnothrissa miodon. The sequence goes on along the minus strand of JAGFZM010000079.1, from coordinate 94,662 downwards.
TAGTCAGTCTGTATCCATATGTTCGATTAAATTCTGGAATGAATATACCAATGCTACATTGACCATTTATGTCTTTGGATCCATCTGTGTATATCTGTAAGTGTCCATAGAATGATGAATTCACAAAGTTTTTGCAGAAGATTGCAAAACTTTGCTGATTTGTATGGTGCTTCTTTTCTTCTAGCAGATCTATATTAACATCAGGATTAGGGAGGATCCATGGGGGAACGCTACTCATGGCTAGTGCAGGACTGTGCTTCAGTTCATTTAAACTATATTGGGTAGCAATGTTGTTAATCTTCCACCCAAACCCATTAGATATTTTACTATACTCCCAACAATCTTTGATCACTGATGCAGCTGGATTGTTAACACTACTTTTCAATCTGATCCAATATGTAAGGGAAAGTTTATTAATTCTTAGGTCAAGTGGGGAATCCTCTGACTCCACCAGTATGGCATTTTTGGGGGTAGTTTTTATAGCCCCTAAAGCTAACCTTAAGGCCTTGAGTTGTATTCTTTCCAGTTTTAAAAGTGATGTTTTACAAGCTGAGCTATAGGCTACACAACCATAGTCAATAGTTGATCTTATTAAAGCTTTGTAAATATTCAGCAAAGAATGTCTGTCTGCTCCCCATTGAAGGCCACAAATCAACCTCATTAAGTTTAGAACCTTTTTGCATTTAGGGTCTATATGCTCAATGTGAGATTTCCAAGTAAGTTTAGCATCCAACCAAACTCCTAGATATTTAAATTTCTCTCCTCTTTCAATTGGGATATTGTAGAGTAAAACTTTATGAGACTCTGGAACCTTCTTTCTTGTGAAGTACATGACTTGTGATTTTTTAACAGAAAACTTAAAACCCCAGTCCAATCCCCATTGCTCTATAATTTGAATGTCTCGCTGAACTTTGTCCGTGATATGTGAAATATTACGACCTCTTCTCCAAATAACAGCATCATCTGCATAGAGTAAACCATAATTCCTTTCACCCAACTCCTCAAAAATGTAATTTATCATAATGTTAAATAGTATTGGACTGATAACGCTCCCTTGGGGAATACCACTTTCAACTATATACTCATCTGACAACGCTTCACCCACTTTAACCCTTAAGGTACGCTGAGAAAGAAAGTCCAAAATGTAATTATACATTCTACCTTGAATACCCATTTTTTTTTACTTGATTAAAAGTCCTTCTCAATTGTATTCAAGATGATAATTTAATCTTGATACAACCATCTTTTCCATTAGTTTTCCAAGATGTGAAGTAAGAGCAATTGGTCTATAATTTCCAGGGTTACTTAGGTCTTTACCAGGTTTACCAAATGGGAGGATTGTTGACTTCTTCCATGTGATTGGTATTTTGCCCTCTTTCCATACCTTGTTAAACAATTTAAGGAGCAATTGTAAAACTTCATCAGGCAGTTGTCTAAACATAACATAACAAAGATAATCACTTCCTGGGGCAGAGTGTGCAGTGTTATTTAGCGCCATTTTTAGTTCAGCCATACTGAATTCAGCATCCACGGAATACATAGAGTCTAATTCCCTAATAACTAAGCTGTCCTCGTTTATCTTTAAAATTTCTTCTTTCCTTATCTTAAAGCATTCCTCCAAATGGTTACCTTTATGAATATCTGCAAAAGCTTTACCCAGAATATTGGCTTTATCAATTTCTGCAACATACTGCCTATCTCCTTCAATCAACACAGGGATCAGTGGAGGTTTATATCTGCCAGTCATTTTTTTAATCATCATCCATATTTGATTTAGTGAAGTTTCTCTACCTATTGTTGAACAGAATTCTCTCCAGGATTCCCTTTTTGCCTCTTTAATATATTTCCTGGCTAGGGCTCGCTTCCTTTGATAATCTATTAGATTATCAGATGTTAGAGATTTGCGCAATTTCTTAAAAGCTTTATTTCTGTCCTTAACAACATTAGAGCACTTATCATTCCACCATGGAATATTTCTTTGACGCTTTTTTCCCCTCACTAATTGGAATACTTTGACTTGCTGCAAAATAGATGACAGAACTTATTCTACTATTCATTTCATCCACATTTAGACCAGATTCTGTTGCTTGTAATGTCATGGTTCCAGAAATTTCCTTAAAGTTGTCCCAATTAGCTTTTCTGAAGACCCATTTATGATGAATATAATTTGGTTCGATTTTAAATTTTATATCCATTTTGCACCAAATTGGGAAGTGGTCACTTCCAACAGTCGTCATTTGGTCACTGTCCCATTTACATCTGTAGGCTAATCTCATGTCAACTAGAGTTAAATCTATGCAAGAAGTCTCATTCTTTGATACATTAATTCTAGTACCAGATCCATTGTTTAAACATACTAACATTCTGTCATTGATCATTTCCTCAACAGGTATACCATTCACATCTGTGTTTTTACTACCCCATAGGCTGTTGTGGGCATTGAAATCTCCACACCAAATTTCCATATTATTCTTCTTAGTGTTTAACAGATCAGCTGTTAAGGTTTTACATGGGTTATAATAGTTAATGATAGAATATATTTCCTTTCCATTAAAAATTTCAGTTACAATACATTCATGTTCATTAGCTATGTCAATATATCTGAAAGGAATCCCCTCTTTAATGAAAGTCATACACCCACCACCTCATTGCATCTATCGTATCTAATGCCATTATAACCTTTAATGATAAAATCTAAATGTGGCTTCATCCAGGTCTCTTGAATACATATAATATCTGGTTTATCTGTCAAATTTTGAATATAGTTTTTAAACTCTTGTCCATTAGCTATTAAACTTCTTGCGTTCCATTGAAGAATAAAAAACACCATGAGCAATTAAATTACTTTGAGTCTGTCCATATTTACAATTAAGCATTTCATGAACTTCATCTGCTTTGATAGTAGACCCCAAAAAATCCTTGGCAATATCTACAATTGATTTAATCCTATCACTTTTCTTGGAAAACTGTAATGTTCTGTTCATCACTGTGCAAATAAATGCTATGAATTCCTTTTTCTCCACTAGTAATGTTCCCTCTGTGATTTTTGTTTTGCATTTACAATTATGTGCAGTCAAGTTAGAATCTGGTCTATTAACATATTGATAGTTTCTTTCTGATTGAACCTGATTATTGGCTCCTTCATTGTTGTCATATTGGCTCAATGTGTATTGCTCAGATGAAGTGAAGACATTAACAACTCTATCGTTCTTTACTTTCTTAATGGCTTCTGCGTAAGAAACCTTGTTAGTAACCCTGTATCTCTGAACTTCCTTTGCCTCCTTTTGTTTCTCACAGCCACCATAAGCAGCACTATGTGGTCCGCCACAATTACAACATTTTAACATATCTTTATCACAGTTACCATATTCATGCTCACCACCACATTTGGCACATCTTAATTTACCTCTACATTGCCCTGCTACATGACCAAATCTTTGACATTTAAAACATCTCAATGGAGGAGGGATGTACTCTCGAACAATGTAGGACATATAGCCCATCTTGACCCTAGAAGGTAAGTCTTTGCTGAAGCTTAATAAAATTGACATACTCTCCATTTCTTCTTTACCTTTGGGTAGTCGTTTGACATCTGTTACTGCATACTCTGATAAGCTCTCTTTAATCTCTTCCACAGTAACTGATACAGGTATTCCTGTTATTACCCCTCTAACTCTGGTTGATGCCCCTGGAATGTGTGTGGTTATCTTTAGTTTATTGAGTGTGGTTTTCCTCATTATGTTACAACGCTGTTCTTCTGTGCTTGCAAAAATCAAGAGCCTACCATTTCCCATGAATCTCGCATGATTTATCTTTCCTATTTCTCTCGTAATTGCCTTAGTGATGTGGATAGGGTTTAGCTCTGGCCCTCCTTTTAGTTCGAATACCACCATAACTTTCCAAACTTCATCACTTGCTTCCTTAGCTTCGTTATTGTCAACCCTGGATTTTTTAAAGTTAACGTTAGAAGCTGACTCCTCTTCACTACTTCCTCTATCTGATAGTTTCCTGACTCGGCTCACTTCTTCCCAAAACATATCCCCATCTAGGTTATTACTTAAACGTCCATCTGAATCCATCTGCCATGACCTCTTCACATTCACTGTACAGTAAAGTTTGAAGGAGAAACAAAATACAGTACTACCGTATCCGTATTGTTTAATAATAATTCCTTCCTTGGTTTACCGTGATCACTTCACCATCCAACCTCCGCTCTACTTTTTCTTCATATGTAGCAGCCATAGACTGTATATAATAAATGGACAAAGCATCTGTGACGTCACCCATAGAATTCCTTAACAGTGAAAATGAAGCCAAAATCGGGGGTTATGGGCGCTGCCATCTTGGACGGTTAAGTCAACGTTCTAAACCCGCCTACGCCGGGTCCGTCCAATTAAGGATAACAGGTGGAGCCGGTGCTACCCTGAGAACGCTGAGGCATCATTTCGGAACTGGAGCCCCTTTTTCCTAAGTGAAGTGAACCCATGCTGAATGAAAAAAAAACTGCTGGTGAGTGAAAATTGTTTAGTAAAATTGCTTAGCTTCTTTATACATGTTGTACGTTACTGTTCATATAAGTCCGGTATGAATCACCGATAAGTAGGCTTTGAGAACAGACTTCTTCAGGCACAGCCGTGAATTGTTTTAGTAATGCTAAACTGACGTGCGCTAGCGCAAGTTAGCTATGGACACCACCTCATCTCCTACACCAGCCCCCCTAATCTTTGATGTGTGAAGCTGAAATGGACGTTATCGACTGTAATGTAATCTCGTTTGGTAGGCATACATTGAGGGCTAAATGAAAGTGTACGTTCTCATTTTTGGTTGGGTTATGCATGCTATCTTGTGAAGCTTACCTGAAAATACCTGAAATATCACAGGTGCAAGGACGAAAATGTGACATAACACCGGTCAACATTACGAGGTGGTTGTAAAAGGCTTAACATAAGCAAAACATTTTTTAATTTCAGTCGAATATTATTCTTTACTGTTCTTCACGCACCTTACTTGTAACATGCTGAATGTTGTAGCTACTGAGCTTGCTAAGTGTTGTACGACAGAACTCAATTAGATTATACTGTATAATATATCAAAACATTTTTTACAGTTCCCATTGTATGAAGATGGTCGCTGTTGGATGAAACGCTTGTCAATGTTCTGGGTTGGAGCAGAAAATGAAGACCAAGAGACAGCCTACTTTTCTTTCATCACAAACTTCATGTTATGGATGCAACTTTTAAACACTGGTGTTTACTTTTTGTGTAGCAGCTATGCACAGTAGGCTAGACCCACTTGCCCTAGAACAAGGCACAGGAATTACTTTAATCAAACCAAAAGACTTGAGATAAGCACTGAGGCAATTCCATCTTAAGGTTAAGAGATCTTTGATGCATGTTACTCTGTTAAATTAAGATTTGAAACCTGAAGAGTGCACATGTAACTTTACATCTGGAACTGTCACAAGACCTTTAACAAATTTCCTAATTAAGTAAGTTGAAACATAAGTTGGAATTGTTTACACAACACACACCTGAAATATATGGAAATTACATTTTTATTGTGGAATTTTTTTTTTATTAATTACAAACTTCATGAACCGGAAATTCCATATATTTTTAGCTTGAATTACAGAACATGCCATCCAAAATTAAAAACCATACGAGTAAGACACTTTAAAGAAATATGATAAAATAAATAAGTATGAAGTCAACAAAATGTTGTGCGTTTTGTTTTTTGCTGTTTGAGAGGCCATCTTGGTGTCTCTGGGTAATGTCAGACAGGGCGTTGGGTCAACTGGTTCAATTTCATTTCAGCACTCTCATCTGGCCTGCGGATGCTCTGCAGTTTCCACTAGTTAGACCAGAAATATATACAGTATGAGGGGGAAAGCATGTTTTTAGAACAGGCAGTTAGATACATTAAATGGTTTCTTTGGAGGAAACAAAGATCAGTACCTTCCAAAATGCTGCCTGCGCAGCTGTAGCGTCTTGTCCATGGGGTCCAGCCTGTTTGGGTCAGGAAAAGATAAGTAATGTTTGTTTAAAATGTTGGAACAATCTGTCTAACAATCCAACAAGAAATTACATGTTGGAGAAAAAAAAATGTAATTACATTAGACAACCAGCTGTTTAATATCCAAGTGTGTTTGGCCAAGCTGTCAATTACCAGGCAAATGTTTTACTGACAAGTGTGTGTGTAACACTTCGTACCCTTTAATAGAGGTACACTATTATTCTGACCAATAACTACAAACACAAACAAGGGCACTTTTCCAGTTCATCTTAGCTTACAAGAAAAATAGACCAGTGTCTGATTTTCTCCACAAGTCACGTCAATTTCATTTCAGTGCACAGCTGTCCCATCAAACTAACTATGCAATTCAGCAACTGAATGCTATTTCTTCACTGCAGAGATTACATTTTAATCCACAGTAATTACCTTCCAACTAATCGAAAGGTAAATAAAGCCTATGCCTTCATAATCAATGAATGTCAATGACCGACGGCTCAGCTATGGGTTTCTTATAACGTTCATTTCTGACAAGTTTAGCAAGGCAGAGTTATGATCCAACTGATGGCGTGGATTTCACAACCTTCAATTCCACATAACGTTAAAGATGGAACGGAATTTGGTCAATCAATTCCGTCTTATTTTAAAGTAAGTGTCAGATAAACCGTAGACTGCAATCTTTGGTTTTAACGTTACAAGAGAGCGTTTGTTAACGTTTTATTAACACATTACACTCTCCATTAGGATAGTTATAGCTAACGTTAGCTTTGCTGTTGTTAGTCAAAGGGATGCTACGCCTCCTATTAAAATGTCTCTGGGTATTTAACGTTAAGTCCGCAAAGGTAATACCACTTTACTCTTCCTAACGTTATCGAAATAAACAACTGTGAGGCAGATATCAACGTGCTGGGTTCACTTCAGGTGCTGTATGATTTTAAGACCTGGACATAGCATGCTAACTAACGTTACATGCTACATATGCAGCGATGCTACATATTTTTTAACAGTGACAAGTAAGACTGAAATGACACTTACCGGATAAAATGTGAAGCCTTCTTGGATGGTCGGTTACCAACAGGAGATGACACTTACAAAATTAACTGAAATATTAACGTAGTGGTGATCTTGAAGTTCAGGTTTGAATGGGCGACGATGATGGCCCCGTTAACAACCCCAAACTTTAGAACCCGGCTCTGATTGGCCATTGACAGCTGTCAATCATCCCTCAATTTGCTAAAGATAAAACTAATCTGTGCACTAAACTGATGAATTTAAAAATAATTCACCCCCCTCACAGTTGTCATGGACTCAAAAATGATCGAAATGCACTAAAACCGTTTTTTGAACCAGGCTGTAAATATGTTTATTTTTACTGTGAAAATGGACTTTTTAACATGGGGGTCTATGGGAATTGACTCCCTTTTGCAGCCAGCCCCCAGCGGATGACTGTGGTATTGCAACTTTAGAACGTTCATTTTTGGCTTCATTGTCTGACATGGAATGTTGCCGCCTGGTAGCAGCAGGCTAAATGGAAAGGAACGCTCGAGCATTCAATATTTACACTTCCGGGTACTCAACTTTCCACAATAAAAGTACTGATAAAACTTTACCCGAGAACATTACACCTCATCGACCCCGTTTTGTTGTTGTTGGAAGTAAATATTAATTATTAGTGTTGTTTCAATTGATCATTTACATTTACATGTATGCATTTAGCAGACGCTTTTATCCAAGCGACTTACAACAATCAAGCTACATAGCAGAAACCTTAAAGAGCATAGTGCTAGGAAATAGTGCTTCAGTTCAATTTAGTGCTAGGATAGAAGATGTTCTCTGAATAGATGGGTCTTTAAGAGCTTTTTTAAGGCCTCCAGAGATGGCCTTGTTCTGATTGTTTTTGGTAGGTCATGCACACACATACACACACACACACACACACACAGACACATACGGCTGTATCTTACACACACACACACACACACACACACACACACACACACATTTGGCTGTATCTCTGCTCTTGCGTTAGGTAGTCCTTTGAAGCCACTTTCATAACTAGCCTAGCACTTCTCATGTCCACAATCACAGTGTCACAATCAACTGTGTGTGATCTAGCTTGTGACCTATGAGTATAGGCCTAATAATGCAGCTTTCAACAACTCGTCAGGTGGAAAACTGGCAACACTTAGACTACTGGAAAGGTCGAAAGGCATCAGCTGATCTCCTCTTTAACTTGCATCCAACAGTACTATGCACACAACAAAGTGTCAAAGCAGTAGCACATGACATGGCTCCGTAAGCCGACAATGTGAATCACTAATATCTTGGGATAGGTTTAAAAAGTCGCCAAGTATGTGACTGCCCTTAAGTGATTTGAGGCTATATCTGAGGTTTATCATGATCCTTAGTAAACAGCATGAACTAATTGCTACTAATTAACTAATTGCCAAATATTTTTCCTATAATAAAAACATAGGGAGTTTTTCCCAATCCCTGTTGCTTGTGGGTGCTCTTTGCTGTAAAGCACCATGAGGCAAGACAATTGTAAAAGGCCTGTTTAAATAAAATGTAATATAAAATTTAATTTAAATGTCTGGAGACCAGTGTTGGGAAAGTTACTTTGGAAATGTAATGTGTTACAGTTACAAGTTACTCTATCTCAAATGTAATAGTAGTGTAACTATTTCAATTACTTTTACAAAGTAATGTAACTAATTACATTTGATTACTTTTTAATTACTTTCCCACAATTTGAATGAATTTTGTCAGCTTTTAATAATTTCCAGTTTTTAAAACCGTTGATTACCCTTTAAGTATTAATCAACTCTGACTGCTGTAAAGATCCCTACAAACTCCTTAGACTTCAGTGCATTAACTAGAAGTTGTCTATTTTGTGTGATTGCTAGCGCATTTTCCTTTCTGCAATGGGCTAAACCAGGGGTTGCCAACCTGCGGTCCTGGACAGCATGCAGAAATTTGTTAATTTCGCTCTCAAAATGGCAGGGAATAAATGCAAAGCAAAGCGAAAATATGACACAGGACGTTTGAAATTGGGGAGTTTGAGGTGCCATGGCTCAGCGAGCTAAGGCGTTGTGCCATGACTCCAGCAACCCAGGTTCGAATCCGTCCTGTGGTCCTTTGCCGATCCTGCCCCATCTCTCTCTCCCGTTCATTTCCTGTCTGTCTCTCCACTATCACTATCCAATTAAAAGGCAAAAGCCCCAAAAATATATATATAAAGAAATGGGGGAGTTTATAGTTTTTTGTTGAACGTAAAGGCAAATCATTCAGCCTTACATGGTGGGTGGGTGTGGGTGAGAGAAAGGGGGATGATATTAATGTGTGCCCATGTATGATGTGGCCCTTGCGGTAACACAGTAAAAATGGGGGTCTTGGGTCTCTGACCACCCCTGGGCAAGGCCAACACTGAGCTTCTATCTGACATTGCAGTCATCATCACAAGTGCAGACATGCAGTTCAAACATGACAACAAATGTTTTCACTGTGGAAGATATGTAACTTGAAATGTAATCCTGAACAGTTCCTTAATGTAACTGTAATTCAATTACACAGTTTTTCAATGTAACTGTAACTTATTACTGTTATTTTTATTTTGTAATTAAATTACGTAATTTTGTTACATGTAACTAATTACTCCCCAACACTGCTGGAGACTTATATTAATGTAATCTGTAGCTTGTCAAAAACATGGACCACAACCACATATTATATTATATAAGATTATATTATCTGACATTATCAGAAATTACAGCCATGAACACACCTGTGCCCTAGTTGTGAAAGAAAAAAATACATAGATCAACATGTCAGAGCTATACAATACTGATAACTTATCATCTGTTCACATAAAATGTTCCAGATCTTATGAGTAAGTCATTTTACCCCCTTATATCTTCAGTAATGAAGTGTTCCACTGATTTTCAAGGTTAGAGGTTGACTGAGGTGGGACCTAGCTGCACATCCTTATAAAAGCCGGTCAGTTGTTAGTTCTTTGGTCCTCAACTCAGTACTGCTCACGGTAAGGACAAAAAACAATCAAATTCTGAAGTTTAAATGCAACCCCCTCTACGTCTATTTGTGATGGATTTACAGAAATAAATGTGTTTAATTTAGATACATTTTGTTATTTGTCCAATTCCAAATGGACTGCATAATTTGTTTTTACTTGATTATAATATTACAAATGCATTTTGATAGAGAATTACTCTAAAGACTCTAATTCTTGCATATTTGTAAAAATGGAGTTGGTTCCAAACTAGATAAATAGATTTGCAATAACTGTTGTATTGAGATAATTTCATTTGAAAATCTTTACAATAGTATAGGCCTTTTTATTTATTTTTTTCACACTTTCATGCTTTTACTATTTAAATTTTATTTAAATTTTTCACCTTTTTGGAAACAGATTAAAGATCTACGGGGAACGGACAAGTAGCAGTCAGTCATGAGGCTCGCTCTTATTGCAGGTACAGATACATTTAGATTTACATTTATGCATTTAGCAGACATTTCATCCAAAGTGATTTACAAAGGAGGACAATCAAGCTGCACAGAAGAAACCTTAAAGAGCATATTGCTAGGGGATAGCAGTGCATCAGTGGAGTCAAATGCAGTGCAGTGAAAGTAATCCAAGTGCAAGGACAGAAGGTGCTCTCTGAATAGCTGGGTCTTAAAGAGATTTGTGAGAGCAGACAGAGATACTCTCACATTCTCATTTAAGTAATACCCTGCTGATTTTTAGATAATACCCTGCTTCCCCTAAAGCAACACTATGTATGTTTTTGAAAAATCCTTTTTGATCAGACGAATTGTTTTTTTTGTTTTTTTTTGTACCATCTCCAAACTAATTTTGATGGCTTATAGTGTTAAAGTGTCGATAAATTTAGTGTTATTCTCCATAGCCAACTGGGTTATGTGCGATTTTTTTTTTCCAATTAAATTCAATTGTATTTATACTGCACCTTTGACAATAGTATATTGTGTCTTGGTGCCCCACAGCAAAGCGCACTCATGAACAACAATGGCCAGGAAAAACTCCTGTCTAGGAGAGTCTAGGAAAGATCACAGGCAGACCCGTGACTCAAAGGGCTAACCCAACTGACTGGGGTCATATAGAAAAATATCAGTAACTATTGAAGACTGCAGTAATTGATCTGTGTTGTTAGCTGAGTATCATTATATAATGAAATACAATCATAAAATACAGCCCCACTTTATTACATGGTAGTCAAAGCATAGGTAACTGTCAAGTTGTGACTGGACAGTGCAGTAGCAGCCTGATATGATAATTAAGTGGAGGAGTGAGGTCATGGAGGCAATGCTGGGAGGGTTCAGGTTAGATAAGAAATATTAATTTCTGGTTTTGTTATTTCAAACAAACTGTTTTCAATCCATATAGGCTTGTGCCTGGTGCTCTGCCACTTGGGTAAGTAGTTCCTTGATTGAAACCATTTTAAACTTTCTCCAGTTCAACATACTGTATTTAGGCCTAATAAACAAAACACAACTACAACTCAGTTAAAGTTTATATTAAAAGAGTCCCTTTATTGAAACCATTTTACACTTATTCAACATATTTCAAAATATTATAAAAAAATGACTATAACTCTTAGTTTCTCTTATCTCAAAAGAGAGCTTTGGTCCATTAATAACCAGCCTAACACTTCTCATGCCTTACAAGTCATTCACTGCCTGGTCTACAGGAGTGTCCATGGACATGGGCTGCTATTTCACCAACTGGTCCCAGTACAGGCCAGGCAGTGGCAAATACATGCCCGCTAACGTCGACCCATTCCTGTGTACCCACCTGTTCTATGCTTTCGCCATGATCAACCATGCCAATGAGCTTGTGACCTACGAGTGGAACGATGAGACACTTTACGCAGCCTTCAACAACCTCAAGAACGTGTAAATGACAACGAGAATCAGTACTCTGGCTAAACTCTTTATCAAAGTTACAAAGCCATTTGAAAATCAGTTTACTTTCAATATGTAAACATTGTTGACAAATACAGCTATAATTGAAAAATACATAGAGCAGTAATAAATCAGTGAAGCCATATTATGACCTCACTATTGATATGTAACCAGCGTTTTTTTTTCTCTCTGCAGCAATCCATCTCTCAAGACTCTGCTGGCTGTTGGTGGATGGAATTTTGGTTCATCACAGTAAGTTATCTTAGTGGACCTGCATTGTTCATCACTGCACCAAGAATCAGTGTTCAAGATATGATGAACTAGCTGACAGCGGTGTGTGTGAATTAAAGCAACTAGCGTCTCTTCTTCAGGTTCTCCATCATGGTGTCCACCCCTGCCAATCGCCAGAAGTTCATCCAGTCCAGCATCAGCTTCCTGAGGATGTACGGCTTTGATGGCTTGGATTTGGACTGGGAGTACCCCGGTTCTCGAGGGAGCCCCCCGGAGGACAAGCAGAGATTTACACTCCTGTGCAGGGTGAGTAGGAGATTATTAAACAGACAATTAGAGCAACAGAGTATTCTACATGTCATGATAATCCTACCTCAAGACTATTACATAACAAGAGGGAAAAAATGGCTCCAGTTAAGCTAACAATGTGAAACACTGTAATATCTTGAGGTAGGTTTGAAAAAGGATGGGGACATAGGATGTATTTACTGTCATTATGGTTGCTATGGATTTATGTAGGTTTGCTCAGGTCAAAGTTCATCTGTGCATTCTTTGACTAACACTCAACTGACAATGACTGATTGAGCAAGATTTTGTGCCTTCACTTCATCTTTCTTTTACAGCTCTTATAATCAGTTTTTATCAGTTATTTACTTAGTACAGTGCATACAGTAGGAGGTGGTGAAATGAACTTTTATTCCTCAGATGGTTACCACTATGATTTATGATTGATGAGTTATGTCACTGCTTGACTCGTCATATAAAGGCGCTATTACACTGTCCAGAACTTTTGGCAACATATGGCTTGACTGCCCTCTAATTATAGTGGCTATATCTTAGGTCTATTATGATGCTCTGTGCTAGTGAGCTATGTGATAATAATAATAATAATAATAATAATAATGCCTTTTGTGTTTGAACTCCTGGTGTCTTGCTCCTTCCAATCTAACAGGAGCTTGTGGAAGCCTATGAGGCTGAGGCCAAGTCCACTGGAAGGCCCCGACTGCTGCTCAGCGCTGCCGTGTCTGCAGGAAAGGCCACCATTGATGCTGGATATGAAATTGCAGAGATTGCCAAGTTAGTCACCATTTTATTAGCGTTATAGTATAATAAATATTTAATAAATAAAATATAATATTAACATGAATGACTTGACATCACGCAAAGCTTAAACCAGACAATTAACTAAGCAGCAGTGTTAGATGTAGTCACAGTGAAGAGTACCTTAAAATATCTTTCATTGCAATCAGTCAGATCGGATAAATTTTTAGGTCCCTGGACTTCATCAATGTCATGACCTATGACTTCAATGGTGCCTGGGCAACTTACACCGGCCACAACAGCCCACTCTACCGTGGCTCAGAGGATAAAGGTGACTTGATCTACTTCAACACCGTAAGTGATGCTTACGCCTATGCATATATTTTGCCTAAACATATCTTTACAAAACATAAAAGCAAAATTTAAAAATCCACCATTCCAGTTTGAGATCTAAACTCCCAGCTGTGTCTGCTCTTTTTTGCTCTCCCAGGATTTCGCCATGACCTACTGGAGAGACGAGGGGACCCCCGTGGAGAAGCTCAGAATGGGCTTTGCCACCTATGGCCGCACCTTCCATCTGACTTCCTCCGACACTGGCGTCGCCGCACCAGCAGGTGGCGCTGCATCAGCTGGGACATACACTCGTGAGGCTGGCTTCTGGGCTTACTATGAGGTAGGGTAAATGACATTTTAATATGGCAAGAGTATGGCAATCCACTATTAGTATTAGTATCATGGCTGTGTTTTAAGAGCTGAACTTGTAAGACCTGTGTTTGATTCTAAAAAAAACAATAACATTGGAAATGTCTTAAACCTGAACAGATTTGTCATGAGGACAGGTTTTGCAAATGAGAACAGACATATTATAATGGACAGATGTGTCAATCCTGAGAACAAGTTTGGCACATAAGGACAGGTTTGTCATGAGTACAATCTTGTCATGGGTCACCTTTGTTTCTCCAGATCTGTGGCTTCCTGAATAGTGCAACTGTCAACTGGATTGAGGATCAGCAGGTTCCGTACGCTGTCAAAGGCAATGAATGGGTTGGATATGACACAAAGGAAAGCTATGACACCAAGGTATGTTATCTCTAAGTCAGGCATACGAATACTTTTTACTTTTCAGCAAGCGAAACTTACTCCATCTTTCTCGGCTTCAAATGTGGGGTAACTGTGGCCTACTGGGTAGAGTTTGAAACTGCTGGGTTGCCAGTTTACTCCCCAACCAGTAGATAATGGCTGCAGTGCCCTTGAGCAAGGCACCTAACCCCCTCACGGCTCCCTAGATGCCATTGTAGCAAACACCCCACTCCTCCGGGTTAATGTGTGCTTCACCTCACAATGTGTTTACTGTTTCTTAATCCACCCATTCACAATGGGAATAAATGCAGGGAACACATATACCTCTATACTATATAAAGAGTATTCTTCTATACTTATATAAAGAATATACTTCTATACAATATAAAGGGTGTAATGGCCAATTTTTCGTTTTGTCTTTCAATTAACTTAACCACTCTTCATGTGAACAGCTTAGATTATTCTAACTGATGTTACATCATACAAGTTCACTCACGCATGCTTGGTTGTTGACTCTTTTCTTTAATTCTTGATGAAAGTCGTGATTCAGTTCCAACATTCCAAAATTTCCAACAATCGATAGACTACTAAATAACTAACTGCAAACAAGGAATTGCAGTCAAAAAGCTATTTGCGTCAAAGCTGCACACGTCACATATTCTCTTACTCTCTCGTTATCCCTTCCCATCATTCCTTCTTCACGTGCACAGCAAAAGACTGTGACCAATACAAATTCAGCAGTAATAATGCTGCTAAAATCACTTTTTCTACAATAAGAACTACACATACACATACTACTTATTTAAATTTACACATTCACAAATACTATTTAAATATAAAATATATACATATATTAACAAAAAATATTCTTCTATTATTTGGCTCTAACAAAGGGTTTACTACTATAATATAAAAAGAGTATACCTCTATACTATAGCATACTTCTACACTATATAAAGGATTTTTTACTAGATAAAGAGTATACTTCTGTTCTACATTCACTAGGTTGCATACCTGAAAGACAAAAAGTTTGGAGGAGGTTTCGTCTGGGCTCTCGATCTGGATGACTTCAATGGAGAGTTCTGTGGACAGGGCAAACATCCTCTCATGAAACACCTGAACAAGCTCTTGGAAATCAGTAAGCCTCTTTTTCCATACTAACAAAAAAAAAATCATCACTCACCACTCATCATCTTGACACAGTTCACCTTCTCAAATTCGCTCCTCTCCACACTTATTTTTGTCCCTCCCAGAGTATCCACCCCCTCCACCCACCACTACACCCAAACCTGGAGTGTCCACCACCACCACCACCACCACCACCACACATAAACCCAGCCCTGGCTGGTGCAATGGCAAGCCTGATGGCATCTACCCTGACCCAACCAACCCTTCCAACTTCTATGAGTGTAATCATGGAGAGACCTACCCCAAGTACTGTGCTGCTGGCACAGTGTTTGATGATGACTGCAAGTGCTGTACCTGGCCTTGAGAGCCAGTAGAGATCCAATTCAATTGAAGCCAATTTTATTTATACAGCACCACAAAGGCTATGCCTTGTGGCGCCCATGAGCGACAGGGGCAAGAAAAATCTTTATTTTTGTAGTCTAGGAAGGAACTTGATTCAATCTATCTGCCAAGGGTCATGCAAGGTTTGCAATATGAACAATTAAGATAAACAATTCAGGAGTAGGCCTATTGCCAGTCTCAAATTTGCAAATATACCATCTCTATTTGGGAAGAATGCAGAGTTCTCAGTTAATTTCAAAATCACATGTTGGTGCTGGACATTCTGTTGTGAAAGTATACAACAGTGAAGTTGTGAGGTGAGGTGAACAGTGAGGTGATCTTAATATCTCAAAACACAATATGTACGGAATATCTAAAAACATTTTATGTATTGAATATCTCGAAACCTAATCAGTTGTCCATCATGGGTGTATTTTAAGAGCTGCACTTGTAAGACCTGTGTTGGATTAAAAAAACAAATAAAGGACATTTAACATTAGAAATGTCTTACTGCTTTTATCCAGACCAGAGGACACCCAACCAAAATAGGGATTTATTCCCAAAAGCATGTGGATAGTCATTGGTCTTTACTGAACTAAGAAAAAATTTAAAAGCAGTGAGTCAGGAGCATGAGGTCTGTGTGTGTGTGTATTGTGATACATGATAAACATAAATAAGGCGATTACGGTATGTAAGGCCTATCACCTTGCAAGTCAGCAGTCTACTAGCTATCAAGACCCCAGATGGCAGCATTTGCCTTTTCTCCATTTGACTGACTTACATATTGATTTTAATTTATTAATATAAACACACGTTTTGTAGGCTAGCGCAGTTTTCCATTGGAAAATAAATACGTTTTACCTGATATGTTTGTTTTGACTTAACTTACTCACAAGAGTAAATAGTTTCACAAGACTTTATATTAGTCTGTAGGACACACTAGTTTTCTTCTTTTGTTCACAAAGCAAATCAGGTAGACTGTGGAAAATGCAATTTAAATAAATACGGTAAATAAATAATCCATAATAAAATAATAATAAATGCAGTCTAGTTTTATTTGTGAGCTTGTCTTTAACTTGTCCAGCAGAGGGTGACAATCAAATATGAACAATGACTGCAAATGAGTGCCAGTGTTCTCCTTGCAAAATCAGCTAAGAATTTTCTAGTTTCTTATAATAAATCTCTATTGCCAAGTATGCTCAGTCTATTCAATGCAGCAAACTAGGTAAAGATCAAAGTAACTTTATTGTATAGAAAACATCACTTGTAACAGACCAAAAGTAAACATTTACATTGGTTTATATTTTTACATAACATTCAGGCAGAAAATACATTCAGAACATGTCCACATAAATGAGATTTCACAGTTTTTTTTTAAGTTGTTAAAAAAAGAAAAAGAAATCTACCACATTTGGATTCTCCTTTGTAGCTTGATTAAAAGCCGAATAGAGTGAAATAGACTGCGCCCAGTCCTTCGCAGGGCACTGATGTGGTGTCGAGGGGAATGCAGAGATCCGTCATGAACTGGCTCATTGTTCGCAGCTGAATAGTTATTTGGAAAACACTGGCCGCACGAGCACAAATTAGTTCTTAGCCTGGCTAAGTCGAGTCTGAGTAAATGGTAAACCTCAACATCAGAGACCCCTTCGACTTTTCCAGCAGCAAGATTCAAACCATGAGGCTACCCTGTTAGAAGGTTTAACACTTATTCCAGCTGAACTTGGACAGACAATAATCCATTTCCTTACCCCAAGGTCTTCATTTTTATTTGTAATAGACTGACCACCTCTGGGTGTTGCCATTAGAATGCAAGCCCAATACTGTACATACATACATCACAGGCAGGGGGCGCTGGAGAGTGGACAGTGAGTTAATGCTGGGCCAAGTATGTGTGCATTAGAGTATGCGTGACGAGAGAGAGAGCAGACTGTGGCAGCTTCTGCATCTTGTGACGGCTTGCAATACTGCTGATGTCATGAGTCCTCTGGTTGTCCAAGGGTGAGGATGCACTGGCACGGAATCAGAGCAAGCTCATGGGGCATAAACACTGCGGGGTCAAGAAGCCGGAGGTCAGAGGTGACGACATGGGGTTGGCAGGGTTGGTTCATTGGGTCGCTGGGTTGTTTTATCCGCATCAAGGCACTGGATCAAGAGGTTGGGTGATCAGAGGTGAGGACACGGGAGGGGGGTGGGAGGGTTGGTAAGCTTGGGCTGTTGAGTCGCTGGGTCGTTCATTCGGCATCAAGGCGCTGGATCAGGTTCTCCATGACGGTACCCGAGAGCAGCACCAGATCCTTGTGCTTGATCCAATCCTCAGCCCTAACGCCCCACACGGAGCCCTCCGGCTGGGAGAAGGGACACATAATAATAAGAAAAAAAAACATTACATGGAGACACAGCGACCCTGCCAACACTGCACAAAACTCACAACCCACTAGAGCTGACATCATTATAGTCATGTCTTCCCAATCAGGGGTAGAAATTGCAACACTGTTACACCATAGCAACAGCTTAGTCAGATTACATACTTCACAGTGTAAATATCCCCAACCAATCTCAAAACAAACCCACCTTCTCCTCGTAGTCATGAAACACCAGGATAATGTCATCTTTGTCAAACACCAGCAGCAGGTCATCGTCAGACTTCTGGCTCTCCAGAGCTCTGGCCTGGACACAACATGGCGGTAGGTCACTTGCACTGAGGCATTACGACTACAGCATGACTTCACCCACCTCCACATGAAGCATTACAACTATAGCATGACTTCACCCACCACCACAAACACACTGACATGAACCCCAGGAATGGGCTGACCTCAGGAGCTCACCTTGTAGAGAAAGCCAGGAGGTCTGGGGTCATTGGAGTCTTGGGCTGGGAGTGGAGCAGACACCTCTGCTTTTCCAAGCGTGCTCTCCTCTCCACTGCCTTCTTCGGCAGCTGTGGTTGCAGCTGGTGTTTCGGCTTCGGTTACATCTGCTGTTGCTGTGGAGTCTGTCATACCCGAGTTCACCTGCTGTTCCTGTTGCTTCTCCTCCTTCGGCTCCTCCTCCTCCTCCCCTTCCCCACTCTCCTCATGTGTGTTGTTGGTTGCGGGGGCCTGGGCAAGTGGGGCTATGATCTCTGAGGGGTTCAGGGAGAGGCGTGGGGTGGGGAGAGGAGGCCGTTTGGGTTTCTCGGCTCCTGGCGACTTTGGCGCTTCGCTTTCGACTTGCTGAACCGCTTGTGCCTCGGACGTGCCTATCGAGCGCCTCGTATCCTCCTGCTGCTTGGTCGAGCCCAGGGCCGATGCTGATTCCGTAATCTGGGGTCCGTTTTCGTTAGTTGGCGCTGAGGTCCTGGGGACCTCCCCCTCGGACGAAATGGAGAGTCTGTGGGTTGAAGGGGTGTCGCTGTCGGTCAGGCTGACGGACTCCAAGTCGGAGGTGCTGTCCCCCTGTTCCGCTGTCTCATCAGGTGCCACATCTGTTTTAACGCCACAGTCCTCTGCAGAGCTCACCCTGTGTGGAGTGGAGGGGGCAGAGCTGGGATGGTTGGAGGGGAAGGATGTGTTGCAGGGAATGGGAGCAGAAATGACCAAGGATTTCCTCTTCTTGGACTTGGTGCTGCGAAGGAAATGGACCCATACCAAGAGGATGGCAGTTAGCTGTACCATTGTTTACAGGGTCAAAAACAAAAACATGAAATGAGCCGTAAACCAAAGGGACCAAACACCCATAACTGAGGAAAGTCGGACTGACAGCATTCTGTTGCCTTGGAC
This sequence comes from Limnothrissa miodon, assembly GCA_017657215.1. Classification (NCBI taxonomy): domain Eukaryota; kingdom Metazoa; phylum Chordata; class Actinopteri; order Clupeiformes; family Clupeidae; genus Limnothrissa; species Limnothrissa miodon. The sequence continues at coordinate 75,097 of JAGFZM010000079.1, read as the reverse complement.
ATGTTTGTGGTGGATTTTTCTAGCACTAATTTGATGCTCCAATTTAGTAGAGCAAGTGAACCATAATAAATGGCCTCAAATTATTATGAATTATTACTTACCTGGAGAGTCCCTTCACAATAAAGGTACTGCCAGAGTGCTGAGAGTCTAGTTTCTTCATCACATTGTAGAGGTCATGATTCAGCTTGCACACACACACACACACACACACACACAGATTGGTTTTGCTGATTTTAATCAGATAAAGACCTGATAAAGTGACAGCATGCACTACTAAAGGGAGACTTACCACACTCATCTCCTTGTAAAACACATCTCTGAGGTTGGACAGGTTTTGAAAAACGGTCACGTAGCATCCAATTCGGCTGTAGACACAGAGGAGTAAAACAGAGGGGGCAAGAGGTTTCCACTACTTCAAGCACTCAAAGCTCTACGATTTGCTTCACAACCACCCATTCACACACCAATGGTGCCATGCAAAGCACCAACCTGCTCACCGGGAGCAGTTTGGGGTTCGGTGCACCTGCACCATCACCCCAATGTGATTGATCTGAATATAGCAGATGCGCCGATGAAACGGAACGTCATCATTGCAAAAGTCTATGTCAAAGTCAACCAAGCCTACACCTGCATTTAGGCTGAGTCTTTCACTTGGAAAAATATATTATGGAATAGGCCTGTTGCTGTGGGCATTTCCAAATGCAAATTTAGGCCCATGGCTCTAAATTCTCACTGTAATCTTGATAATACCAAAATTTCTGGAATGTCAATATCACATGGCTGGGTGGCCACCATTCAGAAGTTTAAGAGCACGGTGGGAGTGTTAGGATGGTTGACCGTTTCTGATAAAAGCTTTTACATTGGTAAACAATTGTAATGAGGCCATAGCTATAGGCTAACAACAAAATGAACCCTGACCTGGCAAGGAACATGAACAGCTTATTTGTTTTCTTTGAGAGAGTATACTAGTAGTAAACTAAACTAAATCATAGAAGTTTACTATAACTAGTAAACTACTATAACCAAACTATATATTCATATCAGTGTAGTCTACCGTACTTCACGTAATAGAAGTTCAACAGAAAAGAGTAACAATCTTAAGGAGTTTTTCTTTGCCCCTGTTGCTCATGGATGCTCTCTGCTATGAAGTGCTAGGGTTAGACATCTCATGACGTGACATGACATTTGTATAATGCGCTGTATGAATAAAATTGACTTGAACTGAAACAAACATCTATCTAGGGCTTTTGGTGCTCTGTGCTGAGAGCCCATTGTCTGAATGCCATCATAATTAGTTAGCCAGGAGTAAACTGAAATCTCTGAGCAGGGAAATTCCACGAGGATTAGGGCTCATACAAAACACTTCACTGTTAATTCAAGTATATAGATGTGTAATCTGATTAGTGAAACAGATTTGAAGAATGAAAATCAGCTTAAAATCATTGTGTCAGAGTTCTGAAATGTCTGTCGAACTGAAGTTTGTTTACCATGTCATTTTGAACATTAATCATGTAACTAAAGAAATGGTTTTATTAATATTCTCTATATTCCAAACAGTCGGCCTAATGTTGTTATTCTGGCAGGTACCCCAGACCTTGGGCAACAGTTGCCACATTGCTAAAAAGATTTGGACCACATGTCTGTCTACCTATATTTTCTTGAAGGACACACACACACACACACACACACACACACACACACACACACACACACTCACACACACTTCTATACAGAATACAGTGAGTACCTTTGGTAGATTTGTGGGAGCTCCTCTCGAAGCTCCTTGTTAATGTCCTCAAAGATGCTCTGTGCTGAATTGAACTCTTCCTCTGCCTGGTGAGGCATAAAAGAGGGAAATTATAGATCAGCAATAAACAACACACCCATAAACAAATAAACAAGTATCTTCTGACATTATCCTTTTAGGTAACATCCGTAGAATAGAGGACTAAATCAGCTAACCAAGGAAAAACAGAAACAGTTTTATTTATAATAATACACTTCAAGTGAAAGGCAGCATGTATCACAAAGATCCACCAGCCGCTCTAACTAAGCAAAAAAAAAAAATAGCCTGACTAAGTATACTTCCAGGTTGACTGGATCAGACATCAGTGCTAGCATGGTACTCTAGAGCAGATAGGCACTGACACAGAGTACACAGAGTACAATACAGACAAGCACCAAAACACCCCAGAACATAACATTCCACCTTATCTCTAATGACGGGTAGAGCAGAAACAGATAAGCTGAAAGAAATGTCATATGGAAGGCAGTGGACTCAGGCCTAGCTCAAACAACATCGTAACCTGCACATGGCTATGAGAATAACAAGACATATATTTTGATTCCAATATTCCCACCACCTCACCAAACATTTGCTTTTGATCTAACTGTAAACAAGAAGTGCAAAGTAGAAATAAGTTATAGTTGCAACATGCGACCATCTCTCTGGATATTTCTACAGAACTCATAATTCCTCATAAGCCACCCAACACCATGCAGCCGTGAGGAGCCTCTGTTGCCTCACCTTGGAGATCTTGGCCTCATCTCGTTTCTTAGCGTTCTGCAACGCCTCCAGCTGGTGACGGGCTGAGTCATAGTCCACTAGTTTCCTGCCTCGCTTGGCCACACGCTCCTGAGGAAAGTGGAGGAGAAACAGGTCACAGTTCTGTTCTGCAATTCACACTAACACACTTCAATTTAGTGATGGCCAGATTGTATTGAGACTTCGAATGAAGTCTCGAGCATTTCACGTAATTTTTAGCCGACGCTCCGTATCGAGGCATGTGTCAAAATGGAGAGATCACGTGACGTGGTGTTTTAGGCCTCGGTTGCCCAGTGCTTGCCGTGCTAGCGCGTTGAATCTAGGTTGATTTTGGCGGGACATCTCGACTATAAAGATGTCCCATGAAGAATATGCGCTCGTGGGTTTTTGTCAGTGGTTGGAAATTGTTTTTCAGAAGTGTGTTTTTTTTTTTTTTTTGGCGGTGGATCGCAACTTGTGCATTACTAAGACAACAATGGAGATGAACAAGAACAAAAAGAAAGTTTTCGCCTGTTTGGAGGCCTACTTTGATCTGATTTCTCCCAGGTGGGTCATGCGATAGTTTTAAAGACTAGACGGTGTTACGTAATATGTAGGCCTACAGATATTATCAGTAGCTTAATGTTATCATATGTTAAATTTACTTATACAATAAATCCATAGGTGAAATGTCAAATTTGTGCGAAAGTGATATAGTAACACACCTCATCCATGTTGAGGCATTACCGTAGTGTGCATAATGTCAGAACTGATTCTGATGGAAGGTGTGTAGGCCTTACATGTATTATTTACTTACTGCTATTAAAGCTTAGTAAGTTGGTTTGTTCCCTTGGCTTTAGCTTCCAGGAAACAAGAGCTGGATCAGGCATTGGTGGACATGATTTTGTCACTTGACCTCTCCAGTTACAAAAACACCTCTTCACTGCTCCCCATTTATCAGTTACAAAAGCACTTTATCACATTTGTACATTCATCACAATAATTTCACTCAACCAATATTTACGCAACCGTCTGCTGGGTTGGTTCACTAAAGAATCTAGTGTTTATTCTTCAAGTCATCCAGCAGAGAAACAGGTGAACCAGAACTCTGTGTGTGTGTGTGTGTGTGTGTGTGTGTGTGTGTGTGTGTGTGTGTGTGTGGGGGGGGGGGGGGGGGGGGGGGGGGGGGAAGTTACACCCACTTTGACTTCAGGGAACTGAGTGGTGTAGTTCTCCATGGTACGCATGATCTGATCATTCAGCTTCTCCTCGTAGTCATTCCACAGAAGATCTTCACTCTTAAAAACAAAAAGAATGATGGACAGAAAAAGAAAAAAATGTAAGAAAGAGGGGGGAAAAAATCAATACTTATTCAGCATTCTGTGCTGGCGTTTACTTTCTAAATGCTCTGTGTGTGCATAACCTGCCCACAAACACGCTGCTGACTACTCCCACTGGAGTGCTGATAAAGCAGCCAAGGTGTCAACAGTGGCAGGCAAACTGGACCAACATGGACTCTGTGCAACATGATGAATCACAGAGGGATAGAGACCACACAGAGAGCAGTCCACATGCACAACAGCTGCTGAAACACACACACACACACACACACACACACAAACACACACACAGACACTTACCTCCATAATGACCGGTATATCTTCCCCTCCTTCCCAGTCTGACTCATAGATGCTTTGGAGGGTCTGAGAAAGCTTCTTGGACGTCTCATGCATAACTAGGGCAATTCACATGTTTAGATGAGTAGGTTATACACAAAACATTTCTACGATTATGAATAAAATCACCAATGTGAATAGATACTGAGATCTAGCAATCCAACAATTATGCATTTAGCAGACGCTTTTAATGACTTATAAAAGGTAACAATCAAGATATGCTTATTTTAAAGACATGAAAATATAGAAGGCTGTAAAGCCAGGAAGTGTGGGGTTTCCCTACAGTCAGGGGCTGCCACAGCAATAGTCAAGCACCTGACGTGACATGACACAGACAACACACACACACACACACACACACACACACAAGCAAGCTAACACGGCTCACCCCTGCCCAGACTACTTGCCCCGAAACAGAAAGTAGGCAGGGAAAGTTTAGCACTGACTATGCTTCTTTTTATTAATAGCTTACAAGTCACTGGAAATTGCAAACCCCATAGAAAAACCGCTTTGTTGTGGTGACTCAGAACCTAGATTGTGTTACAGCAGTTTTTCCACTTCTTCTTTATCGTGTTACTGTCATGTAAGCGGTCGTATGGTCTGGAAAGCTAGCGCTGCAAAGCCAAAAAAGTAAAAAAAAGAAGTCTCCCCATTAATTTACTAAGTGTGGTCAGACAAGCTACGCTTCAGAATCAAAAATGTAAACAATGGCGGTTTCCTATGAGGTTGCAAATGCACTCGAGCCTTGAATTGTTCAACGAACACAATGCTTGGATGGCGGTTGAATTTTACGGTCAGTATTGACCAACTCTTTCTGTTACATGCACAGACAGACGTACACACACACAGAGACATAAATACACGCACGCACACACACACACACACTGGAATTTGAAAGCTACACAGACAGTCAGGATTGACCAACTCTCACTGTATCACGCACAGACACGCATGCACACACACACAGGCATTTTACAGCTACACAGACAGTATTGACCCGCTCTTTCTGTTACAGGCAGACATACATACACACATACAGGCACTGGCACATGCAGGCACACAAACAAACACACACACACACACACACACACACCCTGTGTTTCAGTTAAAGAGAACATTCACTTCTCGCTTTGTTTTTCCACAAAATGAGATCAGAAAGTAGGCACTTCCAGTCAGCCATTACTCTGCACTTGCAGTCAGCCAATACTTGCCACTGCTGATCCTACCCTTCACAAATCATTATCTTGGTCCTCAGCGGGTAGAACACGGACCTGGAAGCTACATTACTAGAAAACACCAAACTTTAGAACAACAGCATTTTAGTTGACTGGAGGACAACCTAGGGCTCCATGGGTTTGGATTCTGCGGGTAAACCCATGAGTTTTGGGGAGAGTGCCAGCTTGCTATTCATATTTGATTATGGAAACACAATCAACAGCCGTGGTCACAAATAGCTGCTTTCTATACTGCAGGAACTGAAGAGACGTGCATGGTGCAGAGTCTACCTTTGACTGCGTTATAGTAGGCCTTGACATCCTTGAAAAGCCTCGCTCCATCATTCTGAGAAGAGTGAAAAGGACAGCCAGATGATGCTTTGAGAGGAAGTCCTACTGTTCACTAACAAAAAAAGGCTAAAGGCAATATTATGAAAGAGAGACATAATAAGACAGATCCTGCTGAAATATGGTCCCTGGGGTTTAGGAGAACTCTTTCTGGAGTGAACAGCCAACTCATATAAGGATTGACACCATCCACACACCTAAGTTGTCTATGCACACTATTCATGTGAATCTGATTAGATAGTATTACTTCATGTACAGTTTGTTATGTTATTGGTCAGATGCACAAGATAAGGGCGAACCAGGTTAAAGAGAGACAACCCATCACAGAGAACAAACAAACATCTAGTTGTTATAGGGTGGAGTAACTTCCTGTGATTAAAGTCAATGTGTGCATACGTGTGCATCATGTCCTAAAGGTACAATTTTCATGAGCTTGAATTTAAAACATGTAAAAAGAAAATGGGTCTAACCGTACACCCAATACAATGAAATGTGAAATTAGCCTCAGGACAGAATAGACACAAATGGGCAAAATAACTCTGTGCACTTAGGGTTGCCCCATTGTACAACAAGCTGTCTAAACATCTGCTGTAAACAATGCCATATTTTTAAGATGACCAACACACTCCATATTCTTATATCTTGTTTGACGAAGAGTAGGGTGAAATCATACTGTTTTAGTACTTTTGAAGCAAGGGAAACAACAACAAATACAGGGCAAAGCTAACCCTGTTGCTGGCCCAGTTGTTATCTCATTTAGGAAATGATGCCCCATGTTTATATATAACTCAGACTGGCTAATTCGCTTGTGGCCTAACATGCCCTCTAGACAACAAGTCTGGTTTGGGCCTTGAGATTGTTGAGGTGTGTGTTGATTGCTTTTTTAACCCCCGTCACTTACCTGCTGTTTGTGGAGATTGAGAGAGCACTGTTCGAACTGCTCATCCCTGGTCTCGATGCTCTTCCCCAGTTTTTGCCATACCTGTCAAAGACACACAAGACAGGCGTCAGATAGCGTACGGTGACACTGACACACCTTACATGGATACTTGAACCTACATCAACACCATGTGTTTGTGCATCATTAGTTTATTTACAGTAAACTTCTGGAAAAATGGGGACATTGTTTATCCCTTTTTTAATGTGGAGACATAATTTAACAGCTGTTATTATTACAGCAACACAAACTATCCAAATCCCACGCAAGCACTCTCTCCAGTTCTTATTTCACAGCACACTACTTAGAGGTCAATGGTGAAGAAAAGCCAAGTTACATTCACGGTAGCTTCGGAAGAGCAGGAACACAGAAAACCCATTGCGTTAACAGTGGGTAAGAGCGAGGGGAAGTGCAAGAGAGGCAGGAAGTGGCGAGCTTTGTGTCCCCACATCTGCGTTATGAATGTACCGTTTAGCGATCACAATACTGACATTGAAGGGTGAATAACATGACTGTCTTACAATAAAATGCCTCACTGCAAGAAATGTAAGTACATCCGTCAAAGAACGTCATGTGACAGACCCCTGGTTAGTGTGCAGATGTAAAGTTCCACAATGAAAGCGATTTGTTTGTTTTAAACTGTCAATTAGCATCTCTCCTGGAGGAGCAACATACATCACGAGACCTCAGAAGCTTTTTCAACTAAAGAATTTGTACAATGCAAGACTATGACAAGCAAATTGACTCTCATCAGATTAAGTTATATCTTTATCATTGCCATAGCATGCGTCAAGCATCACCCACCCAAGTAGCCATCAATTTTCTGATTAGGTTACTCTGCCCTGCTTCTTTGAATGCAACTTTTAACTTAGGCTACGTTGTCAGTCTCATTAGCAGTTCATGTAACGTTAACGTAAAGTAAAAACGTTATACAATTTTCCTACTTTCTAGTAACGTTTTCTTTTCAAAATACGAAGAAACCAGCGTAATTTACCTTCTCTTGCGCTCTGTTGAATGATTTCTGGACGCGTTTGGCAAATATACCAGCTCCAGTGCCTATATTGCCACTGAGATTACCAACTGTCTTATTTTCTGCCATGTTGTTTTCTCTATTTTCACTTTCAACTCTCTTACTGAGTTTCCTGCAAGAGATAGACCTCCTCGTTCTTATGGCTTCCTTAAAAGTACCAAAAAAGATGGGCGTGGAAGAAAAAAGAAAAGGGTGTCACTTATGGGTTTCATGCATTAAATTAGTTACTGTAACAAAACATTCCCTTTTTGGTGGGAATAAGTAATCCTTCTCGACATACCATCACTGTGACTTTCCAGTGCACTGCCAACTGGCTTGCGGTCACTGTCTTCTTTTGAACTTTTGTGGCGCACTCAAGGTTCACATCAGGGACGCGCCTATAGACAGGTACGAACAGGCAAGAAAATTCGTTTGCGCAACGTTTTTAGTTAGGCGGTTTGTCTAATTCTCTGTCAGAGCAAGTAAAAATAATGATAGATTTTCGTAACTTTGTTTAGGCAAATAAACTATTTAACCACGAGACTAAAACATTCCCAACTGACGTGTCATGTTCCATTCAAAGTTTACGTTTGCCATCAGCGTAAAATTGTTTGAGTTTAGCTGCTTTAATGACAATATGACAATTTAATCTCAGCATTTTCTAACTGACTTGCAAATGTATCATAACTAAACCATACCAAACCTTGCCTGGGACATACGCCTATATCAAATCAGCACAGCTGAAACCTGTTAGATTAGCCTAATTTAATCTGTTTAGTCGTGCCAATAGGTAGTCTTGTCACTTTTATGATAAATGCTTCCACCCAGTGGTAATTTAGTGGTAGTGAGACAACAATTGGTATAAAAATAAATTTTAGGCTAGACTGAAATCTTTTTTTCTATTACATATCAGTTTTTAAAATGATCCTATTTAGTTTAATGCGTTGTTTAATTAGTCTGTAACATAGTTTGGTTTAGGCCCTATGTCCATTATTTGGTATAGTCCCATTATGCTTTTGTCTGCATGTGGTTACTGAGATTAGATTCATTACGATTATCTTATGTAGACTAACTGCTAAAACTATTTAGGGCATAAAAGACTGAATATAGGTAAATGTGCCATGAGTCTCTGTAAACTGGACCTAGTCTGCCATTAAAAAATATACATAGTTTAGAATACTTTTTAGTGTAGTCCACTTTTATATAGTAGTAGTTGTGAATTATAGTAATATAAAAGTAGATTATCTAACTATAAATGTTGTGGTTCAAGTAAACTTAAACACACAAAGGGCGGAGATGCTTAATGTTTTGTCCAGGCCACCAAGTGTTCTGCATTCACTGAATGCAGTAAACACTAGTCTATGCCCCTACTCTTACCCCAGCTGTTCAGAGTTTCCATCCAGTCACTTTAATGTCCCATCAATACAGTGACATGCATATTACATAAGGTGCATGTTAAACTTAATCCATCCCTGAGTTGATCTTATGTGAGCTAATCTCTATCTCTCTCACCACACCCCTGTGAATGTGCACTCTAATACTTATGCACACACACACACACACAGCATTTACTGTAAGCCTATTCCCACGAGTCATTTAAATGTTTTTTTTTTTTTTTTTTTGCTGGTTAGACCTAAATCTGACCAATTCTAAAGAAAGTAGTTGACCTGATATTCCTAGGCTGATGGCCGTCACAGGGTTAATGTATCCTGATGTGTCGATAGAGTTCTATCTTAATCTATAGTAAAACTATATAGTAGACACTCCAAATTCTTAAGGTAAATCTGTTTGCGGAGTAATCTGAGTGATCGTCATGTTGGCACATATTAGATAAATACTGACACATTTTGGAAAACCGGTGCATCCGAGACACATTCGAATGGCTAGTGTGAACTGGCTTTATGTTAATGAGATGTTAAAGAATACTTTCAAACTTAAAGAATACTTAGAGAGTACTTTCAAATTAGAACTTCGAATTAGAACAAACTAACAAAAAACTAAAGCATGTGTCTAACACTGTAAAGGAAATGTGACCTGAAAACATGTAAAACTAACTCTGCGATATAATTTCATAAACATTAAAGACAAGGGAATACTGGATACAGCATATTTTATTTATTTATTCATGTATTTTTATTTATTTGTTTGTTTTGTTTATTTATTTACTCAGTACATGTGGCTTGTTCAGCTGCGGGGATAAATTGGACTGGCATTATATAAGATAGGTGTTATATAATGATTTTATCATGTTCCTTTCTTGATGCTTGTATGCTGACAGGCATTTTAAAAACTGATCCATCAGTTTAGGATGTGACTGTGACACACAGTATGATTTTTAACCCTTTGTCACCTTTTTAAACAACATCAACACAATAAAACCTTGAACCTTTTTTAAACAGTGCCCACTAGGTGGAAGCAGTTCATTTGTATTTTCAAGCAACTTTGGTCTGCATGCACACAATTGTATGGCCAGTACCTGCTTTCTGTGTCTGACTAAATTAATGAATTATATTTTTGAAAGCTGAAGTTGTATTCTCTGCACTCCTAAATAGCTAAGTTAATCTTTGCTTTATAACAACGTGACCGAGTCAGATTGCACTCAGATGATGAAATGATTATAATAAGAATAATACACAATTTAAGATTAAAGTTAATTATGGAATGATATATAAAGCAACAGTGGTAAGTTTGTTGTGCAGTAAATTAGTTTAGCACCGGTATATACACATAGTTGTTGGAGAAAGCAAAGGAGTTCCCATTTTAGAGTTGACCTATTGGATTGTCATCATTCAGGAGGTGTCTACGACTTTAGCCAGTTATTTAAAGCCCTTTAAGCCAGTCCCGATGAAGATCCAACCTAACCTTTTTTATTTCTTCCTTTTCAGTACTGACACACTTGCTAGCCATTTTAAATGACCTAATTCCCTCCAGGACACCAGAGTTGTGACGCAGCAACAACCAAGGGCCATTTCAGGAAGTCCAAGTGCAGCAATGTCAGGAAAGCAGAAGAGTACGTTCACAACTGGTCACTGTCCAGATGTCAGACATTATCTCTGTCAGCCACTGGGTATGAGCAAAAGTATGAACCGTCCTGCAGACCTGGCTGATCTGGTGGTGATGGTTCTATGGGCATTGTTGTACCTCCTGGTGCCATAATGTGCGAAACATCTGTCTATCCTAAGCAATACTCTACGATACTGTGCTGGGTGGAGGATATAGGAATATAGAAAGAATAGCAGGTTGCTTAAGCATGTCTATTAGTGTTGGGGAGGCTAATTTCCCTGCTGCCCTGACGTCAGTGTGTAACTGCAGCCAAGAGTACAGTCCCCAGTTCACCCACTGGTTAATCCACAGCAGTTCAGATGTTGCTCTTCTAATAGGGATTAACTATGGAGGGGCACAGCCTTGAAGGGTTGTTGGATTGAGAGGAGTGGAGGTGTGCACCAGATCCATATGCCTAAAGCTCAGGTTGTCTTTGTTCAGTACAAGAGATAGTCAATACCGTATCATATACATATCACATGGATATTTCATATGGGACTAGAAAACAAGAGATTTTATAAGGCAGGTTAGTTTAATATCAGTGAATGTAGTGAAGAGCAGAGGTTGACCCAATAGCCTCATTAAAAAAGCAGTGTCCTGAAACATTTTTGAAAAATTACATTATAGCAGTTTTGGATCAGCCATTGCAAGACACAACAGAGAGTAAAATACAGAGAGTATAAAATACATGCATGTGTAATAATTTGGAACATGAAAGCTATTCAATTAAGTATTTATACAGATCACTATACAAGTCATGTCTCGTAGCGCTTCACATCTGAGAGAACCCGTGAGCAACAGGGGCAAGGAAAAACGACATTATCTTACATCTGCTGTGGTCTAGGAAGAAACTGGGAATATTTTAGGCTAAAGGAGCTAACCTAACTGCCTAGGGTCATGCAAGGTTGCAATATGCAGTTGCTTGGATGGCAGATAGTCCTTGGTGTTAATATAGCATCATGGTCTAATGGTTTTAATATAGCATCATAATAGTCTATGATTCACATAATAATTGGATTACTTGACAGTAAAGTGTGATGTTTATACTTCTCTCCCTCTCAGTCCTCACTCAGGTACTCTGTCCGGTCCAATAGTTTGGACTGAGCCACCTGCCTCCGTTGGTAGCAGCTGATCCCAGCACTGCCCGTTCCACCTGCAAACCCGAGATTAGATCAGATTGGTGAGATTAGGATTAAAGACGTGTTGTGACCCCAAGCGAGGACAGAACGGAAGCACACCGGACCAGCTAGACAATAGAACAAGGGACTTGAGCAGGATGTCAATGTCCCGTGCTCGGCATACAATACCCGTCCTGTCAGGCGTCTGACAAAACATGGCACCAGACAAAGGAGTGTTATTGGCGCGGGCGGTGGTCCAGTTTAATGGGCTTCAGTGTGGGTTATGTCCAGGAGACACACACGCATGCATATTTTGCTCTGGTGTTAGGCCTTCGAGTCTGATACACCCATGGCGTTTGCAGCATGCTTCCAGTTTAGACTGATTTCTTCATCAGTCTACTTATGGGTTTATGCAGCATGCTCTGGGTTTCTGGATTTCTTTGTAGCTTGCTTAATGAGCCTACTTACTGTAATGTCAAAGGTGTGGAAAACAAGATAGAGATGATTTGTGATGTTGCTCTAAATGTGGTTTACCTAATTACCAGTTTCCCTGCTGAACCACAGAGCATATCTCAGTCAATCTCAGCCTCAGTGGAATTTGACAGGAAAATTCTATGTCATTGTGTTCAGCAGGAAGCGAAAGAATGTAAATTATTTCCACTTTATTGCTAATTCTTGCTCACTGGTGTTGAAGTGAACTCAGACTTTGCTGAAACTGACAACAATGCTTTTGTTTTGGAAAACGAGACCATGCTGACTGTTTTCTCCTCTTTCTACCCCCAACCCCCAAACAAGCGGACGCACAAACACATGTACACACACACGCACGTACACACACACACTTCTCAAAATCCAGGGTCTGTATTAGTTGTGTTGCATACTCCATCACACATACACACACACACTTCTACCTAGCTTACCTACCTCACACAGCTTTGTCTATGTGAAGTAGTGATGGCCAGATCGTATTGAGACTTCGAACGAAGTCTCGAGCATTTCGCCTTAATTTTAGCCGACGCTCCATATCGAGGCGCATGTCAAAATGGAAAGATCGCGTGACGTGATGTTTGAGGCCTCGGTTGCCCAGTGCTTCCCGTGCTAGCGCGTTGAATCTAGGTTGATTTCGGCGGGACATGTCGACTATAAAGATGTCCCATGAAGAATAAGCGCTCGTGGGTTTTTGTCCGTGGTTGGAGACAGTTTTTCACAAGTGTTTTTTGCGGTTTATTGCAACTGTTCATTACTAAGACTAACAATGGAGATGAATAAGAACAAAAAGAGGAAGTTTTCGCCTGTTTGGGAGTAGGCTACTTTGATCAGATTTCTCCCAATAAGGTGGGTTATGCAATAGTTTTAAAGACTAGACGGCGTTATTTAACATGTAAAGATATTATCAGTAGCTTAATGTCGTCATATGTTAAATTTACTTATACAGTATAGCCTATCCATAGGCAAAATGTCAAATTTGTGTAAAAGTGATATAGCAACAACACCTCATCCAAGTTTAGGCATTACCGTGCATAATGGCAGAACTGATTCTGATGGAAGGTGTGTAAACAGTATATTTAGGCCTACTTACTGCTATTAAATGATTTACCTACTGCTATTAAAGCTTAGCAAGTTGGTTTGTTCCCTTGGCTTTGGATTCCAGGAAACAAGAACTGGATCAGGCATTGCTTGACATGATTTTGTCACTTAACCTCTCCAGTTACAAAAACACCTCTTCACTGCTCCCCATTTATGTTACAAAAGCACTTTAACACATTTGTACATTCATCACAATAATTTCAACCCCAATTATAATTAAAATATATAGCAATATATTATTATTAATAATTATGATTCATTATTACCAGTATTTATAGAAATGTACCACAATTGGGAAAGTGCCTGAAACTTCCTTAAATGAGCATGGTGCAATTTTTTAATAATTCACCATTAGATGGCCTTAGTAAGCATTTGAATCTTAAGTGAGGCCTCATGAAATGAACCTTTTTGCAACACATTTTGGTGAAAAGCTTCAAAGCTTCAACAAAGCCTCATCTTGCCATCACTAATGTGAAGTATGCAGTGACATGTTTCCATGTGAGTGTCATTCTCTGTGTCTGTTTTCATTGATTGGACCACTGGACCTCCACCTGCTGTACTGAAGTCGTGTAGCAGGAGTCATTTGGGAGTAATGCCTGCTGCTAAGTGCTTGGAGAGGAGAAAAAGCCTACAACTCACCAATTCTGTCATATTTTGTTGTCAATACAACATACACCCACACAACAGCAACTCATTTTTTTCTTCCGTCAACAATACGACTCTGGTTGTCATCATGTTATGTAATGTTTTTAAGACATTTGCGGACAAAAGTGTTTAAAATGTTGAAGACACTGAATGCACATAAAACTGACATTACACTGCAAATGTGTTATATGTGTAGTTCGAAAACAAACACTATGTCTATGCATTGCTGAGTTTATTGAGTGCACGTAGCAACACCCCCTCCCCCCTCCCCGCGCGCTACAGCTGCTGACGTAACAGACCAGATGACTGACCTCCATTGCGGATCTGCGTTTTCCCTCGTTTCTTGAGGTCAGGGAGTGCAAAGCTGACCCATCCCCCACGGTCAAATAAGCAAGCGCACGCTCTACCCCTCCCCCTGCTTCAGAGTGCATACGTTGCCATACATTGAGCTCAGTCCTGGTGCTTCACACTCCCAGTGGGTCTGTGGTGAATGTGGGCCGGTTGTTTACCTTGTTCTACCCCCTCCAAACCAAGTTCCATAGACACCCTGTTGAAAGAGACTTGTTTGCATTGTAAGAGGAAGATGTTGAGCGTCACTTAGTGCAAATAAGGAACTAAGGAAGGCATTACGGATGTTTAGCGTCACATACATAGGTTTTACAGGTGTAAGACATGCAGTGAAATAACTTAAGTTGTCAGTCAGTTGTGCTTAAAACTCTTGTGGGTGCCGAATAGATCAAATAAATTCTTGCTAAACTTAATACTGTGTTAATGATGGTCTGATGCTCAGTAGCTGTCTGATGTTCACTGATTCGAGTGGCTTCTTGAAACATTCACTAAAACATCTTGTTCCTTGTTGAGTGCAGAGCATCACTTGCACATGACACCTCGGCTGGAAAAAGCTTTTCTGAGACTCAGGTCTTCACAATTCAACCCGACCTCCTCCTCAAACACACACACACACACACACACAGTGTACAAAGCCACCTGAAGAATGTGTTGACACATCAACAGTACTTTGCCTGAGATGTTAAAACATCAGGTACATAACACAGACCTTAGGATTACATAAACTGACATTTGAGCGTGATGATTTACTGCGTTACTGAGTCACACTTTGGAGTGGGATTATCCTATTGTCTTGAGAACAGCTGAGGAGGTTAACAAGCATGTAACCATGTTTAGAATACAATTTTATTGCTAGCCACTGGTGGGGTGACCTTTGTCTTTAGCTGAATGGGGAAGTAATGGGCTTCCTGCCCCTACTAAAGTAGCAATCAACAAATCAACACACACACCCCTCCCTCCCAGATTCGGTACGCCTCACGGCCGCAGAACATTTAGTTCCACTCTGTAATAGCTGGATAGGGATAAAGAATAAAACAAAAGGTTCCCAGTAGAGGCCTGCACTCCCACGGGTGTACCGCGAGACCTGACGTAAAACGGGAATGCGGGAATACATTTTGAAAGCTCATCGTGGGCGCGGGCAGAAGCGAGACTGTTTTATGCGGGAGCGGGCGGTAGGATGATAAACTGCAGTCCCACAAACACAATATGAGTGTAAAATAAAATATACAAATTATTAATGTAGTGCCTAGCATACATAATTTGTGTTGGATATTTTATTTACGGTCACTAAAATCATTAAAACTTGCAGATGTAGCCTACCCAGATAGCAAACGGGCGTCGATTCGACATTGGTTGTTGGTGAGGTAGGTTTCCATCAGAAGACCGAAATTCAATGTTGAATGAACGTGGTAGACGGTCTTAGCGGTAGGCCTACACCCGCGGGAGTGCAGGGCTCTAATCACCTGGGCCCGCCCATACTTCCTGTGACGCTACATTCAATTTCGCGAGCAAGTCAGTATGAGGAATTCTTTTTCCCAAATCTGGGCACCAATGAGAAACGAGCTTACACCTACGTCATTGGAATGAGTGGTCTGATTGGTTGTAGATTCGTCAAGTAGTATAAAGAGGCATCTGATGGACGCAGGTTAAGCCCGCCTCCCAGAAGACGTTTAGTAATGTAGGATGGCCAGGCTAAGCTCCTATGAGCTTTGTCGAGCAAGCCAGGCTAGCTCTAAGACAAACTTCAAAAAGTTCAGCCAAATAAAAGGCCTTTCAGTGAGATACAAATGAAGCCAACGTCCCTCTTGCAGGATTTTTGCGGGCGGGAGCAAGAGTGAAAATTACAATTCTTTGCAGGTGCGGGACAGCACAATGCGGGTGCGGCCAGGACTGATAATTCTGTCCCGCGCAGACCTCTTAGTTCCCACTGGCCAGTTGTCTTGTTTTCAAAAGGGATGATCCTGTCCAAGCCAATAGGCATGACGTGCCTACTGGTGCTGGTGTGGTAGCGGGCCAAATAAAACAAGTAGCCTACAGACAGTCGCTTGGTGACCGGTGCCAAGCCGCACTGAGAAAATGAAATTGGCCACAGCAGGCTTATCCCAATTCACAGAGGCATCTTCCAATGTAGCACTTCACTCCCATTCTCATGACATTACCCCATCCATTCATGTTTGCCTGCATGTAGTACAAACACAGAACAGCCCAGAGATCATTTTGCAGGAGTTTATTGAAAGGAAAAACAAACAAACTGTTATTCACTGCTTACAATAACAGCAACATAGTTCACTGAAGGGTCTAGCACTCAATGAGTAGTATGGCAAAGAACTGTACACGTTGTGTCGTGGAGAAGAGGATATATTCACATTCTACAAAGCCATGAGACACCCTCTTCGTGCTCCATCCCGGACAAGAGCACATGTTCCTAACAGTGAAATGCAGAAGCAGAATACAACTGCCAGGCCTGTCATGCGGAGGAGATGGGGTTGCATAGAGAAGAGGTTGGTTGCAAGAGTTTCAAGTGGAAAGGGTTTGTTTGTTTGTTTTAATGGCAAAACCCCTGCTCAAATTGGAAGAATAATCCACATTTCAGATAAAAGTGTCAGACAAGTTTTTTTCCCCCTCTCGATGTACTGAACAGGTATGAACGGGAAATATCAGGGAAAAAAAAAAATCTAAATTTTAGCTACTCGTAATTGAACTGCAAGTGCCTTCACAAAGTGCTACCACGATGACATTATGGGATCTTCTCACACTTGACAGAAGTGTTTTGTGTAGATCCTATTAGTGCTGTATATTCATAAAAGATGGGGTAGATTCAGGTTCGTCATGGTGGTGCATCCATATAGTCAAACCCATGCTGCTGTAACTATTTAGCAGATTATTCATAGGGCAAAACTAAAAAAGAAAGACAAAAAAGAAATAAAATTGTAAAAAAAAAAAAAAAAAAAACCTGCCTGACAAGGTTGAAAACAAATTCAGATTCTGGCTGTAGTCATGAGGAATTTGATTTCATTTAGAAAGAACATACAAGACAGGGGTTAAAAAACATTTTACGAATATTTCAGTACAAAAGAAATGCTCCACTTGCATCATCCATGAAAATGTCAATGAAACCTCCATAAAACAAACTTTAAGCAAACTGATTTTTCATCCATTTCACATTTCAAAATCAAACCCCTTATTAAAAGATTAAATTAAAATCAAATAAACAAAAAAAAAATCCATAATTTCCAAACAAATTAATTAAAAGTACTGGTCCCTCAAGTTTCCAGACCAAAGGAATTGCAAAATGGAGGAAACGCAATTCGTTTCAGGTTCACTGCAAACATAATGAAAACAGGTAGCGAAACATGAGGTACTTAGACTGTGTCTGCAGCTTACTTGATATTAAACGTGACCCAGGAAAGGACGACAAAAAAGAAATTATCACAAGATCGTTAGCACTACGTAATTATGTTACATTTAAATAAAACACTTGAAGTGTGTTTCAAGTTACCGTACTGAAATATCCAACAAACCAGGCGTGCAAATCCAAACGATAGTTGCCACCAAAGTTGCTAACTTTACTAAGTTAGTTTAATTAGTTGCCAACTTTGTACCCCTGAACCGTAACTTCTTCACTATTTCTGCCTCTTAACCAAATCTTTAATAGTGTCAATACACACCTTTTTTATGGAAAAAAACAAACAAAACAAAACCAAAAACATACTTTCAGCATTGGTTGACCTGCTTGAGGTTCACTGGTAAACATAACCCTAAATACAGTTAACCAAAGAAAAACACTGCTTAAAGCAAAACAACAGAGCTTCCCTGTTACTGTTCCCCAGAGACAAGCAAAAGGATACTAAAACCTATTGTTATAGGTAGTACTTTACACACCAGGAATACTGAAGTGAAATTCCTATTCTAATTCCTCTCCAAAGCTGCTCTGGTCCATTTGAATACAGTCCCCTTACATCTAAACACCCATTCGTTTCTGAGAACATTTGTTCATCAATTCACAATAGCATGGTAGCCTACAATCAATCATCCAAAAATAAACATACAGTTGGTTTGCAAAGAAATCTGTTTACTCGCAACTGGAGAAGTGTCTAACAAGAGAGTCCTATGGCTTAACTCTCTAAGCAGAGGGGGGCAAGATCAAACTCAACTATCAAGAGGTTTGAACACTCACTCTAAAGGAACTCAATCAGGTTTAGCATTAACCCACATGCTTGGTTGTTTGCTAAGTTTCTGGAGACCGGAATTAAAAGAAGAAAAAAAAACTAACAAACAAACAAACAAAAAAACAACAACACTGAGGTAGACCTACAAACACACACACACACACACACTCTCTCACTCTCTCTCTCTCTTTCACACACACACACACACACACACACACACACACCTAAAACTGACTCCAGGCTTAGGCACGTCATGATGCTCTGTGACTGACAACAAACTGCACTATGAGAGGGTGGCAGCGGCACAAACACTTCACATTAATGTGGCATGTACACACCTTTCTGTAAATCTACAGCGTCTATTATGTTGTTGTCATTGGTAATGGAGTAATATCAATACTTACTGTGAGGCATTTACAATGGAGCCTTGTTGTGTTAGGGTAAGCAAAACAAAAGGAGAGAGACGAAAAACAGAGAGAGACTGGTGGAGATGTCTGTAGAAATACAATTAGTCTAAAGTTTGTGACGCACAGAACTGTGTTCACATCATTCTAGCAGTAGATTTGCAACATGCAAATGACCAGGTGACTTGTAATGACAACTACGATGTGAACGGGAATAATCCTATTTAAAAAACCAACTATGAACTCAAAAGCTATTCAAAATCCCTAGTAACAAATATCATTAACATACATTTTGGGACTGAGAAGGTAGTAATTTCTGATTGTAGATATTTTTGACCAACATAAGGTAGAAATCATTACTTAATCGTGGTCTCTAACAATTTAGGGTTGATCTTTGGCACTATATCAGTTGCAACACCTACCAAAGACAACATATCTGGAGAGCTGCACCAAACTGAATCCCATGAACACTGGCTAGGCATTGATTTCTGTGCAGCAATGTGATTATCACACTCGGCCCTAAAACAACTGAACAGAGCAGACTCACAAGATTAGTTGTGCATGAACTCTGACAGTTCTGTATCTACAATATACATTTGCCTACATGTTGACCAGCTCCTTAACAGCAAAAAGCACAAAGACTCATTGACTGGGACTTGGGAGGGTGCTGGGCTGATCATACTTGGGCTGATAGTAAAAAAACAAAAAGATCAAAAAGATCCAAACTCATTCACAGTCCTTTAAGAAATCTCTGACATTTCAAAGTAAGGTCACCCGGCATCATTCGAAAGGATATTTTCTTTGGGGACCGAGATGACCCATGAGGGTCTCCCAGCACACAAATCATCTCATGATATCTGCTGTGGCAACCATAGACTTTAACTGCATCTCTTAAAAGGTAGGGACTCTTGGTGTAAGAAAAAAAAAAAAAAGTTTTTTTTTTACTGCAACTCGTTATCTTACTGGGGAAATGAATCAAAATGTTTTAATTCACCTCCAAAAAAAAGTTAAAATTCAAGGCACGCAGTTATATGCAAAACAGGAGAATGATGTCTTTTACACTGGATGCTGATTGGAATTTTTTTTTTGTTGCAATTGTTACAGAAATGACAAGAGGCAGGAAAATCCCAAGATACGTGAATCTTCTCACAGGCTAAGAGGCCCTAAGGCCTAAATCACAAGATACCTAATGAATTATCTGTAAAGGTGCAATTGTGTGTGTCTGTGTGTGTTGAGTGGTGGTGAGGCGAGATTTGAGAAGCTGTTGATGAAGCAAGCCGGCAGGTTTGTCTGTACACAGAACGCAGCTGGCACAACAGCCCCCACCCCCCCCCCCCCCCCCCCCCCCCCAACACAGTAACAGGTAATTACCAAGAAAGGAATTAAAAATGACCCACACAAACAAGCCTCGCAAAGCATTTACCGACGGTAACCAGACTAAAAAAAACATTCCTCGAGTCAAAGAAAGTCTCAAAAGTTCAATCTGGTAGCATAAAAATGACACGGAAAACAAAAGACAAAAACAAAAAAGAATCCGTGGAAGATCCGTGGAATCTCTCAGTTGGAGGATGCTGAGTGGATTTTCTTCACATTATCTTGATGGTAGTAATGGGGCTTCACAGTTTCAAAAGAAACAAAAATATCAACAACAGTCCCTTTGAAGAACAGAGCTCAGACAGGGAGGATCTATGGAGGACGAAAGTGAGAGGGGGGAGATATTAGCATGGCAGTCAGGCCTTCACAACAAACAGTTCAGAAACAAACAGTCCATAACTTGATCACACTCCCACATACGCTGCACTGAAGAAACGGCAAATATTTACAACTACCGTGTTATCATTCTTGACTCATTTACACACATGCACGCACGCACGCACATAATTAAATCTATAGACAGACACACACACCCCATGCTATTGTTCTTTTTACAGTCATTGTCATTACAGGTACTTCACAATGCTTTGGCAATACTGTATAACATTAGGGTCATGGTAATTAGAGATGGGCCCGATTCGGCAACTTGCAATGTTTGTCACGCCAAGTGCCATGAGGTGGAGGTACAGTTGCGTCGGACAATAATCACCTCCAAAGATTTGGATAAATTTACAGTGATGAATTTACCCCAAATATGTTTGTGTGACCCATAAACGGCAATGCGTTCAGCTATTATTTGTATGTTGACACCAATCTTTGGTCCATAACACATTTTGGGCCATCAGTGTGCAGCAACGTTAGCTACGTGTAGCGTTCGGCTAACCTCAGTAGGAACTGTTAATTTTCTAGCCTACAGTGTTCTAGTTGATAACGTTCGTTTATCATATTAAACACAATTGGACACGATTACACACAAACTGCGGTCCATAGACCCTTTAATTAAACAAATGTGTTTTTATGTAGCAAACTCCCTGGGCGCCGCCATACTGTTTGCAATATTTTGTTTCTCCCGCCCTCGTCAAGACACACAGTTGTCTGATTGATTGCCGCCCGGCACAAATTTGCATAAAGTTAAAGATTCGTCAACTTCAATTCGCCTGCCTCGCCGATTTGCCCACAACAGGGCGAAATTCGCCCCCTATTCATTTTCAATGAGAGGTAGGCGAAATTCGCGCACAGTGGAAAAGCACCGTAAACGGTCGCCCCTTCTCGTGAGTCTTGGATTTGAACTGGCTTTAGGGCCGACTCGGTCATCGCTTTTTTCATACTGTCTATGGTCAACGCAAGCAACGCCATTGCGGGGTGAGTGTGTAGTGCAAACGTTTCTGATGCGACTCAACAGTGCCTGTGAAAACATGGGAGTCAATACAGCAGTCTATGCACACGCTTTTATCGTAAGCTCACGTATACCATGACTCCACTATCCCATCTCCTCAGTGTCTTTGCGGTAGGCTACTGTGCTCAGAAAACTTATTTGCCCTAGAAGTCCTGTGTATCTCTGCACACGATTGTTCTTCCTTCATCCTTAACTACACAGTTGTTTGTCGCAGTTAGTTTGAAACTGAATTTGAATTGTGGGATCTGAATATGAGAATATAGAAAGTTGAAAGTTCATATTTTTTTAACATTTCAGTTCCAAACTAATATATTCAATTTCAAATTATACCTTTCATATTCAGTTTTTCAATCCAATGATTTCAAATTTAGCCATTCAAATTCAATTAAAAAATATTCCAATTTGTTACATGTAACACTAGGTTTATAAAATGATTAGGATTTGCAAATACTTTTAATGTGCACTGACACACCAAAATTAAAAAACGTTTAGTTGGTACTGTTGTTGGTCTGTTGCTTGACCTGTGCATCTGGGCTTTTTGAATTAGAATTCAAGAGAGAGAATGTGAGTACATATGAGAGAGAGAGAATGCATGGCTACGGCTACCTCCACCATTTTGTGTGCCATGACATGCAAGCTCCTGTTAATTTCCAGTGCCTGTGTTTTTGGGAAGCTAGCTGCTGGGGGGGGTCTAAATAAAGAGCGCACTGATGCAGGAATGGCGTGCCAGCTCAAGTCCCTTTTCCCTGTTGCATAACGCCACCAGTGCTGCCTGCTGCGTGGCTTAGCCTCAAATGGGTCACTTTCTAATATGACGGTGATGACCACACGACCACATGTACACACACCAGCAGAGGAGTCTGGGTAATATCACCAATAACAATGTAAACAAACACACAAATAAACAAATGCTCATCCCAGTGGAGCTGCCATGTGATGTGATGCAGGGAGAGGATGTAGCACAGAGGAGGGGGTAACTAAGCAGCAATGACCACAGTAATGCATCTGCAGAGCCAGGGTGGGTAACTAAGCACTGAGGAGGGGTAAGTGAGCAGCAATGATCACAGTGATGCATCTGCAGAGCCTGGATGGCCTCGCCAGGAGCGGAGGAAAGCCAAGCACAGCTGCCAAGCAAGACTGAACAACTCACCCACCAAGGGGTGGGTCAAAAATGTCAAGTATGTGCTGAGTAAGATGCAGTAAAACACGTCACTGCAGCCTTTTAACCTTGAGCAGCTGCCCACTCCACCCCTAAAAGGAACAGGGACCCACACACACACACACCCTGCAGCGAAGGCAGTAACCTAGAGAACATCTACACTAATGCAAAACATCCCCAGCAAACTGAAAGCCTTCTCCTTAAAAGCTTCCTGTTCAGACTTCCCCAGCCCTAACAAACAGGAGATGCAGTGAAACAGAGCTACAGTCTACTGGCCCCCTCCACATCCTAAACAAGGTGGCCAAAGCCACTAGCCTACTGATTAAGGTCGGGACCAAATGGGATCCAGACGGAATTGTCTAGAATCTCTCATTTATCCGTGTTGCCTCGAAACAATGCAAACAAAATTACCTATTAACATCTATAAACAATCAAAAAATATTTCTCAAAATAAAGAAATATTCCACTAATTACTGATTAAGTGCTTATGGTAAAGGCCACCTTATACCTTATATGAGAGACACCTTACACGAGAGACACAGCAAAAATCAGAGGGGTCAATGAGTTCACACTTTTCTCAATGTGGGCCCACTATATTCTCATATTTTACCCAGCAGCATAGCACGTCTTGGCACACAAAATACGCCAACAGAAAGACAAAGAAACAACCAACCAAACCCCAGCTTTAACATTTTCAATGAGATTTTTGCCACCATTCAGGCACGGATAAGAGCAAAGCTTTTGGAACGAAAAACAGAAGGTCAACAGGTTCAATCTGCTAAAGCCACTAGCGAGCATGCGCTAGCTTGTGTTTTTAATATGCTTGCTGAACAAACACACCAGCACCCCTGTCTGCACCCACCCAAGCCAGTCACACACCCACACACACACACACACACACACACACACAAAGTCTCGACACACCCAACACTGTTTCAATGGTACACACTGGGCTGAACAATTGGACATTAACCCCCACTCATGTCAACCCTGTTGTGGGGGACCTCTGAGCTTATTTTGTTTTCCCCTGAGGACACATTGGATTCTTTATTATTCAGCATCCTACTTCCTCTCCGCTCTTTCTAGAGAACTGCCCTTAATTTGTGCGCTTTCTGTCCTGTTTTTTTTTTTAATTTTGTATGCCTTCCAAGGACACACGCCTAGGCAGACTGTGACAGGAGACATGGCTAGTGAGTGTTAAATACATGAATACAGGTTTAACCTTTACTTCTTAGCAGTGTTTTTTTATCAGCCCAGCCCAGCCCTGCCCAGCACGGGCTGTTACAGCTTCTGAATCTCAGTACAGAGATGGCCACTAAATACTACTCACGGTGTGGCTTTTGAACACAAACCCCCTGCCCTCTGCTTCTCTGAAGCAGTCCAAAATGCAACAGAGTTCTTTGTGTTTGTCAGACAGTCTGACGACCCAGACAAGCAGATAGACGCATGGTAGGGGGAAGGCTGGAGACAGACGCAGAGATCGAGCAGGTTGTGGAGCGGGAAAAACGGGGGGATGGTGGTGGATTATGTGAATGGTAATTCTGGGGGAGCAGGCTTCAGACAGATGTAACGTCCTCAATAGCAGAGAGCTTCAACCCAACCCCCTACCAGACAAAGGCATTCCTCAAGAAAGGCGCTTACATCCTCTCTCTCTCTCTCTCTCTCTCTCTCTCTCCTTCTCTCTCCCCCCCATCTAGCTTTAGGTATGGTCGTCATGCCACTATGACCTATACATGGAAATCTATAAAGACAAACCAAAAACCAGGCAACCACTTTCAGATGGGGTTATACACAAATAGAAGCCAGAGGTGCATCTAAATACAGTACATGCAGAGCCAAGGGTCTGGTTACTGGTAATGGCAATATTTGTTGAAGTTTACAATTAACAATTACAGGACGACATATAGATTTTGGTAAAACACAAGCTTGCCACAAACGTTGCCCTCAGTCTGTTTTCAACCCAATAAGCAGGTCAATAAAAAGGTTATCAGATAGTTTCTAAGCACAAAAACAGAGCCGGATGGTGTGAATTCAGCAAATGCTGACTCATTTGACTCCCCTTAATCCTGGTGAAAATCTCACTGTCCAGGTGAGAGACTCAAGAATAAAAGATTCCCACCAAGGCCTTTGAGACACCAGGGTAAGCTTTGGCTGCCTGTGAGGCGTCCTGCCAAGAGCCTAGCATGTGGCAGATTCTGATTCTCCCTAAAGCTGGATTTATACTTCTGCGTTGCGTCGTCGCAGACCTTCGCCGACACCAATCAGACCTTCGCCGACACTACGCATACACCTTTCGTGCGCATGAAAAAAATCCTGACTACGCGTCAAAGTGTCGCCGACACGGTACGCAGACATAATGGATTGTGATTGGTCCGCTTTACATCAATTCCAGTTCTCCGCCTTTCCAGTGTGTACAAGACCGGCATTTTTGAACTTACATAAATGGCCTTATAACTACCCATTCACCTGACAAAGACAGTTGACCATAGAAAGTAATGACCTACTAACTATGCTCATTAACCAGACAAAGCTTCCCATCAACGCATCCGACACAGTTTGGGAAGTTCCACAGTCTCCAGAAATCTCCGGCTATCGTTTCGCACAGGTTAGTTGACGGACAGGGCAAAAACTCGGGCAGTGTTGTTCACAACGCTTTGCAAACCTCTGACACAATAGATGACACTGTGGATGAGGCCAGCTTGTAGCACTAGCTTGCCGCTAGCTACAGCCTGTTGATTTGCACCAGAAGCCAATACTCGCAACGCAACGACCGGAAAGCATACACGCAAAGGACCCTTTCTAAACTCAATAACCCCCTAGCGTTGTGGCAGTAAACTGCCACGCGTAGCAATTACGCGGACGCAGAGGTATAAATCGACTACGGAAGTATAAATCAAAAACGTCGGCGAAGGTGTCTGCGACGCTGTCTGCGATGACGCGACGCAGAAGTATAAATCCAGCTTAAGGTTGGAGGGGGAACACTGAGAGAAGGAGAGAGAGGACGGCAGAGAAAGCGGGGGAGGGGGAGGCCACTGAGTGCAGTTGTGTAACATCTTTCCCAGCATGCACCGGGGTAAACAAAAGGACCTCAGCTCAGGCAGTCATGCACGCAGACAAGAGGGATGAAGGAACCCCCGATCCCCTGAACCTTTCCTTATGTCTGAATACTAGTTTTACTCAACACATATATACAGGACATATTGGTCCATAAATCATTAGATAGCATGCCAAACAGAGCAGCAATAACCAGCAATAAGTCCAGAAGGTCAGGAGGAAGCTTTGGGGGTTTTAAAAGCATGTGGGCTTCCTTTATCAAAAACTGTACTGCTGTAGAGCAGCAAGTCTATGGGATATATCAGCTAAGGAAGTAGCTCCAGTTCTTCAGACCAAAACCAAAATTCATTTAAGACCTCTTTGATGGAGCACTGCATGACAGACATCATCCTACAGTATGTGCCTCGCTTTGACCAGTTTGCTTCCAATTCGCTTCACTTGAAAGCACTTTCATGTTCATGTTCTTGAATTTCCCCTTGGTGATCAATAAAGTATCTATCTATCTATCTATCTATCTATCTATCTAAAAGCATCTTAATAATCTTAATAATAGTGCTCTGTGCACTAATGAATACTCCTGTCAGAGGCCCCTTAAAAAGGTGTTTGGGAGAAAACCTGTGGGGTTTGAGGGGGCCAATATGCTGTAGCCATCTAGTCATTTCCCCTCTGTTGTGCTCTTTTGATTTTAAAAATCAGATTATTTGTTTTTTTTTCCCACAAATATTAGGCTAAGCATGAAGCATGTTCCTATTGCATAGGGAACGAACTACTGTATGTGTTCAAACTCAGAAACATAGCCGTCAACTGAGGGTCATGATGGAAAATTATTACTTAAGGCCCTCATCAACATCGATGACATGATGTTGACCTGAAACGCTATTTTTCTTCTAGGCTTGAATACAGGCTAGTGGGCTGTTGCCTTTTTCTCCAGTATACAGTGAACTAGCATAGCAAAGGTAGGCCCACCAAAACAGCCAGCACAATTGATCACTGTTTAAAAAGA
This sequence comes from Limnothrissa miodon, assembly GCA_017657215.1. NCBI lineage: Eukaryota > Metazoa > Chordata > Actinopteri > Clupeiformes > Clupeidae > Limnothrissa > Limnothrissa miodon. The sequence continues at coordinate 48,090 of JAGFZM010000079.1, read as the reverse complement.
ATTACAGTGACAGCCAAATAAATCCAATATGTTCAAAGCACTACTTCAAATCTCAGTGTGTCAAAAGCATATTTCGTTGATGTGCAGCTGAACTGCAAAAAGGATGGCACACACATCAGTCAAACCAGCATTACGTCATCAGTCTTATGCAAGTTCAGCTGCACAATCCACTCCTGCAGAGAACAGACCCCTCCTGCCACTGACGGACAAGCCCCAGCACATATTTTAGAAGAGAATTCCACCCAGGGGCTGAAAGGGTTTGCCATTGTTTATGTGTTGCTCACCAGATCAGGTGATGTTACTAATTGTGTGGGCTTTCTGTCAAAAAAACATGACACCAGGTCATGAGTGAAGCACCACTGTTCTCTTTCCTTTTATATTAGGCAATATTATCAACACTACAGGGACAGAGACAGGCTCCAAACAATCATTTTTGCAGCTCTCAATCGATAGCACATAGTTCTATCAAAACTTCTTCAAGCTCCAAGTTGCCTATAACTGTAAGTTGCAAAAAGGATTGTTGGAGTGTTCAGTCCAGAGCACTTGACTGAACTCTAATAAAATCACATTGCTCTTCAAATATTTCTAATATTTCTGTAACCCTAGGCCACAAAAGTACTCATGTGACATCTGAACTTTTGGACACATCGACAGGGTGGGGGAAAGTACCTGAAAGAGTCTTGAGAGGTGGCATGAGGGGTCAGGCAGCACAAGTGACCTGGCCCACGCGGCTGTGCAGCTCGAGGGCGTCGGGTCGGTCCTGCGGGTTGACCGCGAGCATGTCGCGCAGCAGCTGCCTCACCCCGTCGGACATGTGCGAGCGGCGGCGCTGGGGGATGCTCAGCACCATCTTTGGGTTGCCCAGCAACGCCTCACCCACTGGCACGATCTCGCTGCCCTGGCGCACGTACGTACCCAGCAGCTCTCGCTTGGACTCGGCATCGATGAACGTGATGCGCTCTATCATGGCCCAGATGATGATGCCCAGCGCAAAGATGTCCGCCTTGGCCGTGTAGTGGCCCTCCCATACCTCGGGCGCCATGTAGAAGTCAGAACCGCACGCCGATGACAGCCAGCACTTGTTGACGTTGACGCTGTTCTTATTGACACAGACGGCAGCCTCCTCACTGCTGCCAACTGCCGCATCTTTCTCGCGGCCCGAGGCCAAACCAGGTCCACTGCCAGTCAGCCCTGCGCACACCTTGCTGAGGCCAAAGTCAGCGACTTTAAGCACGGGCGTGCCTGATCGCTCGGAGATGAGGATGTTGTCCGGTTTGAGGTCGCGGTGCACAATGCTGTTCTGGTGCAGGAAAGCCACGGCGCTGCTCAGCTGACGCATGAAGCTGGAGTTAGTGCGTGGGTCGGGACGCCGCGATAGGATGAACTGGTTCAGGTCGCCGCCCTCACAGAACTCCATGACAAACCACAGGTAACAAGGCTCCTCTGGGTAGCCCAAGACCCGCTCCCCTGTAAACAGGAGAAAAAGGGTTTAGAAAACCACTGAAACACTAATTAGTAATCATTACCTCTATTCCTGTCCAGTCCAGAGTCCAGTCATCACAGAGAAAATGCACGCCAACATATTGAAGATAATGACAGGACACAACAGTTGGCTGTGATAATGTTGAATGTGTACAAAGATCCTTATACATCAGCGCTATAGGTATACTTTCACTCAAACATTTCTGTTGAAGTGGATTGCATCACAATTTTGGTAGCACAGCATACAAAAAGTGAATCAAGTGTGAACAATTTAAGAACTGTAATCTATCTAGGTTAGGGTTTAGTAATTTTACTTCCTAGATACATAATGCATGCATGCAGGCCTTCCTTTAGAAAAGCAGGTTCAAAACCTGTTTGAGTTAATGAAACATGTTTTTTAGTTGGTACAATGGCCTGATATAACAACCCAAAAAGAAACATCCAGCACTAGAAGCCATTCCGAATCCTTCTACATGCCTTCAGACATGACCAGTCATGACAGTCAAACTACAAACAAATGCCTGGACATGCCTAGTTATAACTCCAGTGACAGTGCTACCATATTAATGGAGTCCAAGACGCCAGTAAAACCTCCGAAACATGTTATTTAGGTTGTCCTAAATTACAACAATGTAGGCTACAGTGTAAAAGTACACAAACTTTCACATAGGCGTATAAAAGAGGGTCAGACAGCCATTTTAGGCAGAGACACCCCTCATTCAACATACGGCTGGCAATGCGTCCATCTTAAAATGTAAACAGCTACAGAAAACTCTTCGCTAACCCTCCATTCACAACTTGTCTAACTTGAAGACCGAGGGGAATTAGGAAAATTACTTATTAACAGTATAGGATGGTGAAATCCACTACATCACATCGATGGCCTATGCATCAGTGGAGGCAACATTTCAACAAAGAAACGAAGCAGACAACAAAGTAGCCATTCGAGCATAACAATACATTACCACCGAGTACTGAGCCAACATAAACAGCTCAATCATCACTACCTCATGGCGTAGTCTACAGTGAGTAATTGACTGATAAACAACATAAGATGAGTTTCCACCGATTTGGACGAAACCTTATTGAGCAGTGTTCAATTAGCCTGACGCCAGATACAGCTAGCTAGGATGTGCCATTTTCTGCCCCATATATCCTGATATTTAACCACGCTACTTTAGAATATCAAATGGTAAATGGCATATTATTGCACATTATGAATTTGTGTGTTTGAATAGTCCTTACCTTTCAATGAAGTCTCCACCAGCCGCAGATATTGCTTGGAATGCTTATTCCCATGACTCATCTTTTGGGCCATGCCATTCCTCTGAAGTACACACTCTTCCAACTGGACCACATTCTCGTGTCGTTTTTCCAAACTGGTCAGCGCCCAAAATTCGGCTAAAGCAAGCTCAACATTTTCTGGGGCATCACAACGAAGTTTTTTGATCGCTACTCTTGCACCTGATCTTCTGGCTATGGCTTCATACACCACGCCGTAACTTCCCCGTCCAACCTCACGGAGTAAGCTATAGCGAGGGGACATGACTCTTCGCTCCAAGTTCCTATTTTTCAAATGTTCCAGGTCTTCTCCAATGACATCATTGTCGTTTATATTTCCAACGCTTAAAGACCGAAGTACGCTGGCGCTTTCCCTTTTTATTACTGCATCTTGGGAACCGGTTCTTTTGCATGCCCTCCTTGTTCGCCTGGGCGCGTCGTTAAATGTATCCATGATGACTGCCTTTACGTTATGAACGACGGCTCTGAAAAACCGTCTCGCTCTGTTTTCATACCTCTTCAGTGGCGTGCAGCTTTGCAAACTTCTGACTTTCCCCCAACCAATATATGTTTTAGTCTTTAATGGATAGCCTAAATGTCCGCCCTGGTCTTACTAGGTCTGTAACGCATGGAAACTCTGAACTGAATGAACATTGAATGAAGGAAAGTGAGGACACGACGAAACCATTTGTGAATGCAGGGGTGTAGCGATCGCTTGATAATCGTAGCACAACGTGTACCATTGACTGTATGGTTGGGATAGCTACCCTTCCAGGATATGATACTAAACGTAACAAGATTTCAGACCGGCGCACCAGATCACAAAATCACATAAGACCTGGTGTCATGATTATATATTCAAATAATGCCGAGTACTTTCACAAAGTTATGTCCACTTCATATGTCTACGCTTGCACGCAAACATGTGTATCCTCGCTGTATTTCTTCGGACACTTAAAACAGCCTAGGCCAGTTATAACACATGATCTTATACATGTTTGTAAATACGTGTCATGTAATTCTTCGAAATGTATGAAATCTTGAGTAGGCCTAATATAGACCTTATACCTATGTGGTAAACGACGAGGAATCCACGCACTCTGGAATAACCCCCTCCAAGCTACGTCAAATGGTTTTGTCTGGTTCAGCATGGGTATTCACGTGCGCGCGTTTCTTGGAGGGGATCACGTGGAAGAGCACACGAAGAGCTGGAACACTGTGTGTTTGCCTTGGGGAAAAATATAACCAAAAAAAAACATTACATCAGAATGTGACTTATGTCCTAAGCAAACTTTTAAAAAATTGTCTTTTACATTCTCGTGTGCTAAACAAGTATCACTGACACGAATTATGTGAGATTTGGAGTAAATCAAACCACACCACATTAGGGAAATATACAAGACTCTTGGTATTAGCCTTGATAACCACCATCAATATTAATAACTATAATTATAGACTACTAGCACAGCCTAACAACAACAACATCCAAAACAAACTTCTTCGAAAGACGAAAGCCTACGTCTGTGTGACCAATTACACAGTGAAAAAACAAAACCATAAATTCTTTATTATTAATTCACTAGGCCTATAGGGGGATTTAGTTTTAGATTTAGTTTTAGAACACTCAGATAATTGAATATAACAGAATAAAATTTAATTCTAATTGCACTACAATGTTATCACAGGAATAGAAATTGATGCAGGACAATAGGATGAAATAGACCCTGTCTGTTTACAACTACAGCAGGCTTAATGCTTATTGAGTGTTATTAATAGCAGGGATTTAAATAGGCTATTATCTATGATTCATATAATTGTCCTTACTACTAATATAGCTACAGTGAGACATGTTCTGTGACATTTGGGCCACAGTCTGTTGAAAACATCTCTGAGCATGGCAGAAACCAGCTTCCCTCAATACATTTTGTTATTGTTTCTGTAGTTCAGTCTGCTATACAGTCATCATTCTTCTGATACAATTTTGTGCTCAACAAAGTGGGCAATGCACAGGAAAAAGTGCCTTTGGCACCACCTAGAGGTAAATATACAGAATTTCTTGACCCATCAGGGTGGCACAGTGCTTATTCCTACTGGTTCTCACCTGTGTTATTAATAATTTTGGACAGAGTAACTAAAGTGGAATACAAAAATCATATAGGCCAGAATTGTCAATTTCAAAATTGTTACATTACTACAACTAAAGTTTTTTTTTATTATTTGTAGCAGATCACTGAAATATTAATTGCTGCAATGCACCATGTTAAAACTAAACAAAACAAACAAACAAACAAAAACAGCAGAGATGGGAAGTACAAATACTTAACATTTCATGTTTAAATTTCAGTATTTAACTTACTGACAATTCTGACTTTTTCCTCCTCCATTTTAACATCTGTTCTTTATCCTTACATTTTCAAAACAATCCATTTGAGAAGGTTTATATCAATAAAGTGTCTCCAACATTAAGCCAATTCCAACACACAGATAGTACAAAGTAGTAGCATCTTCTGAGACACATTTAGTCAAGTGAAATAATTGTTACAGATTACTACTTTAGTTTACCAGTATCAGAATCTTTGGGCAAGTATTTCATAGGCCATACATAAGCAAGTTGACTTCTACGTTGACTTAAAGGTGCTCCATGAGATGTTGCAGGATTTTAGCGCGGTTTTATTTTTCTCTCAAATCGTAGGCATCTGAATACAAACAACAAGACAGGGGATGTAAAACTGAAACGAACACTCAAATAAACCTAAACACAACAAACCACGGCCAACCAATCAACAATAAAGATGGTAGAGGATGCGCATTAACTCCCACCCCATCTTGTTGTCGATTGGTTTGTCGTCTGTTATGTTTAAGTTCAGATCCTCTTATCGCTAGCATTTGTTTGAATACACCACTCAGGTTTGAGTTATTTTAGCCCCTGTGTTGTCGTTTGAGACTGGATTTTTTCATAGTGTATTCAGGGGCAGAAAGTTAGCCGATCAAGGGGAAATGCCTACGATTTCAGATAAAAATAAAATTTTGCTAAAATCCTGCAACATCTCAGAGCACCTTTAAAGGTCCACTATGCAACATTTTTCATTTAATTAATCCGTTTCATACTGTTTATGATGCTAAAATGAGTCATTACACGGGGAACGAACGGTGTAGAATGCGCCACCGTGGCCTATAGCGGTAGATACAGCACTTGCAATGTTCAGCAGTGTGGACCACCTCCAAAACAATGCAGTGCAATACAATGCAATACAGCGGTCTTTAGAGGGAGCTCGTGAGAGAGAAAAACAGAATGTTGCTTAGCCCCTATTTAAATATCTAAGTATACTAGGCCAATAAAACTGAATCTGATTGGTGAATGGTTAATGACAGTATAGTAACTGTCATTCATCATTAACTTACTCAGGTCAAGAGTTGTTCTTTGTCTTTTAAACAAGCATGGATCATACCACTACTAAAAAAGTACTCTCAATTCATCTGAAGTGAAAAACTATAGACGTGTATCTTTTATCTTTTCCTTTTCATGGTGTAAATACCCTGTTTGTCTTCTCTGTAACAAATGTTTCTGCTATCTCCAAGGGCTGTTTGCAATGTATTTACCATTTGGGAACAAATGATGCATGCAATTGTCCCTTGATATTCAAAGGACATTTGCCATGCATTTATTTTTTCCCAAATGGCAAGGGCATTGCAAATGTCCCCGAGTCATGATAGGACACTGCGACTTGAGGCCACCTGTGTCTACGTCTAAGTAGCCATGACGTTCTCTATCGGAAGAAAGACATAGACACTTGGAATGAATACTACAGCGCCTCAAGGAGCTCCGAAGTGAAAGGAGGGGGCGTGACTGAGGTCAACAGAGGTGAATCATAGTTCACAGCACATCACACAGCACACATCACAGCACACTGACATCCGACCTTGTGACATTCCCGACGAGCCCGGCCCAGGGAATGTGACGAGCCCGGCCCAGGGCCTAGGTCCCCGTAGCAGACAAAAAACTGGTCTGTGTGCCTGATAGAGCTTGTGCGCTAGACAAGAGGGGGCTGAGCTCATGCTTATGCTGAGTCAAGGTGGGCAGCTTTATGAATCTAGAGCAGTGGTTCTCAAACTTTTAAAGGTCAGGGCACCCCTAGGTGTATCTCTTTCCATCTGTGGCACCCCTAAAAATGTAATTCTTACTTTTCACTCTGAATAGCCAACTGTGTTGTTTTTTGCATTTCACATTTAGTGTATTAGGTCTTTTTGGCAACCATATTATTGTAAGGGCAAGGGCACTACAGTTTATTATTCAACTTTCCGACAAGTTTTTTGTCCGACTACTCCTCTTAGGGCTTTCGTTTGTCCGTAATCCCTGTTTTCCTGGCGTTTTTTTGACCCATCGACAATGAATAGTTGGAGTGATGATGTGATAATGCCCCCTACACTCTAGGCTGCTAGAGTGAGAGCAGCAAAAAACCGTTGTAACCGTTTAACCTACAGACCTGACTCAAAGTTTGTTTCGTAGGTCTCAGCCATGTCATGTAGAATATAAATAGGTTATCGTGGTAGTATGTGGATAGTGGTCTGGTTGAGATAAATGTATCCTCAAATAACCTTGCATAGGGTGGAATTCTCCCAAACTGTTTGCACTTGCAGTCAATCCGTCTGTGACTGTGACAGTGTAACGTAACGTTAGCAATGAGCAAATAGTGTTAGCCTACAGGTTACGATTTGTCAGATGCAATTCCCGGTGGAATTTCCGTTTACTTTCCTTTCCGGGCCCTTATGCATCAAGACAAGATACAGCGTGTGATGGACTGTTGAAAATAAAAATTACGTTGCTGTGTTCCATAACATAAACTGCGCAAACAGAGACGGTCAGGGTGCTGTGAACAATGGTGAGAACATTTATTAGTTGGTTGCAACAACATTACGCACTACGGAAGAAGTCCGGAGGTTGCAGCATCAAGGTTCCACCTAAGTGGTTACCTCTGAACTGGCCTCCCGAGCTGTGATACAGAAGCGTATTTAAGGCTAATTTCTCTTTCATCATTGCTGTCAGTGTGTATTGCCTTTAATTAACAACTCGTCTCTCAGACCAAATGGTCTTCGCAGATCCTGTACTGCAAACAGTGGCCACATGAATATTAAGTGGTCTTCAACACTTCAAGGCTTGTCCTTCCCAGACGGCTTAATCTCATTACAGACCATGTGGAACCTTACTGAAGATATCAGTCATAATATCACAAATAACAATACTCACATACAACCAATATATCATATCATAAATTTGCACTACAGGACTATAATTTTATGGGCTACTGTAGGCATACTAGCCGCAGATTGCTCATCTACAAAAGGCTGATGCTCAGTAGACTACCTTGTATCCCCTACGGTCAGGGCAGTGTTTGTCTGGTAGCCTAAACTTTGTTGATGCCAGGTCAGAGGACTTTTTTTGTGGTGGGACGGGCCCCCACCACCCGCCCTGCTCGGACTCTGATGGCGGGTGTTGGGGCGTCTGGAAGCCGCCCCTGGGGGGGGGGGGGTACTGTCAGTGTCACGGCCGCCCGTCATGTGGGGATTTGTGTTTGTCTTTGCCTCTGTGTCTGTTCTGTGTTGGCCACACCCGCTCACTCTCACTAGTCCTGTCATTGTTTGCACCTGTGTCTAATTGTCTGTCATCACTTAATAGATTATTGGTTCATTGGTGGGGGTATTTATAGAGGTAGTTTTCTGTTACTCTTTGTTGGTCCGTCTGTCTTGTTTAATTGTGTTCTGCCCGTGCTTGCCCTGTGTTTCTTCCTGTGCTTCTGTCCTATGTTTCTGCCTGTGTTTCTGTCCTATGTTTCTGCCTGTGTTTCTGTCCTAGTTTCTAAGTCTATGTTCTTTTTTTTGTATAGTTTGCATAGAGTGTGTTTAGCTTCCTGTCTGTTTAGCTTCTAGTCTGTGTTTAGCCTTTGTAATTGTTTGTGGTTGTTAGCTTGTCACCGTTAGCGTATTGTCTGCTTGCTTTGCTTGTTGGTTTTGAGTTCCTTTAAGTCAAGTCAGTTTTATTTGTCAATTTCTTCACATGTGCTTGACATATAAAGGAATCGAAATTACGTTTCACACTTGTCCCATGCAAAGACGTTGTCAACAATAAAGTGCAGATGCACAACAAAAAAACAATTTTAAACAAGGTAATGTTAAGTAAAAAAAAAAAAGTGCATGCTTAAGGCATTATACTTAGGTAACACACAGTATATATAAGACAAGACATAACATAAAGTAAGTGTTCTAGCAGTGTTGTTTTGTTGTCTTAGTGCAACACAAGATTTTAGCAGCAATAGTATTAAATATAAATAGTGGTAAAAAGTGGTATAAATAGTGGTAAAAAGAATACTAGAATATATAGCAGCAGGTGTGTGCAATTTGCAATGCAGAGGTAGTTATTTTCAGTCCAGAGTGTTGTTTTGGTTTTTGATTCAGAGTGTTTGTTTCCTTGTTGGGGAGTGTGTGTGTGTGTGTGTGTGGGTTGGGGGGTGTGTGTAGAGTCCAATCTGTCTTCCTATACTCCTGCCAGTCTGGTGGTTCCGCTGGCTGGGAGCCGGGAGGGAAGAGAGTTCAGCAGTCTCACAGCCTGGTGGATGAAGCTGCTGGTGAGCCTGGTGGTGCTGGAGTGGAGACTTCTGTATCTCTTTCCAGATGGCAGGAGGCTGAACAGACAGTGTGCGGGGTGGGTTGCATCCTTGACAATTGTGATGGCTTTGCGGGTGAGGCGGGTGGTGTAGATGTCTTGCAGGGAGGGGAGTGGTCCGCCAACTATCCTCTCAACTGAGCTTTTCTGTTGTAGTCAGTGCAGCTACCGCCCCACACAGTGATGCAGCTGGAAAGGATGCTTTCAATGGTTCCTCTGTAGAATGTGGTCAGGATGTGTGGTGGGGCGCTTGCCCGCTTGAGTTTGCGCAGGAAGTAGAGGCGCTGTTGTGCTTTCTTGGCCAGTGATGTGGTGTTGGATGTCCAGGAGAGGTCCTCACTGATGTGCACCCCCAGGAACTTGGTGCTGCTCACTCTCTCTACCGCAGCGCCGTCGATGGTCAGCGGGTGGTGACAGGTGTGGCCTCTCTGGAAGTTGACAATAACCTCCTTGGTCTTGCTAACATTTAGCAGGAGGTTGTTGTCTCTGCACCACGTGGTCAAGAGCTCAACCTCTTTCCTGTAGTGGGTCTCATCGCCCTTGGTGAGCACAGCCTTGTGGAGCCCCTGTGCTCAGGGTGATGCTGTTTGAGACATTGTTGCCCACACACACCGCTTGAGACCTCTGGCTGAGGAAATCCAGCAGCCAGTTGCAGAGGGAGGTGCTGAGGCCCAGTTTGTCCAGTTTGCAGATGAGTTGTTGTGGTATTATGGTGTTGAATGCTTAACTGTCTATGAAGTCTATGAACAGCATTCTCACATATGAGTCTTTCTTGTCCAGGTGAGTTAGGGCTGGGTGGAGGGCAGAGCAGATTGCATCTTCTGTGGATCGTTTCGCTCTGTATGCGAACTGGTATGGGTCCAGGTTGGTAGGCAGGGTGGATTTGATGTGTGACATGACTGGTGGTAGTCATTGAAGCAGGCTGGGGATGATTTCTTTGGCACAGGTATGATGGTGGCAGTCTTGAATAGGGTTGGGTATCGAGAATCGACTGGAACCGGGACTAGCTTTCCGATTCTCCCGGAATCGTTGCAGAGTTTAACTTTCAGTTCCTAGTTTCGATTCCTAGCCTGCCGACCGGAAGAAGCAGCTGTCAAACACTAACAAAGAAGCGTCCACTGGAAGTGTTTACATTTAACTGCGAGCTTAAATCAAACCAGCATCGACATGGATGTGTGTCGGCAGCCCAAAGTGTGGCTTCACTTTACTAAACAAAACAGAACCTCCGCTAGATGCACAATTTGTGATAAGATTGTCTCGCGCAAAGGAGGGTGCACGTCAAACATGATAAAGCACCTCCGAGGTCATCAGAGATAAATATGTGCCCCGTATTTGTTGTGCTACGCCGACCTGCAGTGCAGTCGGTATCTGGTGAGTAAAACAATACTACATCGGAACATCTTTTGTCGCCCTCTTACGTGTAGGCTATGTGTCATTTATATCCACCGTAAACCGTAAATCTGTCCGGTTTTCATCTTATGTTCATTCTGTTTACATAGCCTATAGCTTCGTGCATTCTCAGTAGCCTACTAACTATAACCGATATAAAATGTAATTAATGCGGAAGAAAAGCTCCCACGCCATAATTGTATCTAAATTAGCTATGTACTGCTGTAAGAACTACTGCCTACTGAAAAATGTAAGGTTCATGTATCAGTTGTCCACTACTGGAGATACCATCTGAACGGGCGCACATCCTGCCTGAGAAGGCAGACATGATAATTTTCTTGAACAACAACTGTCTTTAATTTTATAGGCTACTATTACCTCCTGCTGCTAATCTGGACTAGATTTTGTTTATTGGCTATTCTGCTCCAGATTAGCCCATCAGTGGAAGCATGTTAAAATGTTTCATGAGTTTTTCAAAAAATGAAATTAAAGTCTACCTCTGTGAAAATGTATTCAGCCTATTTATGATAGTTATATTCAAGTTCATAGATTTGATATTTGTATTGTAGTTTAAAACAGCCTGTGAGAAATTCATAGTAAATTTCATAAAAGGTTCATAGAATTAAAATTGATGAAGGTCAGACTATTTCATTCAGAAAGACCGTTGGATAGCTGGCTCATTTAAAATATCCTTAACTTTTTTTGACCCTGCCTCTTGAAAGAATCGGAATCGAGAATTGTTAGGAATCGGATTCAGAATCGAAATCGTTCAAATTTAAACGATACCCAACCCTTGTCTTGAAGCATGATGGGACAATGGCTTGCCTCAGGGAGGTGTTAAAGATGTCTGTGAAGACATCCTTCAGCTCCTCTGCGCAGTCTTTCAGCACACTGCCAGGGATGTTGTTTGGACCCGCTGCTTTCCGGGCGTTGATGGCGGAGAGTGTCCTCTTCACGCTGGCAGCAGACAGGCACAGAGGCTGGTCGTGTGGAGGTGGTGGTGTTTTCTGTGGGCGTGTGTTGTTCTGTGCTTCAAATCTTGCAAAGAAGCTGTTCAGGTTGTTGAGCAGAGTGGTGTCGCTCTCACAGCTACGCGCTGCAGGCTTGTAGTCTGTAATAGCCTGTATGCCTTGCCATAGGCTCTGTGCGTCCTTGCTATCAATGAAGTGGGAGGTTATCTTGCGTGTATAGTCCTGTTTCGCTTTCCTGATGCCACTGGACAGGTTGGCTCTCGCTGTTCTCAGGCCTGCTTCATACCCAGCTCTGAAGGCCTTGTCTCTGGCCTTCAGCAGCCTGTGGACATCTCCTGTCAGCCATGGCTTCCGGTTGGCTCGCGTTGTGATGCTTTATATTTGTGTAACATCATCAATGCATTTGATGATGTATGAGCTCACAGTGTCTGTGTACTCCTCAATGTCTATGATGTTATTGTAGGTGGCTGCTCCCTTGAATACTTCCCAATCGGTTGACCCAAAGCAGTCTTGAAGAGCAGAGGTGGCCTCCTGTGGCCACACCCTTACCTCTTTCTTAACAGGTCTGGAGACTTTCACACTCTGTCTGTATGCTGGCATTAGCATAACAGTGAGGTGATCAGAGGTGACGATGTAGGGGAGGGGGGTGGCTTTGTATGCTCCTTTTTCCTGTGTGTAAACCAGGTCCAATATGTTGTCCCCCCGTGTTGGAAAATGTACATGCTGATGAAACTTTGGGAGAACAGTTTTAAGTTCAGCATGGTTAAAATCTCCTACGAGGATGATGAAACCGTCTGGGTGTGCTGTTTGTTGCTCACTGATGGCCTGATACAGTTCGTTCAGCGCCGCATTTCTGTCTCTTTAGTCTCTTCAAGGTGCCTGTTGTCTGTCTAGTCTGTTGCTGTGCTATCTGTCTTATTTGCATTGCGTTTCAGTATTGTGTGCGTTACCTGTCCCATCTGTGCTGCCTTTGTTATCTCTTGTGTTACCCTTTGCTTAGTTTGTGTAATCTGTGCAATATACTCTGTCTAGCTTGTTGAGTTTGTCTATGTTTGTCTCCTTCGTCTGCCTGTCCCAGAATAAAAGAAGTTTAAATTCTGACTCTGCACTTGGGTCCTTCCTGTGAATCCTAACAACTACACTGGTATATATAGACTTTGGGCATTCCTCTGAGGATGGTACATCGACAAGCATTATACATTATATGTACAAAAATCAAATATTACACATATGGTACACAAAAGCATTGTTACACATCACATACATCTTGTGTCTTTTCAATTCTGCTTTAAAAACCAAACAAAAAGAATACATACATTTCCAAATTTACCTTGAGAATCATAGGAAAGGTTTGAAGTCTATTTCTTTGTTTACACCTGGGTAGGTCAACGCATCGAACCTATCAATCCAATATGTTTCTCTTTGCAATAATTGCCTAGGGTTGGCAAGTGCCACATAAGAAACCCCTTAAGGCACACCCGCCCATATCTGGGACCCCCCCCGCTTTTTTGTTTTTTTGATGGTTATGCTTGTGTCATTCAATGCCAGAAGGAGTAACTTCAAATTAAGCAAACTGACATGAAAGCCCAGGGTCTTGGCTTTCATTTGAAACCAATTTTATGTTTCTAGGCAAAGGGGTTTTCAAGTTATAAACTTTTGAATGTCAGTAGGCCCTCTTGTTTACAAAAAGTCTCTATGGGAATTTACATAGGGGTCCCAATCAAAACGCATAAACATATTTTTCAAAAATGTATATTCAAAAATCATATTTTTGGTCTTTTTACTTCAATTTTTTTGTGTAACAGGTTGAGAGATGGAGTTAGGACTTAGATTTTTTTATTTGGGGGTATCATATGGATGGTACCTTCATATCTTAGTTAGTTCATAGACATTTGAAATGAGCGGAAAAAAAAACTTAGTTCCAACCTCTATAACTCTGTGTCCATATGTCACAGAAACATACATATTCCTCTAGAAAAAACTTGAGGGTGTCACCTTTCCAATGGTATGAGGCACATCCCTGAGTCTAAAACTATGTAGGAACTGTCAAGCTTTCAATTTGGGTATGCCGTTGTTTTGAAAAAAAGGAAAAATAGGGGTGTGCCTTAAGAGGTTAAAAATCTTATGATTAATTTATCCAGTATATTGCCTTCTTTTAGTGCTGTTATTTATCTTTACGAAACCTGTCTGTACTTTGTATTGAATACTATATTTGTGTGTATCCACAGCTTTACAAAATAATCAAAATTAAATTAAACGAGAATAACCTCAAGGAACGTCTCATCTGTTAACTGTCTGTCTTAGCTGGAGCATTTATTCAGTGAGGACAGAACACATAGGGTGTTTGTGCCTGGGGACCAGGTTTTAGCTTTATTTCCTAGACTTCAGTCTCCATTTCAGGGCCAGGGCATTTCAGGCGCCAAGTTTTCAGGACCATATTCTGTGGTGGAACAGGTGACCAGTGTAGGGACTAACGTGTTATTAAGTAACGCATTACAGTAACTACGTTATTATTGTGGTAATGAGCACGGTAACTAGTTATTATGCCAAAATCAGGAACGCGTTTAACATTACTGGGATTTAGATAGGGTCGTTACTTTGTGGGTTGCGTTCAACTCACTGAGCTATAATACATCAGTGGTTCAACTGCTGTTGCAGTGTTGGTTGCATAGACTCACTGTATGGTTGGACCCACTTTAGACTTCTTTAGACCCACTGAGCTAGAGAATGATTCTAGCTCAGTGGTTGGACGTAAATAGCACATGTGCCGCTGTGGCGTAGAGTAGGCTAAAATCATGGCGGCGGCCGACGATGGTCCAGGCGTTGGATTTCTCTCGTGGAAATATGCACATTATTTTACCTTTCTTTGGGTGAAAGACAAGAATATTGCAGTGAATTGTACTCTCTGTGGAGGTTCTAAAAGTCTTTCAACATCAAAGACCAGCAATTCCAATGTGATGACACATCTTCTAAAACAGCATGCATCTACAAAGTTAGTTGAAAAGGAACCCGAAGGTAACGCGTCGGTGACTCTAACGTTAGCTCCGCTGACGCTATTCCAGCAAAACCACGAAAGATTGATTTCACACAGCCTGCAGCACAGCCCGTCAGCCAGGCACAGCTATACAGGCTGATCGCCAGGTATGTTGTTGAAGACATGAAGCCCATCTCAACATGAGTCCCATGTTTTCAGACTGATTAGTCAAATACCTGTGCGAGGGAGAGCTGGGAAGGCACCATGCAGAAAGACATTTTCCAGTTACTTAGACCAAGAATATGCCAACATGGAGTCAGAGCTCAAAAATACACTTGACAATGTAGAGTATATTTCCACAACAGCAGACATTTGGACTCGGCATAATAATTTTTTTGGGTGTGGCCGTGCATTGGATAAATGCACAAAACATGAAACGTGAAAAAGCAGCGCTGGCATGCATTACCGGTCGACACACGTATTGCACCTGAGCTGGACAACATTAACTCATCTCATGCCTATCGTTTAAAATCACATCAACTGTGTAACGGCTAATGGCTCCAATTTTGTCAAAGCTTTTAAAGTGTACCAGCCACCAACTGAAAGATGAGGAGGATGAGGTGACTTTTGTTTCCATCGGGGATGTGTTGCAGAATAGTGCTGATGATGCTGATGACGGAATTTCGTTACCGCCACATCAGAGATGTGCGTCGCACACAATGAATCTTATCTCTTGCACTGATCTGGAGAAGTGGCTATTGTCTGAGGCTGCAACGAAAACCACCTACAGAAGAGCCACCACAAAATGTGCAGGGCTGTGGAACAAGGCAAGTTGTTCCACAGTGGCAGCTGAGATTGTAGAAGGCATTATTGCAAAGAAGCTACTAGTACTCTGCACAACAAGGTGGAAATCGTTCTATTATGCTCTGAAGAGAATGGTGGAACTGAACACAATCTCATCCACACTACAATTGAAATGTTTCAATGAGAGGGAGCATCACTGTATCAGAGAGTATTGTGCAGTCATGAAACCACTTACTGTGGCACAGAACATTCTTCAGGGAGAAAACCATTGTTATTATGGCACACTTCTACCCACACTGGAATCACTGATGACCAAGACACTGGCTACTTTCATTTGTGTTTATGTTTAAGTAAAAGAATTAATCAATTGTTTTTTATATTGTGCTGGGCTGTTGTGTCACATGAAAGTGAATGCTGGTACAGTTTGAGAAATAATAATTCATTTTTTTTCCCCAATGTATTATCTCGTTATTTTGAGAAATTAAGTCGTTTTTTTGAGATATCTCATTATTTCGAGATCATTTTTTGCTGTTTTAATTTAACTTTGAACCAATATCTTTAGCCACTAGATGGCAGAACATTCAAAAAACGCACATTCAAAAAATCAGCACCACCTACTGATGACCGCCTGTAGGTCTGACTAGAGGCCTGCACTCAACGCAAAACAGTGCAATGTGGGATACATTTTCAAAGCTCATCGTGAGCGCAGGCAGGAGCGGGACTGCACTATGCGGGAGCGGGCGGTAGGATGATAAACTGCAGTCCCGCAAACACAATATGAGTGTAAAATAAAATATACAAATGATTAATGTAGTGTCTAGCATACATAATTTGTGCTGGATATTCTATTTACTGTCACTGGTGCGGGCGGGAGCGGGACAGCACAATGCGGGTGCAGGCGGGAGTGGGACTGATAATTCTGTCCCGCGCAGACCTCTAGGTCTGACCACCAATTCAGAGCCCGTTTACGGGGAGCTGGTCCATTCTCTATTAACTTGCCTGCAATTTGTTGAAATTCTGCTAGTTTTGCTGTTGAAAAATTAATTGTGGTCTATGGAGCTAAGCGGCTAAAACTCGTTGTTGTCACAGTTGACAACTTAATTTCTTAATGTACGTTGTGGTAGTAGCTACCTGAGTAAAGATTTTCCACTAAAAATGAAATAAAAAAGTAACTCATGCCCTTTCTGCTTTTCATAGGATGTGTCACAGAGTGCTGATTTGGCCAATAGGAACCAATGTGCAGTGTGTGGTTTCCGGGAAGGAGCACCATCGGTGCGACACCATCACTTAAGATGGCGGCGCCCAGTAGTCAAAACTAAACACTAGTCCACTAATCATTAGCTTGTTTCTTACAGGTGTGTAAGATTATTGGATGATTAGGGGCGATATGGGGAGGGTGTATATATACCGCAGATGGCGAACGGAAGGCGAGACGCCTGGGAGGTGGAGAGCTGTGTTACCGTCCGGAAACCCTCGGCACCGAAGACGGGTTTCGGCGAAAACTAGAGAGACGTGGCGGCCCGGACTGATGCCTAGTACCGCTTGGAATGTTCTTTTTTTCCCTTTGGGATTGGATTGAAGTTGAACAACTGCTGCTGGGACGCTCGCTTGTGACAGAGATAAGTGCTCCTTCCTCCCCCGCCTGTCCAATTTATAAGCTACCTCACTGTTGCTAGCCACGTTAATTGTTGTGTACCTGGATCATACCCTAACCAACAAAGCAAACTACCACTCCGAGGCCACTGCATGGACATTGTATGCTCTCACGTTATGTGCCCTGGGCCCGAATACCCCTTAAGACTTGTGTGGCTAATTGATGTGCTCACTGTGTGGAATGTTGCTGTGAATAGTATTTTGCCGTGACCGTTTGCACCTGTTTTTTTGTGACGCTCGTGTGTGTGTGTAGCCGAGGGGCACAGACTGTGGGTAATACTTGGAGTGTGCTGCTGAACCAATTTTATTGGTAGTGGTGATTGTGGATAGACCAGTAGCCACCTCTCTTGACTGCTGGCTAAATTGTCTATGTGAACACTGACTGTCTGCTCTTCATCAGGCTCCCTGCTAGCCC